>CM065725.1:10864170-10906058 GCA_033310375.1 Conus canariensis | reverse complement strand
TTCATATCTGGCACCGTGTTCTCCTTGGTGTAGGACATGCGTTCATATCTGGCACAATGTTATTTTCGGTGTAGGGTATCCGTTCACTTCTGGCACCATGTTATTTTTGGTGCAGGATATCCGTTCATAGCTGGCACCATGTTATTGTCGGTGTAGGATATCCGTTCATATCTGGCACTGTTATTTTCGGTGTAGGATATCCGTTCATATCTGGCACCATGTTACTTTGGGTGTAAGATATCCGTTCATAGCTGGCTCCATGTTATTGTCGGTGTAGGATATCCGTTCATATCTGGCACTATGTTATTTTAGGTGTAGGATATCCGTTCATATCTGGCACTATGTTATTTTTGGTGTAGGATATCCGTTCATAGCTGGCACCGTGTTATTTTCGGTGTAGGATATCCGTTCATATCTGGCACCATGTTACCTACTCTGTAAGGTTGCAGGCTATCCGTGCACACCAGGCACCGTGGTGGTGGTGGTGTTTTTTCGCCTGTAGTGTGTAAGCTGGCATGCATGATACTTTAACCGTAAGAAATAGGATATCCATGCATTCCTTGCAACATGTTAATCACTTCTGTGTAGGATATGCGTGCGCCCGTGGCATTGTGTTACTTTCTCCGTAAGGTGTAGTAGGATACCTAGTCCACGCATGGCACTGTTACTTTTACCGCAAGGTGTAGGATACCCGGTGCAAAATTGTATTTTCTAAGAAGCATTCTGACACATACCCCCATCAACCTTTAACTTCGTTTACGTCTTCGCTGACTGTTGGGCTTGGAGTGTGTATTTGTGTGTGTGTGTGTGGGTGTGTGTGTGTGTGTGTGTGTGTGTGTGTGTGTGTGTGCACACGCTTGTGCGTGCGTGTGCATTTGAAATGTACGTGCTCAGCGCCGTTGTTAACAAACTTTTTGTTAAATCTTCTTGTCATGACTGTCGCGATGAACTGGGCATATAGCAGATGCAGCGGCAGTAGAAGTAGTTGATAGTAGTGGTGGTGGTAGCAGCAATAGGAGTAAGTGGTAGTAGCAAGAGTAACAGCAAAAGTAGTGGCGTGGCACCACCAGGAATAGCAGAACCAGAAATTGCAGTCCTCGCTGTAAGCGAAAAACCAATACTGATATTGCGATAGGTGCAGTGTTGCTAGTAGTTCTGTCACTGTTGTAGTTTTCAAGTCATTTTAACTTGTCTCTCAGAGCTATGATTCATTATGAATTCCGTTGTGGGTTTTTTTTTTTGTAATTTTTTTTACCCCTCCCCGATCTCTCCTTCTTCTGCCCTCTTTCTCCTTTTTGATAAAAACCTCACTGATTGGGAAGCAAGTTTAGTATTTTTTTTCTTTTTTGTTTGTTCACTAAATGTAAAGCAGGTATGGGGTATAGAATAGATTGTTCAGCGGTGTGAACAAACAAATGCCAACGCTTTGCATTCCACACCGTGTTGATTAACGTCGATTTCACGATTGATTTCAACCCTTTCTGATTGTTTGAAGATTTTTACATTTGATTCTGACCGAGTTTGATATGATTTACGTGAAATGAGTTTTGAAGGGAGACCTGTATTTTTGCAAGCTTCAACATGTTAAACGAGTTCAGGGGAATTGAACAGTGGCTGTGTTCTGGCAAGTTTGAGCATAGGTGGTATGATACAGCATTCAAGGGGAGGAGAGGTGGCACGAAAATTTGACCGTGTTCTTTCAAAAATCATGTTTTGGGTTTTATGTGTTTTTGTGCTCAAGAAAGTCTGTTGAAACCATCTGTGGTGTTCATTTTGTCTACTGTCACATTTTTCTAAGTAAAAAATGACTTCATTTGAAGGAGGTGTGTGTGAAAATTGCTCAACTTCTTTATTTTCAAACGTCGTTTTCTCAAAATCACTTTTTTCGACAACGGTTGATGTCCAAGGAGCACAGTATCTCTGAATCCAGACTAGCTAGCTTGGTAATTTGTTTTTTCTTTTGATCAGAAATGATTTCTGCATGTAATTAGATTTTATTTATAAGTTAAAACAGCACTTATCATTTGCTATTGCTATTTGAAAAAAATTCAAAAGCAATGAAACACGAAGCCTGATGGCCACCATATGGAAAAAAAATTGAAAAAAAGCAGTTTAGATATATAAAAACCCTTTTTGTAATTGCATTACTATAGCTCAGCAAAACAAGAAAAGTCATGTTTCAAGTGCCTAACATGTCTGCTATGATAGAAATACAGTTCTTGTTATGAACAGGTTTTTTTTTTTTTCATTTTTCATCATTTTGCCCCCATTTGTGGTCCCCAAATCACACAAGAGCTTTGAAATCACCCAAAGATGTTTTTTCCAAGTTTTTTTTAAACATAAACAATAGAAAAAATGAAGAAGTTTTAAAAGAACAATGCTTTTAATGTTCGTGCCACCTCTTGCCTTAAAACGAGGTGTTGAGAATTATGACATCTGTCAGACCGCCTGTCTAAAGAAATTGAATTTTTAGTTCAGGAGAAAGTGGTTGGTGTTAGCACCCTAAGTTGTACTGCACTCAATACGTTTGAAAATAAAGAACCATGGAGAGCTGGCTCAGAAGAGCAGTCAGGAAATTAGCAGCAAACACGCCAACAGTGTAGCACGCTCCACAGTTAAAAAAAAAAAAAACCAGGTACAAAGACCTTCCCAGTGCCGCTTACGTTACGATTAGCTAGCACACAATGAGTTAATAAACAAATACGCACACACGACCACATTGAACATTTTCCACAGTTTAACAACAGTCAGGGACTGATAAGACAAAACGTATATTTAGTGTCAGGTTAAGCTCAGAAAGAGAAAAAAAAATCACGTCCTTATACTTTCCTTGCTTACATTTATGGGGGGGGGGGGGGGGGGGGGGGGGCATAGCATCAGATGCAGAAAGACCGTTGTGACATTGAAGCTCTTAGGTATCTTAAAAGAGTCCTTTTGATAGTAATCGTTTTAATCGGATAGGTGGCTTGTGAGCGCGTACGCGCGCGCGCGCGCGCACACACGCACACGCACACACACACACACAACACACACACACACACACACACACACACACACATACATACACACGCGAACGCAGACACACACAGGCTCGCGCGCGCACTTCACGCACAACACACACACACACACACACACACACACACGCACACGCACACACACACACACACAATGACAGACCGACAGAAAGACAGACAGCGACTGATGGGGGGGGGGGGGGGGCAAAGAGAGGAGATAGCGACGGATGGAGAGAGAGAGAGAGAGAGAGAGAGAGAGAGGGAGAGAGAGAGAGACAGACAGACAGCCAGACAGAGAGACGGACGGACAGAGAGAGAGAGAGAGACAGGCAGACGGACGGACGGACAGACAGAAAGAGAGAGAGAAAGAGAGACAGGCAGACGGACGGACAGACGGACGGACAGAGAGAGACAGGCAGACAGACGGACGGACAAACAAAGAGAGAGACAGGCAGACAGACGGACGGACAGAGAGAGAGAGAGAGAGGGGGCAGGCAGACAGACGGACGGACGGACGGATGGACAGAGAGAGAGAGAGAGAGATTCTATTTCAGCCCAGTCATGGCCTTTTCCTCACTTAATCTCAAGATCCATCTTCAAACCCGACTTCCTGCCCTTTGAGACAAGTTTCAACAATCAACCCCCCACCGACGGACGTCCGCCCGAACCCTCGGGCACCGGGATCACCCCCGACGTCATCAGACGGTGGTTCCAAGCACCCTCCCTCCTAAATGTCCCCCCGTCTTTCGAATTTAGACTGGGGTCAACAGAGGGTGCCATCTCCTCGGTTCTAGACATCAGTGATCCTCTGCTCACCAAAGAATGTCCTAGGGCCACAGGCGTTAAAAAATGGGCAGACAAATCCTCCGCAGCTAACATATCGGGCCCAATGACGCAGCCAGATGTTTTTCAATACGCCTAAAGGCTGGTGAATGCCCTGCTACCTGGACTAAGAAAGCTAATGTTTCCGACGAAGAAAAGGCGATGGAGATAGGGGAGCGGGAGGATGGGAGGGGGGGGGGGGGATGGGGAGCGAAGGGACTCCACCCTGACGGGGCCAATGGCGCAGTCAGATGGTATTAAATATGCCTAATGACTCGTGAATGCTCGGTTAGTGGACTAAAAAAAAAAAAGTTAATCATCTAATTAATGGGGAGGGGGAAAGGGTGTCTCCACAGCTAACAAGGCCACTGGCGCAGTCAGATGGTATTAAATACGCCTGATGACTCGTGAATGCCCTGTTGCGTGGACTATAAAAAGTTTAAGGTGATAGAGGGAGAAAAAAAAACCCATACCTCTCAGGGCCAATGGCGCAGTCAGATGGTATTAAATACGCCTGATGACTCGTGAATGCTCTGTTAGGGGGACTAAAAAGAGTTAATGTTATCATCAAAAAAGGGGGAGGTGGGGGGGGGGGGGGGGGGGTCAACAGCGAACAGGGCCAATGGCGCAGTCAGATGGCATTAAATACGCCTGATGACTCGTGAATGCTCTGTTAGGGGACTAAAAAGAGTTAATGTTGTCATCAAAAAAGGGGGAGGTGGGGGGGGGGGGGGGGGGGGGGGGTCAACAGCGAACAGGGCCAATGGCGCAGTCAGATGGTATTAAATACGCCTGATGACTCGTGAATGCTCTGTTAGGGGGACTAAAAAGAGTTAATGTTATCATCAAAAAAAAAAAAAAAAAAAGGGGGGGGGGGGGGGAGGGGAGGGGGGGTCAACAGCGAACAGGGCCAATGGCGCAGTCAAATGGTATTAAATACGCCTAATGACTCGTGAATGCCCTATCATTTTAAAAAGTTAATGTAATAATTGAATTAAGAGGAAGAAAAAAAAAAACAAACGAAAAAACCTCCACCGCTAACAAGGCCATTGGCGCAGTCAGATGGTATTGAATACGCCTAATGACTCGTGAATGCCCTGTTACGTGGACAAGGCTAAAATATGATAACACAGTTTAAAAAAAAAAAAAAAAAAAAAAGCGGCCTGTGACTGGTGGAAGCACACTTGTGGGTCAGATAAGCATCGAAGCTCAGGTCGGGTCACGGACTGCTAGAACCATGGAGAGCTGGCACTCTGTGCTGGTCCCGAGAGGATGGGGGGGGGGGGGGGGGGGGGGGGTAGCCACAGAGCCCGGAGAGGGCGGGTCGGCGGGACCGCCGTTTGATCGGCCGGTGGGGCGATCCTCTTTGGTGCCGGGGTTTGGGGGTCGTCCGTCAAGGGGGGTTGTTTTGTTGGAATCTGTCTCAAAGGGAGGATGAGGGTGTTGAAGGTGGACCGGAGGGTAACTGGGGAGAAAGTCTGGTGGGTCTGAAATAGAATCTGTGAGTGCATGTACGTAGGTATACACATAGACATGCACGCGCACACACGCACTCACGCACGCACACACACAAACACGTGTGCGTTCACACGCGCGCACGCGCACGCACACACACACACACACACACACACACACACACACACACACACACACACACACACACACACGTACACACACATATACTCAAACACACTCACATGTGCTCTCTCCCTCACACACACACACACACTCTCTCTCTCTCTCTCTCACGCACACACACACACGCACGCACACATACACGCACGCACGCACGCTTGCACGCACACACAATACATACACATACACACATGCACGACTCGCATGCTCGCGCGTGCACACACACACACACGCACACGCACGCACGCACGCACGCATGCTTGCACGCACATACAAAACACACACACACACACATGCACGACACATGCGCGCGCGTGTACACACACACACACACACACACACACACACACACACACACACACACACACACACACACACACATTCACGCGTACACATGAACACACGCTCATCGATAAACACGTACATGTCCACAACACTCGCACACACACACGCACACGCACAGGCACAAACGCTTTTCACACCATTTCAGAGTCTTTTACTACTCGATGTTACTTGTACGGTGCATTCAGTATATTGTCAGTTTTCCAAACCGCGTCAGCAGGATCTTTATTTTCAACCTTAGCGAGAGAAGGAGGAGAAGGGTGGGGGGTGGGGTTCATAAAAGCGCACAGCATAACTGCCTGTACTACAAAATGACCTCGATCAATTTATGAGGACTGTGATAAATATTGCCTGTACTACAAAATGACCTCGATCAATTTATGAGGACTGTGATAAATATTGCCTGTACTACAAAATGACCTCGATCAATTTATGAGGACTGTGATAAATATTGCCTGTACTACAAAATGACCTCGATCAATTTATGAGGACTGTGATAAATATTGCCTGTACTACAAAATGACCTCGATCAATTTATGAGGACTGTGATAAATATTGCCTGTACTACAAAATTACATCGATCAATTTATGAGGACTGTGATAAATATTGCCTGTACTACAAAATTACATCGATCAGTTTATGAGGACTGTGATACATCGCAATGAACGGCATACGTGAGAATAGCTACAGGCCTATGTATGGCAACGCTAAATTAAATGCGAGTTCATATACCAAGATAAAGCAGTCGGTCTGTGTACGTGTGCATAGGTGAATAAGTGTTGACTACATACGATGGGATTAAAACTATAAGCCGACGGAATTTTCACAATGGTGCATACCTGAAGGCCGCGCACAGTAGGACAAACTGTAAGTTCTGTTTAGTGGTGAATCATTGGGGATTGCCTAACACGATGTAAAGTCACAGACATGTGTATTATCACAGTCAATGATCGGAGATGGTACGTGCTATGATGAAAAAACGCAGGACCCGCATTTGCGTCGGCGAATCAGGTGAAGCTTTTTGTTGTTATTTTCTCTGCAAACTTGCTTCCCGTTCCATTTCGCACACTCTGTATGTTCTTCATAAATTCAGCTGTAAAGCAACTCCCTCTCAACCCCCCCCCCCCCCCGGCTTCCACCCCTTCCCCCGTCCCCTTGCTTCAGATGATGTTTTTAAGTTTGAACGCCTTGAATTTTTTTTTTTTTTTTTTAATGCACAAGTGGCCCACACGCTGTTAGTTTACATTTTCTTTCAGCTGTAGTCCTTGTCCGCTGCATAAGAGAAGGTCGGTATTGGCGACAAATGATTTTTCGCGTTCATCAAGGATGAGGGGGGGTTGGGGGGGGGGGGGGGTTGGGAGGGGGTGAGTTTTTTGGGATGGGAGGTAATTTAATTCGAAAGTTTTTTTACGGTACGAAATTGTGTAGAGTGCTTGTCGTATGGTCAGTCTTTTTTTTTTTGTTTGTTTTGTTATCGTTGTTGCTGTTATTTCCATCAGACTACGAAAGCCACGTCAATGCCATCTCACAACCGCGTGTCCTACATGCGATTGAACCGTCGGGTTCGTATTTTCTTTTAAAAAAAAAAGAAAAAAAATAAAGAAAAAAAAAGAAAGAAAAAGTGAATGCCCCTTTTCCTCAGCACATTCTTTTTTAATGTCGCACAGTCGATGGAGAACTCGGGCTAAGATGGCGTCAGAGGGGTATTAGACGGATGACAAAAATAACGGTAAGAAAATACGACTACTATTACTATTACCATTGCTACCGATGATGATGATAATGATGATGATGATGATAATATCAATAGTGTATTATCATGAAAATGATAATAATCATATAACAACAACAACAGCAACAATAATAGAGTTGTGTCCGTAGCGCCAGTAGCCGATGTGATTACGAACGACGCAGTGATCTGTTCCGATCGTTCCTTGGAGGCATCGCCAGCCCCTCCCCCCCCCCCCCCCCCCCCCCCCCCCCCCTTACTGCTGCTTCCTTAACTTTCCACCCCACGCACTTCCCTTTCCACCGGCCTTGCCTTTTCTCAAAATTGGAGATGTCACGTGGCCTTCTACCCCTTTCGTACTGGCCTGCATCTTTTCCACTCCCACCCCCACCCACACACTCACCCCCCTCCCCCTCCCCACACACACACACACAGATGCAGAGATCGCGCGGGCACTGCCATTGTTTGACAACACAAGGGGTAATAGCGGTCAGTATTAAAGTTGCAAGCGGCTGTGCTGTAAGCGTATCAACAGAATTGTCGATTTTTTCTTTTTCTTTTTTTTTATCTACGAGTTATTTTCAAAATCTTCGATTTCATATTCCTTAGGCTTTGTGCTCTTCACTCTTTCTGAGAGTAACAACAGTGTAGCCCACTGTTACTTCGTTGCCGTTACGTGAAACACTTCGCTTGTGACACGTACCGCTGTTGGTATTTAACAGTTTTTTATTGCTGCGGTTTCTTTTGCGATACCACTGGCAGTCTTCAACAATAATTTTGTTGCTGAGATTTCTTGCGCATCCGTCAAACTAGTATTACAGCTGATTTAGTGTCGACTCCTGATCCAGGTTCGATGTGAGGTCATGTTCAGGTTGAGCGTCAACACTCACCGAGGTGGTAGGGCAGACGGTATAATCGCAACAGGATGGCCGGTCGGAGGAGTGAAAATTGCAGGGGAAGAGAGGGGTAGTAGAGGGTTTATGCAACACTACACCGGTACCATCAGAACAGCCAGACATGGAGCCTCAGGCGGATGCGCACTCGTCTAAACAAAGGCCTGGGTGCTTAACCCCGAGCTTACTATTTAATGGGGTGGTATGGACGCTGTTGGGAAAGGGTGGGGTGGGGTTCCTAGAGCAACTGTGCTGAATCACGTTGATTGAAGAAATCTTAGCCTTTAAATTTTTTTCTTAAATCCGTGCGAGTCTCGATCTCGATATTATTAACTGCCTTTTTTTTTCATAAATGCTTACGGCCCTAATATAGTTTATGTTCATGTCTGATTCTCTCAAAAGATATCATTTGTGATAGAGACCGCTTGTAACGCTTTACCAATATCTCGCCTTTGGCCCTATTCCCACTCATGTAGGATTTTTTTTAAATGCTTAAAACTTTTTTTTACTTACTCTTCATTTGCGTTCTTTCACACCAGGGTATTGTGCTTTTCAGTCCAGTCCAATTTTCTCTCCACTCTGTACTTTTCAAGTTCACTCCTTGATAATTTCCAGAGACCCTGCACGCTATCGTATAAACATGTTGTGGACATGCAGAGAGGATTGGACACACCACCACAAGTTTCCGTCTCCGTCCAGTGGCAGTTTCTGACGTTTCCACTGCAGTTGTCGTCTTTACATATTTTATGGATTTGAACCTGAGGCCCTTCAGTTTCTCCACTCTCCTTTCATTGTTCAGCCCTCCCATTGCCGCCCATACCCCCTGGATTCATGTTTCCTTGTTCCCCATTCTCATGTCATATTTTGGTCCTTTCCCGCTACACCTCCAACCTTTGAAGTCCTGCAGTCTCTTGCACCCATTTCATTCCTCTCTGCTACAAACAGTTCCGTTCTTATACTGCTGACCTGTTCTTCCGCATTGCTACGAAATGACGATACGGTCATTTCCATTGTTACCCCTCTACTTTTCCATCGGCTGTGTTGAACACTAAGATGGACGTGCCATATTCATCTCCGTCCAGTTCTTCCCTACCTATCGCACCCGTCGTTTATCATTCTTACGTTCTTCTCCCATCCCTCATTCATGCTCTACTGCTCTTTTCCTCCTCCAGAGCATCAGTCGTCACGTTCACGTTTTCTCCTCTTCAACATCCATTGATCTTCGTTCTCCTTTTCTTCACTTGTCCATTATTCATCCTTCTCACGTTCCCCAGTTACCGTTCCGTCTCTCAGTCGTCATTCTCTCGTTCTCTTCTTCTCCTCTTGTTGTTTTCATGCTAGTGTCGCGTTCTGCCCCCGTCCTACACTCAGCATATTGATGTTCTCCTCGTGTCAACCATTCATTATTAACGCCTTCCCGTCCTCTCATGTCGTCCCATTCTGTGCTGAATGTGCCCACCAAAGCTCTGTCGCTGTCCTGTTTTCATGACGGCCATCATTCTGTGCTGATTGTGCCCACCAAAACTCTGTCACTGTCCTGTTTTCATTCTCACGCTCTTCTCTTTCCTTCGCTTTCCTCATCCGTCCTTCGTTCACCAGTGTCGCACCGCCCTTCCGTCTATTGTTCATCTTACCTGCGTTCTTCTCTTCCCCTCCAGTCCAGCATTCAGCATTCTTGCAGTCTCCTCCCGTCCAGGATTCACCATTTTCGCATCTCAGCCTCCCCCCCCCCCCCCCTTTTCAGTCCCCCAGTCCAATGTTCATCATTCTCACCTTTGGCCCCAATCCAACGTTCCTCATTTAAACCCCCCCCCCCCCCCCCCCCCAGTTCAACATTTATCGTTTTCACCTTTTCCCACAGACCAACATTGGCCATTCTTCATTTTCTCTCCAGTCCAGTTTTCATGATTGTCACCCACCCCCCACCCCCCTTCTTCGTTCCTACACACACACACACACACACACACACACACACACACACACACACACACACACACACACACACACACACCCTTCCGTCCGACATTCGCCATTCGCATGTTTTACCACACTCCATCCTTCTCACCTTTTCCTGCAGTCCAGTTTTCATCATTCTTACGTTTTCCTCGGTTCAGCATTCATTCCCATGCGCCCCCCCCCCCCCTCCCTGTTCAATATTCATATTTTCAAGTTTTCCCCTGTCCAGCTTTCATTCTCATATTATCCCCACTCGAAACATTCATCGTTCTGACATTTTCCTAATCCAATGTTCATTATTTTCAAGATTTCCCTGTCCAACTTTCATTATTCTCATATTATCCCCACTCCAATATTCATCATTCTCACATTTTACTTCAGTCTTAACATTCATGGTTTTCACGTTTTCCCCCGTCCTACTTTCATTATTCTCACGTTTCAACATTCATTATTCTCACTTTTCAACATTCATTATTCTCACTTTTCAGCATTCATTTTCTCACTTTTCAACATTCATTATTCTCACTTTTCAACATTCATTATTCTCACTTTTCAACATTCATTATTCTCACGTTTCAACATTCATTATTCTCACTTTTCAACATTTATTATTCTCACGTTTCAACATTCATTATTATCACGTTTTCTGCCAATCCAGAATGCTTCGTGTTCACGTCTCCTCCATCCAACATTCATCATTCTCACGCTTGCCTCGGTCCAACATTCATCATTCTCACGCTTGCCTCGGTCCAACATTCATCATTCTCACGCTTGCCTCGGTCCAAAATTCATCACTTTCACCCTTTCCCGCATTCAGCATTCATTACTTTCACTTTAACCCAATCAAACATTCATTACACTCACGTTTCCCCTTGTCAAACATTCAATATGCTCACGTTTTGCCTCGTCCAACATTCATTAATCTCACGTTTCCTTCTTCTCCTAAATGCTTTATCTTCACGTCTTCCCTGTCCGAGATTCATTCTACACAACTTTCCCCCGAGTCCAGCAGTCATCATTCTCACGTTCTGCTCCTTCCGGCATTGATCATTTCCGCGTCGTTCTCTTCACCACGTTCGTCATTCACCGTTCCCATTTGTCTTCTCTGATTTTGTCTGCCGTTTATCATTCTCTCGTTCTTCTTTTCTGATCGCGTCCAGCATTCGTTGTTCTGTCGTCCCCTTCTCATGCCATTCATCATGGGATGACTCTGACGATGTACTCCAGGATTCCCACGTTCTTCTCTCTTATCTCCCTTCTCTCCTCCAGTGTCCCATTCATCATGTTCACCCCCTTCTCTCTGTTTGCAAACACATGTCATCCGCTTGTTCCCTTTGTTTAATTCTGGCCATCACTGCAACACTCCAACGTTGTCCAGTGTTCATTTAGCCATTGGTCTCACACTGCTATCTTCTTTTCCTTCTTATCCCGTCCTTCTTATTGTTCTCACGTTGTCTTCCCATCCACAATTCTGTCCGTCACTTTTCCTTCTTATCCCGTCCTGCTTATTGTTCTCACGTTGTCTTCCCATCCACAATTCTGTCCGTCACTTTTCCTTCTTATCCCGTCCTTCTTATTGTTCTCACGTTGTCTTCCCATCCACAATTCTGTCCGTCACTTTTCCTTCTTATCCCGTCCTGCTTATTGTTCTCACGTTGTCTTCCCATCCACAATTCTGTCCGTCGTTCTCACGTTGTCTTCCCATCCACAATTCTGTCCGTCGTTCTCACGTTGTCTTCCCATCCACAATTCTGTCCGTCGTTCTCACGTTGTCTTCCCATCCACAATTCTGTCCGTCGTTCTCACGTTGTCTTCCCATCCACAATTCTGTCCGTCGTTCTCACGTTGTCTTCCCATCCACAATTCTGTCCGTCGTTCTCACGTTGTCTTCCCATCCACAATTCTGTCCGTTGTTCTCACGTTGTCTTCCCATCCACAATTCTGTCCGTCGCTTTGTTCTCACGTTGTCTTCCCATCCACAATTCTGTCCGTCGCTTTGTTCTCACGTTGTCTTCCCATCCACAATTCTGTCCGTCGCTTTGTTCTCACGTTGTCTTCCCATCCACAATTCTGTCCGTCGCTTTG
This sequence comes from Conus canariensis, assembly GCA_033310375.1. NCBI lineage: Eukaryota > Metazoa > Mollusca > Gastropoda > Neogastropoda > Conidae > Conus > Conus canariensis. The sequence goes on along the minus strand of CM065725.1, from coordinate 10,893,581 downwards.
TTCTCACGTTGTCTTCCCATCCACAATTCTGTCCGTCGCTTTGTTCTCACGTTGTCTTCCCATCCACAATTCTGTCCGTTGCTTTGTTCTCACGTTGTCTTCCCATCCACAATTCTGTCCGTCGCTTTGTTCTCACGTTGTCTTCCCATCCACAATTCTGTCCGTCGCTTTGTTCTCACGTTGTCTTCCCATCCACAATTCTGTCCGTCGCTTTGTTCTCACGTTGTCTTCCCATCCACAATTCTGTCCGTCGCTTTGTTCTCACGTTGTCTTCCCATCCACAATTCTGTCCGTCGCTTTGTTCTCACGTTGTCTTCCCATCCACAATTCTGTCCGTCGCTTTGTTCTCACGTTGTCTTCCCATCCACAATTCTGTCCGTCGCTTTGTTCTCACGTTGTCTTCCCATCCACAATTCTGTCCGTCGTTCTCACGTTGTCTTCCCATCCACAATTCTGTCCGTCGTTCTCACGTTGTCTTCCCATCCACAATTCTGTCCGTCGTTCTCACGTTGTCTTCCCATCCACAATTCTGTCCGTCGCTTTCCATGCCTCATTTATCGCCTCCCGTGCATAGATATTGCTTTCTATATTGCTTTCTGCTTTCACCCCCCACCCCACCCCTCATCCATGATTCTGACACTTTAGTCATCTCGATCTTTAGTCATCTCATGTTCTTTCGTCCATCCGTTTATAATGTTCGCGTTTGCTTTGTGTTCTTTCAGTCGGGGCCAGCTGCGCCACCCTCAGTTTCTCGCCTTCTGATCCGAGCTGCCCGTGATCACCCTCAAGCTGGTTTCCGGTTTCTTTTTCATTTCCGCGTTCTTCTCCCATGGCTCTTTCGTCATTCTGGCCGTCTCCTGTCTTTTTTCTTCCGTCCGTTATTCACCCCTTTTCCTTCCGCTGGTGTCCCTCTTTCATCATTCTGGCCGTCTCCTGTCTTTTTTCTTCCGTCCGTTATTCACCCCTTTTCCTTCCGCTGTTCCTCTTTCGTCATTCTGGCCGTCTCCTGTCTTTTTTCTTCCGTCCGTTATTACCCCTTTTCCTTCAGCTGTTCCTCTTTCATCATTCTGGCCGTCTCCTGTCTTTTTTCTTCCGTCCGTTATTCACCCCTTTTCCTTCCGCTGGTGTCCCTCTTTCATCATTCTGGCCGTCTCCTGTCTTTTTTCTTCCGTCCGTTATTCACCCCTTTTCCTTCCGCTGTTCCTCTTTCATCATTCTGGCCGTCTCCTGTCTGTTTTCTTCCGTCCGTTATTCACCCCTTTTCCTTCCGCTGGTGTCCCTCTTTCATCATTCTGGCCGTCTCCTGTCTTTTTTCTCCGTCCGTTATTCACCCCTTTTCCTTCCGCTGGTGTCCCTCTTTCGTCATTCTGGCCGTCTCCTGTCTTTTTTCTTCCGTCCGTTATTCACCCCTTTTCCTTCCGCTGGTGTCCCTCTTTCGTCATTCTGGCCGTCTCCTGTCTTTTTTCTTCCGTCCGTTATTCACCCCTTTTCCTTCCGCTGTTCCTCTTTCATCATTCTGGCCGTCTCCTGTCTTTTTTCTTCCGTCCGTTATTCACCCCTTTTCCTTCCGCTGGTGTCCCTCTGTCGTCATTCTGGCCGTCTCCTGTCTTTTTTCTTCCGTCCGTTATTCACCCCTTTTCCTTCCGCTGTCCCTCTTTCGTCATTCTGGCCGTCTCCTGTCTGTTTTCTTCCGTCCGTTATTCACCCCTTTTCCTTCCGCTGGTGTCCCTCTTTCATCATTCTGGCCGTCTCCTGCCTTTTTTCTTCCGTCCGTTATTCACCCCTTTTCCTTCCGCTGTTGACCCTCTTTCATCATTCTGGCCGTCTCCTGTCTTTTTTCTTCCGTCCGTTATTCACCCCTTTTCCTTCCGCTGTTCCTCTTTCGTCATTCTGGCCGTCTCCTGTCTTTTTTCTTCCGTCCGTTATTCACCCCTTTTCCTTCCGCTGTTGACCCTCTTTCATCATTCTGGCCGTCTCCTGTCTTTTTTCTTCCGTCCGTTATTCACCCCTTTTCCTTCCGCTGTTCCTCTTTCGTCATTCTGGCCGTCTCCTGTCTTTTTTCTTCCGTCCGTTATTCACCCCTTTTCCTTCCGCTGGTGTCCCTCTGTCATCATTCTCACGCTCTTTTCTCAATCCCTTCATACTTATCACGTTCTAGCCTCGTCGATCGTTCACCATGTTCTCGTTCTTGTCAGTCAGTCATAACTCTCACGGTTTCGTGTTCTCCTTGTGTCTGTTATTCGTATTGCTCACATCTTTCCTTCTTTTGTCAGATTCACGTTCTCCAGTTGTGGTTCTTCATAAATCACTCCTTCCGTCAATGTCTTCTCATTCTTCTAATCCCGTCTGCCATTCGCTACATCTAGTCCTACCCATCACTGAAATTTCACTTGTTCTTCCCCCGTTCATCATTCATTATTTTCACGTTCTGCTCTATTCATCTCGTCCATTTTTGCGTTTCTCTCTCCTCACTGCATCCATTATTCATTCTCGTCCTCACTTTGTCTATTTCTTCCTTTTTATTGAATTACTCTGACAAAATCTGACTTTTATGTAGTCCATTGTCCTGACGCTCTGGCTCGTTTCTCTCATTCTCCCTTCTTGTCCCGTCCGCTGTTCATCATGTTCATCGTTTCTTCTTTTCACCTCCTGAAAAATATATTGTTCTCTCGTTTCTTTTCCCCTCAGTATGTCCAATCCCTGGATCGTTCTCACGCCGTCATATTTTCGTGTAATCTATTATTCTCATGCTGCTCTCGCCTTTTCCCTCCCCCGACCCTTTCTTTTGTCAATCTCATCTCATGCCTCCGTTCTGTCCACCGTACATCATGTTCACATTCTTCTCTCTGCCCCTCCTTCATGGATAGAATGTCATCTCATTCCACCTCTCATTTATAATTGTCTGTCATTCATCGGTCACGGTTTCTACTTTCGTACTTCCTTCACTCTTCTTACGTTCCGTTTTCATCCCGTCAGTGACACGTTCAGACGGTCTTCTGTTCTCATCCGAACTCTGCTCATCTTCTCCCATCCCACGTTCATCATCCTCTCCTTTTCCCATCATTAATTATTCATTATTTTCCCTTTTCTTGTCATTCTCACATTGGTTTTACGTCCCGGTTCATCATTCATCATTCTCACGCTCTTGTCCCGTCAGTCGTTCATTGTGTTCACGTTCTTCATCAGTCGGTCAGTCCTGATTTTCATGTCTATCCGACATCAGTCATTCATCGGTTTCAAGTTCTTCTCGGTCAGTCATTCGTTGTTTTCAGGTTCTTCTCGGTCAGTCATTCGTTGTTTTCAGGTTCTTCTCGGTCAGTCATTCGTTGTTTTCAGGTTCTTCTCGGTCAGTCATTCATCGTTTTCAAGTTCTTCTCGGTCAGTCATTCGTTGTTTTCAGGTTCTTCTCGGTCAGTCATTCGTTGTTTTCAGGTTCTTCTCGGTCAGTCATTGGTTGTTTTCAGGTTCTTCTCGGTCAGTCATTCGTTGTTTTCAGGTTCTTCTCGGTCAGTCATTCGTTGTTTTCAAGTTCTTCTCGGTCAGTCATTGGTTGTTTTCAGGTTCTTCTCGGTCAGTCATTCGTTGTTTTCAAGTTCTTCTTGGTCAGTCATTCGTTGTTTTCAGGTTCTTCTCGGTCAGTCATTCGTTGTTTTCAAGTTCTTCTCGGTCAGTCATTCGTTGTTTTCAGGTTCTTCTCGGTCAGTCATTCGTTGTTTTCAGGTTCTTCTCGGTCAGTCATTCGTTGTTTTCAGATTCTTCTCGGTCAGTCATTCGTTGTTTTCAGGTTCTTCTCGATCAGTCATTCGTTGTTTTCAGGTTCTTCTCGGTCAGTCATTCGTTGTTTTCAGGTTCTTCACCAGTGGGTCATCCGTCATTTTCGGGTTCTTCTCCAGTTAGTCACTTATCATCTTAACACTCTTCTCCAGCCATCAGTATATCCTCTTCACATTCTTTTCCAGTCAGTCAGTAGTCATGGTTTCCTCATTCATCTCCCGTCAGTTATTCATTATATTCACGTTCTTCTCTGATCAGTCATTCTTCATATTTACGCTCCTTTCCCGTCAGTTATTCATTATATTCACGTTCTTCTCTGATCAGTCATTCTTCATATTTACGCTCCTTTCCCGTCAGTTATTCATTATATTCACGTTCTTCTCCGTTTTGTCATTCATCATTTTCACTTTAAATCATAGCAGTCGAGTTGTTGCTAAAACCCCAGTTGTTGCTAAAACCAAAATTGTATCATTTTCTGATCTTCGTCGTTCTGAAATATTTGAATTAAAAAAAAAAAGATTATAAATTCCTATCGTATCCTATTGAATTAGGAATCATGGTCGTCGTTAGAACTTTTGACAAAGCACAAACATTTTTAAGGCATTCTCGGAGAACAATATATCGTCGAGTCTCATTTCTGATAGGGAAAGTTGAAGCCAGAAAGATGACTAGATCTGTTCATCAAAGACCAAATTCATATATACGTACAAGGAATGTAAAGAACATTTGACGTCTCTTTCCGCGTAAAAATACTGTTGTTAATTTATTTGTTGTTAAAAAAAAAAAAAATGCCAGAACATCGTGCCAAAAAGCCTCTGAAAAAAAAGCATATGTAGTCCTAGTAAATGTTGGTGCACATAAGATCGAAGAAAAAAAAAAGGTGTTATTTATTTTTTTTGTTTTGCTTCATGAAGTCCAATAAATTCAAAATCATCCTGCGAGACGAGCAAAGAGGGAGCGGTAATGTGCCAGTGAACTGCTAACTCTCTGCACTGGTTTACAGTGAGGACACGCACGTGTGTGTGTGTTGTGTGTGTGTGTGTGTGTGTGTGTGTGTGTGTGTGGTGTGTGATACGTTACGTCTTGCGTGCGCGCGCATGGTTGAATATGTATATGTGTGCGTGCGCGCGCGCATGGTTGTATATGCATACGTGTGCGAGCGCGCGCGTGTGTATGTGCGCGTACGTGTTTATGTGTACGTGTCATATGTGCATTTTGCGTGTGTGTACATGTGCATGTGTCCATGCGAGCGCGCGCTTGAGCACGTGTGTGTGTATGTGCGCGTGCGTGCGTGTGTGTGTTTATGTGCCTGCGCGCGCATGGTTGTATATGCATACGTGTGCGAGCGCACGCGCGTGTGTATGTGCGTGTTTGTGTGTACGTGTGATATGTGCATTTTGCGTGTGTGTATATATGCATGTGTCCATGCGAGCGCGCGCTTGAGCACGTGTGTGTGTATGTGCGCGTGCGTGCGTGTGTGTGTTTATGTGCCTGCGCGCGCATAGTTGTATATGCATACGTGTGCGAGCGCGCGCGTGTGTGTATGTGGGCGTACGTGTTTGTGTGATATGTGCATTGTGCGTGTGTATATGTGTGCATGTGTCCATGCGAGCGCGCGCTTGAGAACGTGTGTGTGTTTGTGCGCGCGCGCACTTGAGGGGAGCACATGAATCGGCATTTTCGCACAACTATGTAAATTGATGTGTTTATGGAGGAGCGACAGGACAGGACACAAGATGTGGATGGAGATATGTGGAGGAAGGGGGCGGGGAGAGTGTGTGTATGTAACTTTTCAAATGAAATATGTTTGTGTTGTTTTGACGACTTGTGCTGTTGTTTTTGTACTCCCAGTTCTTGTAGAACAGGGAGTACTTTAGAATGGGAACGAAGAAATGCTCTGTGTGTGTGTGTCTGTGTCTGTGTGTCTGTCCGTCCGTCCATGGTCAAAATGTGTTCCACTCGCTCCAGACAAAACTACTGGGCCGATCTTTCTGAAAATTTGTAGGTATGTTCATTATGGGTCAAGGATGATGCCCGATGTTTTAATTTACCGTTATAGCCGTTACTAACGGCTGTAACGTCCTGTAACGGTTTTTCTTCTTTATGGAATATCTCCGAAAGTACTCGGCCGATCTTTGTGGAAATTAGCAGGTATGAACATCATGGGTCACGGATGACGCCCGATGTTTTAGTTTACCCCGTTATAGCCATTACTAACGGCTGTAACGGCCTGTAACGGATTTTCTTCTTTATGGAATATCTCAAAAAGTACTAGGCCGATCTTTCTGAAAATTTGTAGGTATGTTCATTATGCGTCACGAATAATGCCCGATGTTTTAGTTTACCGTTATAGCCGTTACTAACGGCTGTAACGGCATGTAACGGTTTTTCTTCTTTTTGGAATATCTCCGAAAGTACATGGCCGATCTTTGTGAAAATTAGCAGGTATGTTCATTATGGGTCACGGATGATGCCCAATGTTTTAGTTTACCCCGTTATAGCTGTTACTAACGGCTGTAACGGCCTGTAACAGTTTTTCTTCTTTATGGAATATCTCAGAAAGTACTTGGCCGATCTTTCTAAAAATTTGTAGGTATGTTCATTATGCGTCACGAATAATGCCCGATGTTTTAGTTTACCGTTGTAGCCGTTACTAACGGCTGTAACGGCCTGTAACGGTTTTTCTTCTTTATGGAATATCTCCGAAAGTACTTGGCCGATCTTTGTGAAAATTTGTAGGTATGTTCATTATGGGTCACGGATGATGCCCAATGTTTTAGTTTACCCCGTTATAGCTGTTACTAACGGTTGTAACGGCCTGTAACGGTTTTCCTTCTTTATAGAATATCTCAGAAAGTACTTGGCCGATCTTTCTGAAAATTTGTAGGTATGTTCATTATGGGTCACGAATAATACCCTGTGTTTTAATTTACCCCGCTATAGCCGTTACTAACGGCTGTAACGGCCTGTAACGGTTTTTCTTCTTTATGGAATATCTCCGAAAGTACTTGGCCGATCTTTGTGAAAATTAGCAGGTATGTTCATTATGGGTCACGGACGATGCCCGATGTTTTAGTTTACCCCGTTATAGCCGTTACTAACGGCTGTAATGGCCCATTACGGTTTTTCTTTTTTATGAAATGTCTAAGAAAGTACTTGGCCGATCTTTGTAAAAATTAGCAGGTATGTTCATTATGGGTCACGGATCATGCCCGACGTTTTAGTTTACCGTTATGGCCGTTACTAACGGCTATAACAACCCATAACGGTTTTTCTTTTTTATGGAATATCTAAGAAAGTACTTGGCCGATCTTTCTGAAAATTTGTAGGTATTATGGGTCACGGATGATATCCGATGTTTTATTTTACCGTTATAGCCGTTACTAACGGCTATAACGGCCCCTAACGGTTTTCCTTCTTCATGGAATATCTCAGAAAGTACGTGGCCGATATTTCTGAAAATTTATAGGTATGTTCATTATGGGTCACGGATGATGCCCGATGTTCAAGTTTACCGTTATAGCCGTTACTAACGGTCCATAATGGTTTTCTTCTTTATGGAAAATCTCAAAGTTCTTGGCGGATCTTTTTGAAAATTTGTAAGTATGTTCATTATAGGTCACAGATGATGGCCAATGTTTACCAGAAAAGCCATTACTAACGGTTAGACTAGCCCAAGACGGTTTTTCCTCTTTATGGAATATATCACGCGTATTCAGGATATACTGGGAGTACGTTTATATGCTTTGCATCTTTCTTTTTTTTTTTTTAATGACTTTGCCAAACATGGTTCAACCACATTTTTCTTTTAGTTTTTTTGTTTGTTTGTTTTGCACAATGCTGGGAATGCGCGGTGTTAACCTGGTGTTAATCTCGGTGTCCCCCCCCCCCCCGCCCCCCCCCCTCTCTCTCTCTCTCTCTTCTCTCTCTCTCTCTCTCTCTCTCTCTCTCTCTCTCTCTCCTTACACCTTTTTCTCTTGTATTAAGTATTCTTCATTTGATGCTTTAGTGCTTTGTGGCAATGACTGTGAAGGTCATATAGCTTGCTTTTTCTATGTACTATTGTGTTCTGAAAATACATTGTCGTATGTATCATGAAGGCTTACAGTAACAGATAACTTGCCAAGCTGCTTTAGAATTTGCAAGTTAGTAGAACAAGCGAAGTTTTGCATTAGCAGTTTTTTTTTTAATATGGAGAATCGGAATGTGTAAGAGTCAGCAAATCTAGTCATTTTTTCAGAATATCCATACCCTTCAATGTGTCATTATTACTTTCGTTCTGTGCACTACTCCTGCTTATGTCCTACCTAAGGTACCACCATCAGACGACATGGACAATGGTTAAATATTCAGACGATATATCCATCTGGACAAATACAAATCTAAGAACACCGAGGGTAATAAATCATGCACAAAATGTTTTATCAACTGAAGATAAATATGTTCATGGAATGAAATGGGCTTGCATATTCGGGAGAGAGAACACCATAACGATTTTCTAACGGGGAAAAATCGGACATCATTGCCACAGCATCAAGTATTAGATGACGAAACTTTACGACATTCACAAGATAAAGTTTCTGGATACTGACTTCACTAATGATTACACTGGCCATTTCATACTGAGAATTTGATTGTAACAGCAACGAGTTTGGTAGTGACAGCAACGACAAGGTCAACATTTTTAGACCGCGACTGATCCTTTACAATGGGATCAAAATACAAACAACAACAATAAAACTCCGTTACCACAGTCACCAGCCTCGTCCGATCAAAAGTGATTTATGGATAAGAAGTTTATCAACCCTGCACACGTTGTTGATTGAAATACAATCTACAGATCGTATAGAGCCATTGAATGAGCTCTTGGCGGTGCGGTACATTATATTGAATTCATACCATGAAGCTGGCTTACTGTCTCTTCAGAATAAGGTAAATTGTCAAAAGCTAATCGATTTTATTCGAAGTTTTTTGTCTTCAATTTAGAAACAAACAAAGCGCACTCAGACCCCTGGCAACGAGTATCTCAGGATTGCTGGACACACGCTGTCTTTCCCCATCCAGTTAGAAATTATACAATGAGCTTTACAAAGATGCAGTTTTGTTCTTTCATCTGGTCTATGAGGTCCACCAGTGCCTGTTACGCCTCGCTAAGGGAACCGACAGTTCAGCTTTGATAATGATTATATTGTACCGACGACAGGTGGGAACATTGACATTTTATCATTGGAGAAAGATGATAACGTCAAAATTTTGTTTTCTGAGACTCAAGAACATATTAACGCCTTGTATCCAAATTATTTAAAAAAAGATGTTAAGAGACAGCTCAATCCTAGAATCACGCACGCGTTCTGGATTGAAACAAAATCTTAATTTTGTCGTTTTGGTATCACTAATATCCAACTTCTTTTTCCTAGGTCCGTGTGAAGTCATTGGGGCATCGCGCTGAAGAACTGCTCACCAGATTCCTCCAGTTGTGTCGGTTGTGCTCCGAGGCCCTAGGCTCTGCAGATGGTTTCGCTTCCAGTTTGCAATGTTGTCCATTTTTCTGCCTTCTCCTTGGTCTTGTTCCTTTACTGAATGATTATCTTAGCGGGGCCGTTGAATCTTCATGACAATGCCAACTTAGTTTCTCCGCTTTGCTGGTGTCCGCAAATCTTTGTATGGCCCGATGTGCTGTTTGATGGTCTGGCGCACTTGTTCAGTGGTGATATGATCTGTATGTCTGATCATTGTATATTGCAATGATATCTCATTTCTGTGATTGGGTTCTTTCTACCAGGTCCATGTCGTGTCTGTATGTAGGAAAATGAAATACACCCATGCATACAGGAGCCAGATTTGTATTTCACTGAGATGTTATTGTCTTTCCACACAGGGTTCAGTCTGCACACAGCCGATGTCTCTGCTGCTCTTAAGAGGATATCTGATTTGAATTTCCGCGTCGCTGAAAATAAATCCCAGATATATGAACTGTTTAACAGTTCCCAGCTTCTGTCCATGGTTATATCAGTAGTGGAGGTGTTGTGGCTGTCCATTGGCTTGGTCGTTTTGGTGTTGATAGTCATACTATTTCTCGTAGATGTTTCCTCCAGTGTTTTCACAAGTTGTGTGAGTTCTTGTTAGTGCTCGCCAGGCCACTGAAGTTACCTGCAAAGTGAAGGTTCGTGATTGATATTCTTGTAATGCTGATTGTGTTGACATGATTTTCAAGTGGATTATTCACGATGCCTTCCAGGACTATGTTGAAAAGTATTCGTTTGGAGAGTAAAGTGACCCTGATGAATCCTAACTGATATGTGGGACCACTTTCCAGTCGCGCCCTTTGTGAGCACTGCACTGCTCACCTTGGCGTATGCTTGCTGGATGTGTTGAATAACTTTGTCTCGAGATCACTGTCTTCATAATGGCCTATTGCACCTCAGGACAGACTCTCTCCAACGCCTCTTTGAAGTCTTTACATCCCATTTCCACTCCTCATTCCTTCTCTTGCGTTCTCCTGTTCTGTCCCGTCTGCCGTTCTCAGTCACCACGTTCTCCTGTTCTCATTCCGTCTGCCGTTCTCCATCACCACGTTCTCCTGTTCTGTCCCGTCTGCCGTTCTCAGTCACCACGTTCTCCTGTTCTCATTCTGTCTGCCGTTCTCCATCACCACGTTCTCCTGTTCTGTCCCGTCTGCCGTTCTCCATCACCACGTTCTCCTGTTCTCATTCCGTCTGCCGTTCTCCATCACCACGTTCTCCTGTTCTGTCCCGTCTGCCGTTCTCAGTCACCACGTTCTCCTGTTCTCATTCTGTCTGCCGTTCTCCATCACCACGTTCTCCTGTTCTGTCCCGTCTGCCGTTCTCCATCACCACGTTCTCCTGTTCTCATTTCGTCTGCCGTTCTCCATCACCACGTTCTCCTGTTCTGTCCCGTCTGCCATTCTCAATCACCACGTTCTCCTGTTCTCATTCTGTCTGCCGTTCTCCATCACCATGTTCTCCTGTTCTGTCCCGTCTGCCGTTCTCCATCGCCACGTTCTCCTGTTCTGTCCCGTCTGCCGTTCTCCATCGCCACGTTCTCCTGCTCTTATTCCGTCTGCCGTTCTCCATCGCCACGTTCTCCTGCTCTTATTCCGTCTGCCGTTCTCAATCACCACGTTCTCCTGTTCTGTCCCGTCTGCCGTTCTCAGTCACCACGTTCTCTTGTTCTGTCCCGTCTGCCGTTCTCAGTCTCAATCACCACGTTCTCCTGTTCTCATTCCGTCCGCCATTTGTCGTGCTTAACATTCTGTCTTTAATCATTAATCATCTCGAGTTCTCTCCATCAATCGTCGGTCTAACGATTTTTTTTGTCCCAGGTCCATCGTTCATTTGTCGTTCTGGCGTTCCCTTCTCCCCCTCTGGTCCATCATTGATTCTTCTCCTGTCGTTGTCATTGTCTCCTCTCGACCGTCATTGTTCATTACCACGCTCTCCTCTTTTTCTCCAGACTACTGTTCATCGGTTTTACGTTTTGCACATCTGTTCCTGTCTATCATTTATACCGCTCACGTTCTGCTCACGTCATCTCGTCCCTCATCTTTCATTCTCGAAGTGTCTTCCTCTCAGTCTCGCTCCTCTCCTCCTCCTCCTCCTCCCCCCACCACCGCCGCCACCACCACCACATCATCATCATCGTTATTTTCTCTTTCTCCCTCTTTCCAATCCTCCCTCCCTTCCTCCCCCCCTCTCTCTCACTCTCTCTCACTCACTTTATCTCTCTCTCAATCTCGCTCTCTCAGTATCTCTCTCTGAATCTCGCTCTCTCAGTATCTGTCTGTCTCCCTCCCTCCTCTCTCTCTCTCTCTCTCTCTCTCTCTCTCTCTGTGCGTGCGTGCGTGCGTGTATGTGTGTGTGTGTGTGCGTGCGTGTTGTGTGTGTGTGTGTGTGTGTGTGTGTGTGTGTGTGTGTGTGTGTGATGTTATTATTGAAAAGATTACATTAACAATGATGTCAGAAAGCATTTACACTCAAATATCACTTTAAAGTATTTGACCTGTATTTACACCCACACACACATACACGGGGACACACACACACACACACACACACACACACACACACACACACACACACACGTGCGCGCGCGCGCATACACACATACACACACACGCATGCACACACATACGCACACGCATGCACGCACGCACGCACGCACGCGCGCGCGCACACACACACACGCGCACGCGCGCGCGCACAGAAACACGCGCACGCGCGCGCGCACAGAAACACGCGCACGCGCGCGCGCACAGAAACACGCGCGCGCACGCACGCACACACACGCGCGCGCACACACACACACACACACACACACACACACACACACACAATTAAAGTCAGTAATGAACACTACCCAACATCCCACTGTCTGATACAACCAGACGGTTCAAATCCATACCAAACATGACTTCTCGTCGTGAAAACAATCAGCTGACCAAGTAACATTTCATGTGAGAGAGACAGACAGACAGACAGAGACACATGTATATATTATTCATTAGAAGAAAATCTTTTATCAAAATTTGCACATTTCAGGAAAAAATGACAGAAATATAAAGTAGCTAAAATGAAATGCTCATTAAGTAGATAAGTAGAACAGATGGCTTCGATTGTGTAATGAAATACAATCAAGCCTGGATTTATATATACATTTACGAAATGTTCAATATATATATATATATATATATATATAAAGAGAGAGAGAGGATAGATACATAAATACATACATACATACACACATGGAGAGAGAAAGAGAGATATCATTCGTTCCTTCTTTCATTTATTAATTTATATATCTAGCTCGGTAGTTACTTAGCAAGCAATTGATTTATTGTTTGATCACCGTATTTATTTTTTTATATTTCTTTATTCATATATTTATTTTACCTCTAAGCAATGTTTTGCGGTGTGTTTGCCCAGTGAGGTGGTGATCACAGTATTACCAATGGAAAGTTTTAGGTCTTGGTTTTTTTTTTTTTTTAAGTCTCCAATTTAAATGTTTTACATTAAAAATCAATGACACACATAGTTGCAACAACAGTTTTTTCCCCTTTCCTCTGCCCCCAACTCCCCGCACATCGCAAGCTGTGTTTTTAGACGAGTTTGTTTTACAATTGTTTAGGGGTTTTTCATTGTTTGGTACACTGTTTGTGACTTTTTCGTTTTTTTTTTTTCTCTTTCTTTCTTTCTTTCTTTTTTTTTTTTTGTTTGTTTTTTGTTTTTTTTATTCCTTTCTTTCGTACATTCGTTTGTTTGTTCGTTCGTTATTGTTTTGTTGTTTGTGTGTTACTGCGTTTATTCGGTCGCTTGCTCAGTCATTCGTTCATTCAGTCGGTCAATTGATCGATCATTCATTCATTCGTAGATTTGTTCGGTCAGCCGCATATTCAGTCATTCATTCGTTCAGTCGCTCCGTCATTCGTTCGTCGTTCAGTCGGTCGCTCAGACATTCATTTGTTTAGTCGGACAGTCGATCGTTCATTCATTCATTCGGTCAGTCGATCTTTCATTCATTCGTTCGGTCGTTCAGTCGGTCGCTCAGACATTCATTTGTTTAGTCGGACAGTCGATCGTTCATTCATTCATTCGGTCAGTCGATCTTTCATTCATTCATTTGGTCAGTCGGTCGTTCGTTCATTCATTTGGTCAGTCGGTCGGTCATTCATTCATTCTTTCAGTCGGTGAGTCGGTGGTTGAGACGTTGATTCGTTCAGTCAGTCAGTCAGTCGGTCGTTCGTCATTCATTCGTTCAGTCGATCGTGCCGTCATTCATTCGTTCAGCCAGTCAATCGATCGTTCACTCATTCCTTCGGTCAGTCGGTCGTACATTCGTTCAGCCGGTCAATCGATCGATCGTTCATTTATTCGGTCGGTCGGTCCTTCGGTCAGTCAGACATTCATTTGTTTAGTCGGACAGTCGATCGTTCATTCATTCATTCGGTCAGTCGATCTTTCATTCATTCATTTGGTCAGTCGGTCGTTCGTTCATTCATTTGGTCAGTCGGTCGGTCATTCATTCATTCTTTCAGTCGGTGAGTCGGTGGTTGAGACGTTGATTCGTTCAGTCAGTCAGTCAGTCGGTCGTTCGTCATTCATTCGTTCAGTCGATCGTGCCGTCATTCATTCGTTCAGCCAGTCAATCGATCGTTCACTCATTCCTTCGGTCAGTCGGTCGTACATTCGTTCAGCCGGTCAATCGATCGTTCGTTCATTTATTCGGTCGGTCGGTCCTTCGGTCAGTCATTTGTGCAGTCGGTCAGTCGGTTGTTTAGTCATTCATTCGTTCAACCTGTCCATCAGTCGTTCAGTCATTCATTCTTTCAGTCGGTCGATTAATTAGTAATTCGTTCAGTCGGTCAGTCATTTATTCCTTTGGTCAGTCGTCAAAACATTCATTCGTTCAGTCATTCATTCATGCAGTCGGGCGGTCGGTCGTTCAGATATTCATTTGCGCAGTCGAGTCATTCATTCGTCAGTCGGTCGTTCACTCATTCATTCGTCAGTCGGTCATTCATTCGTTCGGCGGATAGTCAAGTCATTCATTCGTTCAGTCGGTCAGTCGGCCGTTCAGTCAATCATTTGTTCAGTTGGTAGGGCGGTCGTTCAGTCGATCGTTTGTTCATTCGTTCGGTCAGTTGGTCGTTCATTCATTCGTGCAGTCGGTCAGTCGATTATTCAGTCATTCATTCCTTCAGTCGGTCAATCTGTCGTATAGTCATTCGTTCGTTTAGTCGGTCGATTAATCATCAATTCGTTCAATTGGTCAGTCGTTTATTCCTTTGGTCGATCGTCAAAACGTTCAGTCGTTTGTTAAGTCGGTCAAGTCATTCGTTCAGTCGGTCGTCAAGTCATTTACTCTTTCATTCGGTCAGACAGCCGTTTAGTTATTCATTCGTTCAGTCCGTCAGTCGATCGTCATTCATACATTCATTAGTTCAGTCGGTCGTTCAGTTGTTCATTCGTGCAGTCGGTCAGTCGGTTTTTAAGTCATTTGTTCGTTCAGTCGATTAATCAGTCCTTCAGTCATTCATTCGTTCAATCGGTCAGTCGGTCGTCCAATCATTCATTTGTTCGGTCGGTCATTCATTTATTAGTTCAGTCAGTCAGTCGATCGTTCAGTCATTCATTCGGTCAGTCGGTCATTCAGTCTTTCATTCGGTCAGTTGATCATTCATTGATTCGTTCAGTCGATCACTCATTCAGTCATTCGTTCGGGCAGTCGGTTATTCAGTCAGTCAGTCATTCGTTCAGTCGGTCAATCGGTCGTTCGTTCAATCATTCGTTCATTCGTTTACACATTCGTTCGGTCGGTCATTCATTCAGTCGGCCATTCAGTCCATCATTCATTCAGTCGGTGAGTTGGTCATTCAGCCGTTGATTCGTTTAGTCAGTCAGTCGGTCGTTCACTCATTCATTCGTTCAGTCGGTCGGTCATTCATTCGTTCAGTCGGTCGGTCAGTCGGTCATTCATCATTCATTCGTTCAATAGGACAGTCGGTCGTTCACTCATTCATTCGTTCAGTCGGTCAATCGGTCGTTCAGACATTCAGTCGGTCGTTCACTCATTCCTTCGTTCAGTCGGTTAGTCGCTCATTCATCATTCATTCGTTCAGTAGGTCAGTCGGTCGTACAGCCAGTCATGCATTCGTTCAGTCGGCGGGCGAACGGCGAGGCAAAGATGCAGGGCGTGAAATGGATGGGGGTACACGGGACGCAGACGCTGGTCGTGACAAGGATGGGCGTACGTGGAAGGGGAGGGGGGGGGGGGGGGGGGGGGGCGAAAACCGGGTATGACGTGTGGGGATACGTGGAACGTGAATGCAGGGTATGCCATGGCTACGGGGTCGCGGATGCAGTGTACAACATGGTTGCTGGCATTGAGGACGGGAATGCAACGTATGACGAGGCAGGAGGTACGGCGGTCGCGGGTTGCTGGGCGTGACATGGGCGGGGTTACGGGGTGGACGTGCAGATGCAGGACGGAGCATGGGTGAGGAGGGTACAGGGAGCGCAGATTTCAGAACTTGACATGGGAAGCGACAGGAGACACGGTTTTCAGATCATGACATAGGTCGCGGTTCAAGAGGTGTCTTGTTGGGGCAGAGGGGGCGGAAGTTGAAGGGCGTGACATAGTTATTGGGGCGGAGGAGGTGGATGAAGGGCGTGACATGGGTGTCTTACTGGGATAGAAATGGGGTGCAGGGGGTAGCGGATGAAGGGCGTGACATGGGTGTCTTACTGGGATAGAAATGGGGTGCAGGGGGTAGCGGATGAAGGGCGTGACATTGTGGGTGTATTGGGGCAGAGGGGATATGGATGAAGGACGTGACATTGTGGGTGTATTGGGGCAGAGGGGATATGGATGAAGGGCGTGACATTGTGGGTGTATTGGGGCAGAGGGGATGAGGATGAAGGGCGTGACATTGTGGGTGTATTGGGGCAGAGGGGATGTCACCGATCGGCGGGTACTAAACTAGTACGTCCACGTGTTTAAGAGTAGTGGTGGTTCAAGATAGAGAGCGTGCGAGTGTGTGTGTGTGTGCGCGTGTGTGTGTGTGTGTGTGTGTGTGTGTGTGCGCTCGCGCGTATGTGAGGTTGGGGTTTAGTTAGCTACAGTTAGGTTAAGTTCCTCAGGGTTAGGTAGAAAGATTAGGCTAGGTAGGAGGCTGGGGAAATAGGACATACAATATTCTTTCATTCCAGTCTTCACTTATTGAAGGAATGGAATGGAAGCGGGAGGTTGGTTTCATTCCCGATTGTTACCCTTTTGTTAATTTGGTTCTACACCAGAGAAGGCGGGGCAGGATATCGGCTGTTGTTGTGTTGTTAAGTCTGTGAGTTGTTGTGGTAAATTGTCGTGTTGTTGCACGAGCAATAACTAGTCCGTTGGTCAGGCGTGTCAGCTCTGCGGAGGGATACACTGCTCTGACCAATCGTTGTTTTGTGTGGTGAGTAGAGTTCGCTTGATTCCGACCAGGGCGGAATGTGTTGGGGTAGCTTCACTTCGGTCCCTGGTGTTCGTCGGAGTGGACGTACTCCTTGTAGGTGCGGCGGCAGCGCCGGTAGTTTTGAAGAGTGACTTCGGGTCATAGTTAGTGCCAGGTCCTTGTCGGGTTTGGGTGCCCTTGGCCTGTGCTGAGTCGGTGTCGTCCTTGTTTGCAGCCACTGTCAGCCAGTTGCAGAACTGGTGTGGTTGATCGTCTGTATGTCCAGGTTGGTGATCTGTTAGGTTCGTTGTGTTGTAGTTCGTCGTGTTGTCTTGTATTATGGCGAGTTGTACTGTAGTTGTCTCATGTTGGGATTAGTTGTATGGTGTTCGTTGCGTATACTGGTTGTCTGGTATGATGTTGTCTTGGTTCCGTGATTGAAATTTGTTGTCAGCCGGTTTGTGTTGTTACCTCTTTTCGGTATATTCTGTAAGTAGTGTACATAGTGGTTCCTGAGTTCGATTGTCATGTGACAGTTTGGCTAGACAATGTGGGTTCGATATAATAACCGTTGATGGGCGGTGATGTAGATATTGTTTGTGGTTAGTCTGTTAATTTCCGTGGGTTCAATAAGAGGGTAGTACGAGGTTACATTTGGTTGAGGATCATAATATGAGTCAGGTGCGGATGTGTCTGCGTGAATCATAGAGGGGTTTGATGATTGTGCTCAATCTCAATTGTAAATAGTAGGAGTTCGTTGAAATTGATTAACGATTCCGGAGTTGACCTGCACAGCATTGGAATCGGTTAACTGTGTAGTAAGGCCAAGGCCAATTTGTAGTCGAGTGGTTTATACTGGGGTACGGTCGTAACCATTCAACTTATATTGGTGTCTTTTCACTTTCGTTACGAGTCAGGGTTCTCGACGCGGGTGTCGTGCGCGTGCGGACTGTATCTGTGACGTACGCATTTGGTACAGGACAGTGAGTCCATATGGTTAGAAGTTTTTTTTAAAAGCAAATGAGTCGTCACACATGCAGGGATGTATGTGTTTGTGACAGAATAGGGTTGGAGAAAGATGTCTTAGGTTGTGGGGAGACAGTCCCATTATGAATTTTAGTAAGCAGAGAGAAGGGGAAGGTAAAGTTTAAGGCGAGTAGCTTAGCAGTTGATAAGATAAAAACGGATGATGTGCAGCATGTAATATTGTATGAAGTGTGGTTGCGTTGGCATAACAAGGTTTAACCACTGGGTTATCTGACAAGAGATGACATGAGAGTGAGGTGCTGGATGGAAATTTTGGCGAACAAATCATGTTGGTTTTGATATATGATTATAATTGACAGTGCAAAGAGGGGTAATAATGTGAAGGATTGTGGCTGCGAGCCGATTCTCTTGTGTGAAAATGCTGGAACTGTGAACCGCTAAAAATTGATAAGTTTTTTTTGTTTTGTTTTTTTTTTTTCCTCTGAGAGATGTGTATTACTACTGGTTATTGTGTGGAGACATTTCCTTGTGAAATTGGCCATTTCCTAGATTATTTAGTATGTCCTAAGGGGGCCCATGAAGTCTGTGTTGGATCGCTTAGATTGGTTATTTCTCCGAGAATTGGGTGTGATTCATAATTTCATATGTAATAGCGTGGATGGGCTCAGGGAGAATATTGTTTTACCGCTGTTGTAAGGGTTGGCAGGAAATGGGTCTGATAACCCCAAAGTGAGTAATGGGTTGGGGGATGTGTTCGAAATTCAAGGGGTCACTCTCATGCCCGAGTGGGAAGTAGGCAAGGGAGATGGAGAGTTAAAGCTTTACCAAGTAGCCTATGTGCCTTGATGACTCGGGTAGTAGCAACACTACAGTAGTGGCCTACAGTTGTGTCAGCAGGTATCCTGTTCCGTCCTGAGGCTGGGCCCAGACCACCTCAGTCTACTGCCGCGTGCCGGCAGGTGAGCGGCGCTTTCCAGTACCTGTTGTTTTCCCGGGAGAGGGAGACCACCCAGGCCGTCTGCCTTCTGTGGGGCAGCTCTCCTCCAGCTACCGGTGCTCTTCCGGGAGTTCTCCGGCACTGGTTCCTCTTCCCTGTTCAGGCGTCCTGTGAGAGGGCGCTGCACCAGGCCTTTTTCCACCCTCAGTGTCCGACGGGGCCTTCAGAGGAGGAGGCGTCCTACGAGCCCCGGACCCGTCGAGAGGGCGTCTGGTGTGTGTGCGTTGGGTGTCGTGCCCATCGCGGGGAGGAGTCAGACTGCGGGAGGCCACGGTCAGCGCCGGGGTGCAGAGTCTTCGGGGAGGGTGTCGGGCCGCGGAGGAGCCACGGACAGCGCCGGGGTGCAGAGTCTTTCGGGGAGGTGTCAGCCTGTGAGGGGCCCCGTACAGCGCCGAGGACTGGAGCTTTCCGGGCCGGGATGGGTTGTCCCATGTTTGTGATAGAAGGGGTGTAGCGTTAGGTAGTAGGGTTAGGGGTGTTAGCTACTGCCTCCTTTTAGGACGTAGTGGCCGGCACAGTGTAGGGTACTTGTCGTTGCCTCCCTTAGGGACGCAGCGACCAGTTTGGTAGTGGTCCCGGGTTAAAAGAGAAGGGTGAGTCCTGGGGAGAGGTGTGGGTGGTAGCGGTCGTTAAGAGATTAGAGTCCCTTTGGTAAATCCTTGTCCCTAGTAGTTAGTCACCACGTGTGCGGGCTATCGCTGTGTCCCCAGGTCACAGTGATATACCGCAACTGGTGTTTTAGGTTAGGTTAGGGTCTTCCAGGTCTTTATAGTAGAGTAGGGTGAGTCAGCGGGAATTGGGATACTTGTGTGCAGTTGTGGATGTGCGGGAGTGGTGGCGCCATGGAGTGTGTGTGAAATAAAGAAGCGTGCGTGATTGTAAAACTGTGTTAGTGTGCTGTGTTGTCTGACCTAGGGTGTGATAGGCGTGGGTAGGGGTGGTAGGGCCGTCCGGCTTAGCGACCGTGACAGGGGATGTGGATGAAGGGCGTGACATTGTGGGTGTATTGGGGCAGAGGGGATGTGGATGAAGGGCGTGACATTGTGGGTGTATTGGGGCAGAGGGGATGTGGATGAAGGGCGTGACATTGTGGGTGTATTGGGGCAGAGGGGATGCGGATGAAGGGCGTGACATTGTGGGTGTATTGGGGCAGAGGGGATGCGGATGAAGGGCGTGACATTGTGGGTGTATTGGGGCAGAGGGGATGCGGATGAAGGGCGTGACATTGTGGGTGTATTGGGGCAGAGGGGATGCGGATGAAGGGCGTGACATTGTGGGTGTATTGGGGCAGAGGGGATGCGGATGAAGGGCGTGACATTGTGGGTGTATTGGGGCAGAGGGGATGCGGATGAAGGGCGTGACATTGTGGGTGTATTGGGGCAGAGGGGATGCGGATGAAGGGCGTGACATTGTGGGTGTATTGGGGCAGAGGGGATGCGGATGAAGGGCGTGACATTGTGGGTGTATTGGGGCAGAGGGGATGCGGATGAAGGGCGTGACATTGTGGGTGTACTGGGGCAGAGGGGATGCGGATGAAGGGCGTGACATTGTGGGTGTATTGGGGCAGAGGGGATGTGGATGAAGGGCGTGACATTGTGGGTGTACTAGAGCAGATGGGCGTGGATGCAAGACGTGATGTCAATGACGTATTGGGGTAGTATGGGCGCAGTTGCAGTTTTCGACTTGGGCATGCGAGGAGGGTGGGCGCGGATGCAGGGCGAGACATGACTGGGCAAACTAGAGGGGGGAGGGGAACAGATGCAGGGCGTGACATGACTGGGCGAACTGGAGGGGGGAGGAGAACAGATGCAGGGCGTGACATGACTGGGCGAACTGGAATGGGAGGGGAACAGATGCAGGGCGTGACATGACTGGGTGAACTGGAGGGGGAAGGGGAACAGATGCAGGGCGTGACATGACTGGGTGAACTGGAGGGGGGAGGGGAACAGATGCAGGGCGTGACATGACTGGGCGAACTGGAGGGGGGAGGGGAACAGATGCAGGGCGTGACATGACTGGGTGAACTGAAGGGGGACAGATGCAAGGCGTGACATGACTGGAGGGTGAGGGGAACAGATGCAGGGCGTGGCATGACTGGAGGGTGAGGGGAACAGATGCAGGGCGTGGCATGACTGGGTGAACTGGAGGGGGAAGGGGGACAGATGCAAGGTGTGACATGACTGGAGGGTGAGGGGAACAGATGCAGGACGTGACATGACGGAGGGTGAGGGGAACAGATGCTGGGCGTGATATGGCTGGGCGGATTGGAGGGGGGAGGGGAACAGATGCAGGGCGTAAAATGACTGGGCGAACTGGAGGGGGGATGGGAACAGATGCAGCGCGTGAAATGGAGGGACATAAAGAAGGGTGGATCCACATGGGTTTGCGTACAGTGGAGGAGGGAGCATGTGCGCGGGGCGTGACATTGGTGTATGTACGAGCGGGGGAGGGGGGAGCACGAATGCATGATGCGAAATGGATTGATGAACGGGAGGGAGGGGGATGAGAGGTCTTATGGCGCTACGTGTATGGGCACACACGCGAGGGGGGTGGTGAGAGTATGCAGGGTATGACGTGTCGGGGTACAGCGACGTGGATGCAGGTTGTGACATGGATGGGGTGAGGGGGTCGCGGATGCGGTGTACGAAATGGTGGCATGTATGGAGGACGCAGATACAGCCTATGATATTGGTGGGAGTGCGGTGCTCACGGATGCAGGGTGTGCCACGGGTGGGGAAGGGGGAGGGGGGGAGGGATGGTGCAAAGACAGGGCATGGCATGGGTCGGGGGTATTGGGGACGTGGATGCAGGGCGTCCCATGGGTGGAGGTACAGGGGACACGGACGGATGGTCTGACGTTGGTGGAATACAGGGAATGCCGATTTTGGGGCTTCATATGGATGGGGGTAGGGGGTGCGGATTTCAGATCATGATGATAGTTTGGTGAAAGGGGAGAGGGTGCGTCAATTTTACAGCATGACATCGGTGAGACGTGGGGGGGGGGGGGGGGGAGTGGAGTTTGAGCGCCTGGCATGGTGGAGTAGCACAAGGGTGGGGGAGGCTGGTTTCAGGGCATGACATGGAGTTGAGTGTTACTGGGCGCGGGTTTTAGAGCATGACATAACGCGGGGAGGATATGGAGGGTGCAGCGCGTGACATGGATGGGCGTACAGGATGCACAATTTTCAAGGCCTGGCGTATGGGGGACGTCGATGTAGGGTGTGACATGGGTGGACGTACTAGGGAAGAGGGGACGCGGATGAAGGGCGTGACATGGGTGATCGTAATTGGCAGAGGGGCGGATGAAGGGCGTGACGTGGTTGAAGCGTGCTAGGCCAGAAGGGGCAGACGAAGGGCGTGACTTGGGTGGATGTGATGTACAGAGGGGGCGAGACTGAAGGGCGTGACATGATGGGCGTATTGGGGCAGAGAGGATGTGAAGGGCGTGACATAATGGTCGTATTGGGGCAGAGAGGATGTGGAAGAAGGTCGTGATATGATGGGTGTGTTGGGGCAAAGGGGGCATGGATGCAGGGCGTGACGTGGGTGGGCGTATTAGGGTAGAGGGGGTGCAGATGAAGCGCATGACGTGGGTGGGCGTATTGGGTCAGGGGGGGCATGGATGCAAAGTGTGCGTGGCATGGGTGGAGGTATTGGGGCAGAGGGTAACGTGGAGGAAGGGCGTGACATGGTGGGCGTATTGGCAAAATGAGGTGCAGATGAAGGGCGTGACATGGTGGGCGTATTGGCAAAATGGGGCGCAGATGAAAGGCGTGACATGGTGGGCGTATTGGCAAAATGAGGCGCAGATGAAGGGCGTGACATGGGCATATTGGCAAAATGGGGCGCAGATGAAGGTCGTGACATGGTGGGCGTATTGGCAAAATGAGGCGCAGATGAAGGGCGTGACATGGTGGGCGTATTGGCAAAATGAGGCGCAGATGAAGGGCGTGACATGGTGGGCGTATTGGCAAAATGGGGCGCAGATGAAAGGCGTGACATGGTGGGCGTATTGGCAAAATGAGGCGCAGATGAAGGGCGTGACATGGTGGGCGTATTGGCAAAATGAGGTGCAGATGAAGGGCGTGACATGGGCATATTGGCAAAATGGGGCGCAGATGAAGGTCGTGACATGGTGGGCGTATTGGCAAAATGAGGCGCAGATGAAGGGCGTGACATGGTGGGCGTATTGGCAAAATGAGGCGCAGATGAAGGTCGTGACATGGTGGGCGTATTGGCAAAATGGGGCGCAGATGAAGGGCGTGACATGGTGGGCGTGTTGGCAAAATGAGGCGCAGATGAAGGGCGTGACATGGTGGGCGTATTGGCAAAATGAGGCGCAGGTGAAGGGCGTGACATGGTGGGCGTGTTGGCAAAATGAGGCGCAGATGAAGGGCGTGACAGGGTGGGTGTTTTGGGGCAGAGGAGTCCGGATGAAGGGCATGGTGACACGGTGGGTGGATAGGGCAGAGGGGCTCGGATGAAGGACTTGACGTGGATGGGCTGATGAGGGAGGACGGGGTGCAGATGAAAGGCGTGACATAGTGAGTGTATTGGGGCAGAGGGGGGGGGGGGGGCTTGAGAAATGGTTGGGCAAATGGATGGGGGGGGGGGGGGGGCAGTGGCGATGATGCACGTGGGTGGGCGTAATGGGGAGGACGGAGTGCGTAAGCAGGGCCTGACACGGATGGCCGAACGGAGGGAGGGCTGGAGGGGATGAAAGGGGCACGGACGCAGAGTGTGACATGGATGGGTGTACGTGGGGGAGGAGGTGGGGAAGACCACGTGTATGACGTGGAGCATGGAAGATGGGAATCCAGGGTATGCTATGGGTACTGCCTGGTGGATGAAGGGCGTGACGTGCATGGGCGTTTTGGAGCAGAAGAGGCATGGACGCAGGGCATGCGTGACACGGGTGGGTGTTATAGAGGCAGAGAGGGCACAATGAAGGGCGTGACATGGTGGGTGTACAGAGGCAGAGAGGGCACAATAAAGGTCGTGACATGGTGGGTGTACAGAGGCAGAGAGGGCACAAAGAAGGGCGTGACATGGTGGGTGTACAGAGGCAGAGAGGGCACAAAGAAGGGCGTGGCACGGGTGGGTGTACAGAGGCAGAGAGGGCACAAAGAAGGGCGTGACATTGGTGGTGTATAGAGGCAGAGAGGGCACAATGAAGGGCGTGACATGATGTATAGAGGCAGAGTGGACACATGAAGGGCGTGACACGGTGGGTGTATAGAGGCAGAGAGGGCACAAAGACGGGCGTGACATGGTAGGTGTATAGAGGCAGAGAGGGCACAAAGAAGGGCGTGACATGGTAGGTGTATAGAGGCAGAGAGGGCACAATAAAGGGCGTGACATGGTGGGTGTACAGAGGCAGAGAGGGCACAAAGAAGGGCGTGACATGGTGGGTGTACAGAGGCAGAGAGGGCGCAATAAAGGGCGTGACATGGTAGGTGTATAGAGGCAGAGAGGGCGCAATAAAGGGCGTGACATGGTGGGTGTATAGAGGCAGAGAGGACACAATAAAGGGCATGACATGGTGGGTGTATAGAGGCAGAGAGGGCATAATGAAGTGCGTGACAAGGTGGATGTATAGAGGCAGAGAGGACACATGAACGGCGTGACATGGTGGGTGTACAGAGGCAGAGAAGGCATAATGAAGGGCGTGACATGGTAGGTGTATAGAGGCAGAGAGGGCACAATGAAGGGCGTGACATGGTGGGTGTACAGAGGCAGGGAAGGCATAATGAAGGGCGTGACATGGTGGGTGTACAGAGGCAGAGAAGGCATAATGAAGGGCGTGACATGGTGGGTGTACAGAGGCAGAGAGGGCACAATGAAGGGCGTGACATGGTGGGTGTACAGAGGCAGAGAAGGCATAATGAAGGGCGTGACATGGTGGGTGTACAGAGGCAGAGAGGGCATAATGAAGGGCGTGACATGGTGGGTGTACAGAGGCAGAGAGGGCACAATGAAGGACGTGACATGGTGAGTGTACAGAGGCAGAGAGGGCATAATAAAGGGCGTGACATGGTGTATAGAGGCAGAGAGGGCATAATGAAGGACGTGACATGGTGGGTGTACAGAGGCAGAGAGGGCATAATGAAGGACGTGACATGGTGGGTGTACAGAGGCAGAGAGGGCATAATGAAGGACGTGACATGGTGGGTGTACAGAGGCAGAGAGGGCATAATGAAGGGCGTGACATGGTTGGTTTACAGAGGCAGAGAGGGCATAATAAAGGGCGTGACATGGTGTACAGAGGCAGAGAAGGCATAATGAAGGACGTGACATGGTGGGTGTACAGAGGCAGAGAGGGCACAATGAAGGGCGTGACATGGTGGGTGTACAGAGGCAGGGAAGGCATAATGAAGGACGTGACATGGTGGGTGTACAGAGGCAGAGAGGGCATAATGAAGGGGCGTGACATGGTGGGTGTATAGAGGCAGAGAGGGCATAATGAAGGGCGTGACATGGTGGGTGTACAGAGGCAGAGAGGGCATAATGAAGGACGTGACATGGTGGGTGTACAGAGGCAGAGAGGGCATAATGAAGGGCGTGACATGGTGGGTGTGTATAGAGGCAGAGAGGGCATAATGAAGGGCGTGACATGGTGGGTGTACAGAGGCAGAGAGGGCATAATAAAGGGCGTGACATGGTGGGTGTATAGAGGCAGGGAAGGCATAATGAAGGACGTGACATGGTGGGTGTACAGAGGCAGAGAGGGCATAATAAAGGGCGTGACATGGTGGTTGTACAGAAGCAGAGAAGGCATAATGAAGGACGTGACACGGTGTAAATGTATTGGGGCAGAGGGGGCGCGGATAAAGGGCGTGATGTAAATGTATTGGGGCAGAGGGGGCGCGGATAAAGGGCGTGATGTAAATGTATTGGGGCAGAGGGGGCACGGATAAAGGACGTGATGTAAATGTATTGGGGCAGAGGGGGCACGGATAAAGGACGTGATGTAAATGTATTGGGGCAGAGGGGGCGCGGATAAAGGGCGTGATGTAAATGTATTGGGGCAGAGGGGGCGCGGATGAAGGGCGTGAGGTGGGTGGGTGTATTGGGACAGAGGGGGCGCGGATAAATGGCGTGACATGGGTGGGTGTATTGGGGCAGAGGAGACACAGATGCAAGGCAAGACATGATGGGTGTATTGGGGCAGAGGGGTAGTGGATGAAGGGTGTAACGAAGATGGGCGCACTACAGGGGGTGCAGATGAAGGGCGTGACGTAGGTGGGCGGACTGGAGGGGGGTGGGATGGAGCTGATGTAGCATGAGAAATACGCGTAGGGATAGGTGGGTGGGTGGATGCACATGGGTAAGCCAACTGAGGGGGAGGGAGGGCTGCATGGATGCGTATGGGGGTGGATGGCTGCGTCTGTGTGGGGTGTGACATGGGTGGGTGTACGGAGGTGGGGGTGGGGGGGCTCATACAAGCAGAGCATGACGTGTATGGGCGTACAGGTGTGGTGATGAAAGAACATGCAGGGTGTTACTTGGATGGGCGAATGGAGGTAGAGAGGCGCGGTCGCAGGGCGTGACATGGGTGGGCGTACAGTGGTCATGGCTGTAGATGCAGGGCGGGACATGGGTGGGCGTACAGTAGTGAATGGTACATATGCAGGGCGGGACATGGGTGGGCGTACAGTAGTGAATGGTACATATGCAGGGCGTGACATGGGTGGGCGTACAGTAGTGAATGGTACATATGCAGGGCGTGACATGGGTGGGCGTACAGTGGTGAAGGGTGTAGATGCAGGGCGTGACATGGGTGGGCGTACAGTAGTGAATGGTACATATGCAGGGCGTGACATGGGTGGGCGTACAGTAGTGAATGGTACATATGCAGGGCGTGACATGGGTGGGCGTACAGTAGTGAATGGTATATATGCAGGGCGTGACATGGGTGGGCGTACAGTAGTGAAGGGTGCAGATGCAGGGTGTGATATTGGTGGGCGTACAGGGGTGAAGGGTACAGATGCAGAGCGTGATATGGGTGGACGTACAGTGGTCATGGGTGCAGATGCAGGGCGTGACATGGGTGGGCGTACAGTGGTCATGGTGCAGATGAATGGCGGGACATGGGTGGGCGTACTGTAGTGAATGGTACATATGCAGGGCGTGACATGGGTGGGCGTACAGTGGTAATGGGTGCAGATGCAGGGCGTGACATGGGTGGGCGTACAGTAGTGAAGGGTGCAGATGCAGGGCGTGACATGGGTGGGCGTACAGTAGTGAAGGGTGCAGATGCAGGGCGTGACATGGGTGGGCGTACAGTGGTGAAGGGTGTAGATGCAGGGCGTGACATGGGTGGGCGTACAGTAGTGAATGGTACATGTGCAGGGCGTGACATGGGTGGACGTACAGTGGTAATGGGTGCAGATGCAGGGCGTGACATGGGTGGGCGTACAGTAGTGAAGGGTGCAGATGCAGGGCGTGACATGGGTGGGCGTACAGTGGTGAAGGGTACAGATGCAGGGCGTGACTTGGATGGGCGTACAGGGGTCAGGGGTGCAGATGCAGGGTGTGATATGGGTGGGCGTACAGGAGTGAAGGGTGCAGATGCATGGTGTGACATGGGTGGGCGTACAGGGGTGAAGGGTGCAGATGCAGGGTGTGACGTGTGGGCGACCAAACCGACCTTGATCTTAAAGGGAAAGGCTCTCGTTCGAAACATTGGAACGTGGAAGGAAACGTCTCCCTAAGTCCTCTCTCTTTCTGTCTGTCTGTCTCTCTCTCTCTCTCTCTCTCTCTCTCTCTCTCTCTCTCTCTCTCTCTCTCTCTCCTCCTCTCTCTCTCTTCATGTAAATTGAAGTATGTTATGTGCAAGCGCATGATGCAATATGACTGGGCCAGATTATGAATCTAAGCAAAAAAACACTCTAAAGACACCCTTCCCTTCCCCAATCTATTATATCCATCCCTTATGCGTACACACACACACGCACACGCGCGTGCGCGCGCGCGCACACACACACGCACACATACGCACACATTCGCGCGCGCACACACACACACACACACACACACACACACACACACACACACACACACACTCGCACACACCACAAACATAATATACGCTCACGCACAGAGAAAGAGAGAGAGCAAGCAAAGTGCAAGACAAAAAAATAACGCCAAAGAAATTGTAGTTTCAGTTTTTATTCTGACTGCTGATGTCGGTGATTCCTCTAACCTATAACTAATTACATAACACGCCCTTTCTGTCTTTCAATTTGGGTTTGTGTTTAATCAACCGATATTAAATCCATGAAAGACTGAAGGACAACAGCAAAACGTAAGTGCCGTGGGATCCATTTTGTCAGTGGCGAGCATTTCCGGTCGCCGAGCAGAACGAACAGCAAAGAGACAAAACATTACAATGCAGTACAGTGCAATGCTGTACAGTACAGTACAATGCAATGCAGTACAGTTCAGTGCAATGCTGTACAGTACAGTGCAATGCTGTATAGTACAGTACAGTGCAATGCTGTATAGTACAGTACAATGTTGTATAGTACAGTGCAGTGCAATGCTGTACAGTACAATGCAATGCTGTACAGTACAATGCTGTATAGTACAGTACAGTGCAGTGTAGTGCTGTACAGTACAGTGCAATGCTGCATATTACAGTACAGTACAGTGCAATGCTGTACAGTACAATGCAATGTTGTATAGTACAGTACAGTGCAGTACATTGCAATTATGTACAGTGCAATGCTGTATAGTACAGTACAGTGCAATGCTGTACAGTACAATGCAATGCTGTACAGTACAATGCAATGCTGTACAGTACAGTGCAATGCTGTATAGTACAGTACAAAGCAATGCTGTACAGTACAGTGCAATGCTGTATAGTACAGTACAGTACAGTGCAATGCTGAATAGTACAGTACAGTAAATTGCAATTCTGAACAGTACAGTGCAATGCTGTATAGTACAGTAGAGTACAATACAAGCCCTGATCTACAAAACGGGAGATCAAGTGAGCGCGAGGCAGGGTTAGGAAGATATAGGAAGGATCTGGCTTCTATGACGCAATGTCTACACTTCCATGAAAACAAAGCGACAGAACAACAAGCGCAAAAGCAAAAAAAAAAAAAAAATTAAAGAAAAAACAAAAAGGTAAAAAACCCGAAAGCGATAGTAGAGTGGTTAGCGGCGCGGACTCAGCGGACAGGGGTCGTGAATTCGAATCCGATCGCAGTGATTTATGGTGAGGTTGTTTGTTCTTTTTTTTGCCGGTTGGCCGCTACCCAAGGTTGACAGTCTTCGGAGCTCAAAGGGGAAGAATGGAATTACACAGTTGAGTTTGATCCTTTAGCTGGTGCGTCTTGGAGAGTTTCAACAAATTCTCTGACCAAGACTGCAGGTGTCTGGGCCTCTTGAGGTCAGGATATAACGTGTAAGGAAACGAAGGGTACAGTGCTGTCGTGTAGTCTATGACTACAACAAAACTCGAAATCATCACCATGACCATCATCATCATCACCATCACCATCATCACCATCATCATCATCACCATCATCATCATCATCGTCGTCGTCATTCCAATCATTACCAACATCATCATCATGAAAAAAGTGTCAATTCCTGTAGCCCTCCTCCTCCTCCTCCTCCTCATCATCATCATCATCATCATCATCATCATCACCATCATCATCGTCATTCCAATCATCACCAACATCATCATCA
>CM065725.1:10851670-10856670 GCA_033310375.1 Conus canariensis | reverse complement strand
ACAATAATAATGGCACAGCCAATGTTAGGTTTGACCAGTGTGTTGCGCTAATTCGTAGGTCAGACATCTGCTGGGTCGTAGCCATCACACCCACTCCTTAAATTCTTTCATCTTAATCATTAAATTCATTTAACCATCGGCTTCAAATCATGCGCGATGTGGTCTTGAAAGTTAGCCGATGTGATGTACCGTATACGGACTAGTCCGCGCGCAGTGACATCTTGAACCTCAAACTGAAACTGTGTAAATACTGCACTATATACTGTATTGTGCTTCTCTGCAAATTACTGCATTACGCTGCTCTGCATCTTTAAGTGAAATGCTGCATTACATGTAGTTGTGTTTCATTGAAATACATTCCACTTCACTGTGCTGTTTTCATTTCATTGAAATAGATTGTACTTCACTGCCCTGTGTGTTCCTGCAGAAATACTACACTACACCGAGTGATATTTCTCAGTAGAAATTACACCACACTGTACTGTACTTGTCTGAAAGATAACCTACAGCACTATTCTACCCTGTGTTTCTACATAGAACACTATGATACATTTCGCCATGTTGCTGAGGTAGTGTACTGTACTCTACTGTATTGCTAAGATAGTATTCTCTCTCTCTCTCTCCTCTCTCTCTCTCTCTCTCTCTCTCTCTCTCTCTCTCTCTCTCTCTGTCTCCGCTGTATCGCTAAAATAGTGCGCTGCGCTCCGTTGTATTGCTGTTTGAACCCGTACACAACCATACATTGCATTGCTCTGTGAATCGTTGCACTTCAAAATCACTAGGCTGCCAAAGATTGAACGCAGGAAAAAAAAAATCAATGAGCGCACCGTTTCCTTTGTGTCGTTCGGGGTTTACCCATTAAGGAACAGCATTGAGAGGACCGGCGACGGTCAGTCAAAAAGGAGAGAAACTCGACCCGCCAACAATGCCAGCTTCTCTCTGGGAAGAATCGAACTTTTCGCACGCCTTGCTTTCTCGCTGAGGTGGTTCACCCCGTTCCACAAATTAATGACAACGTTGTTGGGCACTACGTCTTCTGTGTATTCTGATTCTGAGAAGAGGTCGCTCAGAAGAAAGATTCTCTGTCTGTCTGTCTGTCTGTCTGTCTCTCTCTCTCTCTCTCTCTCTCTCTCTCTCTCTCTCTCTCTCTCTCTCTCTCTGTTTATTCTGCTTGTCCGTTTCTTTGGTTTTATTGTACTCCCAGTTCTTATAGAACAGGGAGTGCTTTAGAATGGGAACGAAGAAATGCTGTCTCTGTGTGTGTCTGTCTGTCCATCCGTCCGTCCGTTCGTGGTTAAAATGTGTTCCACTCGCCCAAGACAAAACTACTGGGCCGACCTTTCTGAAAATTTGTAGGTATGTTCGTTATGGGTCACGGGTGATGCCCAATGTGTTATTTTACCGCTATAGCCGTTACTAACGGCTGTAACGGCCTGTAACGGTTTTTCTTCTTTATGGAATATCTCCGATAGTACTCGGCCGATCTTTGTGGAAATTAGCAGGTATGTTCATTATGGGTCACAAATGATGCCCGATGTTTGAGTTTACCCCGTTATAGCCGTTAATAACGGCTGTAACGGCCTGTAACAGTTTTTCTTCTTTATGGAATATCTCAGAAAGTACTTGGCCGATCTTTCTGAAAATTTGTAGGTATGTTCATTATGGGTCACGAATAATGCCTGGTATTTTAGTTTACCATTATAGCCGTCACTAACGGCTGTAACGGTTTATCTTCTTCATGGAAAATTCCAGAAAGTACTTGGCCGATCTTTGTGAAAATTAGCAGGTATGTTTATTATGGGTCACGAATAATGCCCAATGTTTTAGTTTACCATTACAGCCGTTACTAACGGCTGTAACGGCCTGTAACGGTTTTTCTTCTTCATGGAAAATCTCAGAAAGTACTTGGCTGATCTTTGTGAAAATTAGCAGGTATGTTCGTTATGGGTCACGGGTGATGCCCGATGTTTTAGTTTACCCCGTTATAGCCGTTACTAACGGCTGTAACGGCCTGTAACAGTTTTTCTTCTTTATGGAATATCTCAGAAAGTACTTGGCCGATCTTTGTGAAAATTAGCAGGCATGTTCACTATGGGTTACGGATGATGCCCGGTGTTTTAGTTTACCGTTATAGCCGTTACTAACGGCTATAACGGCCCATAACGGGTTTTCTTCTTTATGGAATATCTCAGAAAGCACTCTGTCGATAGGTATGTTCATTATGGGTCACGGATGATACCCGGTGTTTTACTTTACCGTTATAGCCGTTACTGACGGCTATAACGGCCCATAACGGTTTTTCTTTTTTATGGAATGTATCAGAAAGTACTTGGCCGATCTTTCTGAAAATTGGTAGGTATGTTCATTATGGGTCACGGATGATTCCCGACGTTTTGTTTTACCGTTAATAGCCGTTATTAACGGCCCATAATGGTTTTCTTCTTTTATGGAAAATCTCAGAAAGTTCTTGGCCGATCTTTATGAAAATTTGTAAGTATGTTCATTATAGATCACAGATGATGGCCGATGTTTACCAGAATAGCCATTACGAACGGTCACACCAGCTCAAGACGATTTTACCTCTTTATTGAATATCTCATGCGTATTCAGGATAAACTGGGAGTACGTTTATATGCTTTGCATCTTGTCTGTCTTTCTGTCTCGCTGCCCGGTTTACACCTTATTTGTCTGTCTCTTCATTTGTCTGGTTGGCTGGCTGGCTGGCTGTCTGTCTGTCTCCTCTCTCTCTCTCTCTCTCTCTCTCTCTCTCTCTCTCTCTCTCTCTCTCTCTCTCTCGTCATTCTACCTGTTGATTTCTCTTTTTATGTGTCTTCTTGTCTCTCTGTCCGATTTACGTCTTGTATATCTGTCTGTCTACGTGAATGTCTTTTTCTGTTTGTCTGCTCGTCTGTCTCTGCCTGTCTGTCTGCCTTTCCATCTGTCTGGCTGACACTCTCCCTGTGTGTCTCTCTGTTTCTCTTTCTGCCCCTCTCTCTGTCTCCCTCCCTCCCTCCCTCTCTTTCTCCCCTCCTCCCCCCCCCCCCCCCCCCCCCCCCCCGCTCTCTCTCTCTCTGTGCCCCATTTCCCGTTCGCCCACCTCCAACTGCTCTCTTACTAGCAGGGTTAAACATGAAGGGTGGAGGATCACAAGCCATGGCCAGGTCTACCCATGAATGTTGTCCAGTCCAACGGTCCAACGACAGTCAGCTGACTGAAGCCAGACGTAGACACAAACCGTGGTTCTCTCAGTTCTAATGGTAGGATCCCCCCCCCCCCCCCCCCACAACCTCCCCGATCATTATGCAGGCGGTGAACAGTTTGATTCTTTTCTTCATGCCCTTTCCCTCCACATTGCAAGCCGGGCCTCCCCCCATCCCCACCCCCTTCCCC
Source organism: Conus canariensis (assembly GCA_033310375.1). Taxonomy (NCBI): domain Eukaryota; kingdom Metazoa; phylum Mollusca; class Gastropoda; order Neogastropoda; family Conidae; genus Conus; species Conus canariensis. Next base: position 10,853,280 of record CM065725.1, on the reverse strand, counting down.
CCATCCCACCCTCCACAGCCGCAACTTCCCTGAAAAATCAATATCATTAAGCATGGTTTTGTATCTCTACGTATTGACAATGAATCCGATATCCCATGCCAAGATTCCGACATAATACATTTACAATGTCTGCCCAGAAAGGTTCCAGATGATGAAGAGGACCAAAATTCGTCGAGAAATGAAGTCGCACACCATTTTGTCCATGGTATGAGCATTGTTGTCGTCTGCAGTCAGTCAGCCGTCGAAGAAAAGATACAGACTCATCAGCCTTTCCAACTCCGTCTTTGACAAGATAAATGCGTGTTTCACTTACCAACGTTTTAGTTTAGCATCTCAATGATACAAACTAATCATAAACTTTCCGTGGCATTCTGAACTCTTTCCATTTGCAGAAAATTAGGTGAAGGACAGACGAATTCAAATGCCAAACCGCCCTTACATTCAACCCAGAAATCTCTTCGTCTCACCATATAATAGATTTTTTTTTAATTTTCGCTCATCTACACCAAAACTTTTTGAAAGTCAAAGAGGCATTCACAATGTAAGAAATTGTTATTTTTGAGATCCATGCAGTACAGTTGGCTGGGTTTTTTTTTTCTTCTTTATCAAACAACTTGAAAAATAGATTAAAATAACGTATTACTGAGCGTAGACATTTCTTCATTTTATACACCGAGACGTTTTCAAAAATCTACTAGCAAGGTCCATGTGCGTTTCAACGAAAATGAACGAACAGACACTCACGCGCGCGCGCGCGAACACACACACACACACACACACGCGCGCGCGCGGGGGCGCGCACTCGACCTCCCCCCTCCCCCTAAAAAAACAAAAAAGATATCTCTATGTATCTATCTAGAATGCCTTTTTTTCTTTCATTTTAATCTTTGCCAAGTCATCAATGTAATGACGGAAGAATTGTTAGCCTGAACTTGGTTTCCCCCACTACTAAATTGTTCAGCGTATCATATATTATATATATATATATATATAATAATAAACTAATAAATTCCAAGAATAAATACCGAGCACCATACCAGCAACTTACAGAGCAGCTTGGTGTTGCAATGACTGCAAGAAATATTGAATTATAAACAAAGCTTGCTCTTATGTCTTAGATTGAAGAAATAGGGGGAGATAAGCATTCATATCTGCAGTGGTAGATAATTCTGCCTAACTAACAGTATGTGCTTGAGTGGGTGAATGGGGAAAAATAAAATAAATGCTTCTCAAAATGAGCCTTTAGCAAGCTTATAGTCTCCAAGGGGGAGACAATCTCCAATGGGGAGGAAACTCACTAACATATAACTCTTGGTCAGATACCGATATTTCGAAACCTGATTGTTTCTCCTCAGTGACCGCGGAAAGTGGTAATTTGACTCCACTGCCTTTTCGGTTTTAAGAAGGATGCTATCCCAGAAAAAGGCTGGTGTGTTCAATCTAAGACATAAGAGCAAGCTTTGTTTATAACTGAATATTTCTTGCAGTCATTGCAACACCAAGCTGCTCTGTAAGTTGCTGGAATGGTGCTCGGTATTTATCCTTGGAATTTATTAGTTTATTGTAATTTAGTCCCTTGCGGATTCATTCCAAGAACTGGCCCTCAGCAC
>CM065725.1:10821670-10839170 GCA_033310375.1 Conus canariensis | reverse complement strand
TCCTGCCGCTGTTTCTGCCTCTTCTGTGAGCTCATGGATGAATTGTTTCTTGTCTTGTCTAGCACTTTTCTTAACTTGGCGGTTGACGTCCCAGTAGTGTGCCTGTAACTCTTGCTTTTGGTCTTGGTCTTGGGTCTGGTTGATCTGGTCTTTTAGGTGCTTCCGCTCTGTGATGAGGGTCCATGTTCCAACTGTCAGCCATTCTTTGTGTTTTCTGCGCTTCTTTTCCAAGCACTTGTTTACATGTCGTCTGCCAGACCTCCCTCAGGCCACACCAGTGGTCTTCGATTGTTTCTTCAGCAAGTTGATCAAGTATGCTGAATCTGTTTCTCAGTTCCAGTTTGAACTCCTCTGTTGTTGCTCTCTCCTTCAGACAGTGTACATTGTACTTATGTGATAGTCGGCCTGCTTGGTCTTTGTAGGCTTTCAATTTGGTCTTTAGCACAGCTATCACAAGGTTGTGGTCTGATGCTGCGTCTGCTCCTCGTTTCACTCTCACGTCATGTAAACTTCTGCGCCATTTTCTGCCGATGGTAATGTGGTCGATTTGGTTCTGGGTCTTCCCATCAGGTGAATTCCAAGTCATCTTGTGAATGTTTTTGTGTGGGCACTCTATCCATGACTGTTTGGAGTTGATTGTGGAACTCCTCCTTTTCCTCTGGGTCTGCTACGTTTGTGGGGGCGTAGTACTGTAAGATGGTGGTTTGAATTGGGCTAACAACCCGGTCCTAGAAAACATACTGTATTACAGAAACCGCAATGACATTCTCTGAGAATAGCATGGTTGGGGAAGAGTCCTCTCTAGCAGAGCCCATGACGCGAGCTGGTGAAAGCCTTCAGGAAGCCAGTGCGCCGACAAAGCCAAGACATTGGAGGCACTGTTTTCCCACACAAAAACATTCACAAGATGACTTGGAATTCACCTGATGGGTACACAGTCTGAAGGAGAGAGCAACAACAGAGGAGCTCAAACTGGAACTGAGAAACAGATTCAGCATACTTGACCAACTTGCTGAAGAAACAATCGAAGACCACGGGTGTGGCCTGAGGGAGGTCTGGCAGACGACTGCTCGATGATAATTCTCATGGTGGCAATTTGGTCTGTGCATGATCTGTCTTGGCGAAATCCAGCTTGTTCTTGGCGGAGGGTCTTGTCTAGGGTGGTCTTTAGTCTCTCTAGCATGATTTTGGCCAGCACCTTCCCCGGGATGGACAGCAGCATAATCCCTCTCCAGTTTTTACAGGATGACAAGTCCCCTTTCTTCGGCAGCTTCACCAGGTGGCCTCTTTTCCAGTCTTCTGGCACTCGTTCCTGCTCCCAAATCTTGCTTAGGAGTGGATGCAGCATCTCTGTTGATGTCTGGATGTCTGCTTTCAGTGTTTCAGGTGGAATTCCGTCCGGACCAGCTGCTTTACCTGACTTCAGTGACTTGATGGCTTTGGTAACTTCCGTCTTGGTTGGTGGGCCTGTGTTGATGTCCAGAAGCTGACCCCCTTGTACGCAGTATTTGTGGATTTCCAGAAGGCGTTTGACAGCATCGACAGAGATACCAACTGGAAACTCATGCACCACCATGGCTTTCCACCCAAGTTTGTTGCCATCATCCAGCAACTCTACGAGGATGCCACATGCCAGGTCGTCCACGATAGGAAGCTAACGAAGCCCTTCACTGTACAAACCGGCGTCCGTCAGGGGTGTCTACTATCGCCAACAATTTTCCTGATAGTCGTTGACTGGATAATGCGGCAGTCTACAGACGGCAAGAGGACAGGAATCCAGTGGACTTTCACCAAGCAACTGGAAGACCTGGACTTCGCCGACGACATCAGCCTTCTCTCCCACAAACAGCAAGACGCACAAGAGAAGCTGTGCCGGGTAGCAGAAGAAGCAGGAAAGACAGGCCTCCAAATCAACACAAAGAAAACAAGCCATGAGAGTCAACAATCAGCAACGAGACCCACTACGACTACAACAGGAAGACATCATTGAAGTTAACAAGTTTGTCTACCTCGGCAGTGTGGTCAGCAAAGGTGGAGGTACAGATGAAGATATCAAGAGCCGCATCAATAAAGCCAGGCACACCCTTTACTACGCTACGGCCTATCTGGAATTCCTCTGCCCTCTCACTCCACAACAAGATCAGAATCTTCAACTCAAATGTGAAATCTGTCCTTCTGTATGGTTCTGAAACGTGGCGAACAACAAAGACAAACACCCACAAACTCCAAACATTTATCAACAGATGTCTGCGAAACATTGTGAACATCAGATGGCCAGATGTTATTGCCAACACAGAACTGTGGAACAAGACCAAGCAAGTTCCAATAGAATTAGAAATCAGAAAACGGAAGTGGGGTTGGATTGGCCACACCCTCAGAAAGTCTCCTTCCAACATCACAAGACAAGCCCTTGAATGGAACCCTCAGGGCAAAAGAAAAGTGGGAAGACCAAGACAGACATGGCGAAGGAGTACCGACGCGGAAGTGAAGACCGCCGGAATGACGCGGGCCGAGCTGAAGAAGATCTCCCAAAACCGTGTCCGCTGGAAGAGTTTGGTTGCGGCCCTATGTTCCCCAGGGAATTCAGAGGACTAAGTCAAGTAAGTCAAGTTCTAAGTTGGGAAATTTAAGCCTTCTGAAGTTCACTTTTGTTTCTCCTCGACCAGGTCCAGCTTGACCTCTATTCAGCTGCCTCTGCCATTGCCTTCAGGGATCAGGTCCTCAACTTACTGAAATCCCGAGCCGTTTCATGAGATCACAGGACAGGCTGAAGAGCCTACAAATCCCCTTGCTCCAATCTCTATGGAGAAAAGCTGGGTCTGGAAGCCGGAATCCCTCAAGCTGCTGGCTAGACTGGAATACATTTGTCTTGTAAATGTGAGCTCTCTCCATCATGCTTTCGTACAGCACAGTTAATTCCGTCAGAATGATTTGCTTTGATGAACCTGAGCGGAGAACAATATCCGGTCTCATGTCACTCTTCTTGATGATTTCTGGATGGTTCTCCCATTCTGGAAGGTCTAACGTGCATTCCTCGTCATCTACTTCGTCCAGGAGACCCTGCTTCTTGGTATCATAGCAATTCCAGACCATGACGTGTGGCCTCCTGCCGTGTAGAACTTCGTTGCTGGAGCTTTTGGTGGCGTAGTGCTTCCTTCGGTAGTGCTAACCGCATTTGTGATCTCCTTGAGTACTTGGCTGTGCCTCCAATCTTCCCTGGGTTAGAGCTGTTGTGCATGAACTTAGGACATGTTCCATTGTTTGTTTGCTGTGACAGAGTGCACATTTGGGATCATCTGATTTCGCCTCAGTTGACTAGGTTGGAATTCGAGGGCAGATCTGAGGATGAAGCTGACTCCAAGAGATGCCATCTGCCATAATTATATCATTCCAGGTGAGACTCCTTTGCAGTGCGTTTCCCCAACTGTCCTTGTTGGCCTTGCTGGACCGCTTTCTGGATTCTCTTGGCGTCCCCTCCTGTCTTGAGCTCCTCTATGACCATGTCTCTCTTTGCTTTCCCTTTTGCTTTTGACCACCAGTTCATTTCTGTTGATCCCAGCTCCTGTCTGTTAGTCTCCGTGTGGCCTGTCATGTCCCTAATTTTGAGGATTCTGCATTACAACATAATACACTACACCACAACACAAAACAACAAATCACCTCGGAAAGACTACAATATTTTCAGGCCATTGTACAATACAGCGTAACACAATCCAATACATACAATACAGCACATTACATTGTGGTACAAGCAATACAATTCAAGACAGTACAGAAAATGTGACATAATTCAACGCAGTATGACTGAATACAGCCCAAAATGCAATATCTTACATCACAGCAAAATACACAAGAATACAGGACAATACATTACACAATTTGCTGGGCAGTACAATACAGTGCAAAACATCCTATCTCAACATACACATCACAGTACAATGTGGTGTATTTCAAAACAATACACTGCATTAAATGACAGTACACTGTAACGAAGTACAATAAACACAGTACAGCGAAACACGATACAAACATTACCGCACCATGCAGTACACTATATCACAATGTGATAGATGACGGTAAAACACAGCACAACACTAACAACATAGTGAATTACCACACACTTCAATGCAGCAATACAGTACAATTCACTACACAATATATCAAAGCACAATAGACCATATTCCCGCGCACTAAGACACCTTCAGCATTATAAATAAGAGACAACACAGCTAGATACATTACAAAACGATGAACTTCATTATACCACAATACAATTCATCAAAGCACAATACGATTATAACACACTCTGCCCCAGCGTACTACGCTTTCCGTGGACAGCATCTGTGAACTCCTGGCTTGCTGTCTCAACACCACTTACTTCACGTTCCAAGGTAACTTCTACCAGCAGACCGCAGGAGCGGCCATGGGCTCTCCAGTTAGCCCCATTGTAGCCAACCTCTTCATGGAGGACTTCGAGGAGAAGGCCCTGGCGTCTTACCATTCTCCTCCACGCTATTGGGGCCGCTACGTGGACGACACCATGACCATCCTCAAGAGGGAGCTGGTGGAAGACTTCACTAACCATTTGAACAGTCAACACCCTGCTATCGAATTCACTCATGAGGTGGAGGAGAACAACTCGATTGCCATGCTGGACACACTCATTACACGGACAGAGGACAGCCTCTCCTTCAGTGTGTACCGCAAACCTACCCACACCGACCAGTACCTGCAGTTTGAAAGCCACCAGCCACTGGAACACAAACTCGGAGTGACACGCACCCTCACCCATCGGGCCAACACCATCTGCTCTACTCAGGATGCCAAAGACCAGGAAATGGAACACCTCAAACTGGTTCTCACCATATCAGGCTATGAGAAGTGGGCGTGGAACATCCCGGCTAGCAAGAAGATCACACCGCATCCTACAACCAAACAAGACCAAACCAGAATACAAAACAACACAGCCAAAATACATTACAGAACAACACGGCAAAAGACGACACAGGGCAAGACAACACACAACAAAGTCCACTGGCCGGTGAATCCTTTCGACCCCCAGCCTCCTTTAGCTGAGTAATACTAACTCCACGACGTCCTGTCAATCTCTGGAAAGCTCTGGCCATGACTCGGCTGGAAGAAACCGATTGTGATTTCACTTGTCCGTTTTCCTTTACAAGTCCCAACAATCCATTAAAATAATGATGTTCTATTTTTCTCTCGTTCTCTCTGTCCACCTCCTTCCCGTCTAGCTCTGTCTGTCTGTCTGTCTGTCTGTCTGTCTGTCTGTCTGTCTCTCTCTCTCTCTCTCTCTCTCTCTCTCTGTCCCTCTCTTCTTTCCCTTTTCCTCTCACTCCCTCCCTCTCACGCTCTCTCTATCTCTCTCTCTTTTTCTACCTTGTGTGTGTGTGTGTGTGTGTGTGTGTGTGTGTGTGTGTGTGTGTGTGTGTGTGTGTGTCCCTCTCTCCCTTCCCTTTTCCTCTCACTCCCTCCCTCTCACGCTCTCTCCATCTCTCTCTCTCTCTTCTTCTACCTGTGTGTGTGTGTGTGTGTGTGTGTGTGTGTGTGTGTGTGTGTGTGTGTGTGTGTGTGTGTGTGAGAAAGAGAGAGAGTATGCGCATGTCCGCGCGTGTGTTTGTGTGTGTTTTCCACCCTCCCCACATCTCTCTCTGTCTCTCTGTCTGTCTGTCTGCGTGCGTGCGCGCGCGCTCGCGTGCGTGCGTGCGTGCGTGCGCGCGCGCGGTGTGTGTGTGTGTGTGTGTGTGTGTGTGTGTGTGTGTGTAACAGAGAGAGAGAGAGAATGCGCGTGAGTGTTTGTGTGTGTCCTTCACCCTCTCACTTTCTCTCTCCTCTCTCTCTCTCTCTCTCTCTCTCTCTCTCTCTCTCTCTCTCTCTCTCTCTCTTTCTGTATGCGTGTGTGCATGTGTGTGTAATTGTGTGTGTGTGTGTGTGTGTGTGTGTGTGTGTGTGTGTGTGTGTGTGTGTGTGGGGTGTGTGTGCACCCATGCATGGTTGTGTCTGTGTCTGCGTGTGCCTTCCTCCATCCCCTATCCTTGTATCTCTCTTTTCCCCCAATCTATTCAATTCTCTCCTTCTCTCTCTCTCTCTCTCTCTCTCTCTCTCTCTCTCTCTCTCTCTCTCTCTCCCTCCCTCCCTCCCTCCTCTCTCTTCTCTCTCTCTCTCCACAACCCCCACGAACAATTTTCCATGGCGTAAACATTTGGCACACCATCAAGGATCGTTTATTTGCGCATCAGCTGGTGATTCTAAGTTCAGGGACAAAACAAAATTATCGCTCACGACTTCCGCAAACTAATCCTGTGGCTGCGTCAGCGAAACACAATTAACAAGAATTCTCCTGACGAAAATGGTCTTTTGAACTACTGCTTCTAATGACGCTGTCGTTGACTTTAATGTTATTTTGCGAACAGATGTCTTTAATGACTTTAGCACGCGCCAGATCTTACTGGACTTAACACGTGGCAGCCCGTGATGACACTAGGAATGACATGTCTTAATGACACTAAAAAAAAATGACATGTCTTAATGACACTAAAAATGACATGTCTTCATGACACTAAGAATGACATGTATTAATAACACTAAAAGTGACATGTCTTAATGACACTAAGAATGACATGTCTTCATGACACTAAGAATGACATGTATTAATGACACTAAAAGTGACATGTCTTCATGACACTAAAAGTGACATGTCTTAATGACACTAAAAATGACATGTCTTAATGACACTAAAAGTGACATGTCTTAATGACACTAAGAATGACATGTATTAATAACACTAAAAGTGACATGTCTTAATGACACTAAGAATGACATGTCTTCATGACACTAAGAATGACATGTATTAATGACACTAAAAGTGACATGTCTTAATGACACTAAGAATGACATGTATTAATAACACTAAAAGTGACATGTCTTAATGACACTAAGAATGACATGTCTTCATGACACTAAGAATGACATGTATTAATGACACTAAAAGTGACATGTCTTAATGACACTAAGAATGACATGTATTAATAACACTAAAAGTGACATGTCTTAATGACACTAAGAATGACATGTCTTCATGACACTAAGAATGACATGTATTAATGACACTAAAAGTGACATGTCTTAATGACACAAAGAATGACATGTATTAATAACACTAAAAGTGACATGTCTTCATGACACTAAGAATGAATGTCTATGAACAAAAGTGACATGTCTTAATGACACTAAAATGACATGTCTTCATGACACTAAAAGTGACATGTCTTAATGACACTAAAAATGACATGTCATTAATAACACTAAAAGTGACATGTCTTAATGACACTAAGAATGACATGTATTAATGACACTAAAAGTGACATGTCTTAATGACACTAAAATGACATGTCTTATGACACTAAAATGACATGTCTTAATGACACTAAAAAGTGACATGTCTTATGACACTAAGAATGACATGTATTAATGACACTAAAAGTGACATGTCTTAATAATGAAGACACTAAAATGACATGTATTAATGACACTAAAAGTGACATGTCTTCATGACACTAAGAAGTGACATGTCTTCATGACACTAAAATGACATGTTTAATGACACTAAAAGTGCCATGATTACACTAAATGACTTATTCAATGACACTAAAAGTGACATGTCTTCATGACACTAAGAATGACATGTATAATGACACTAAAAGTGACCATGTATTAATGACACTAAGAATGACATGTATTAATGACACTAAAAGTGACATGTCTTAATGACACTAAAAATGGCATGTATTAATGACACCAAAATAACATGTCTTAATGACCAGAATGGGAGTCATTAATGAGACCAAAGTGCAACTTTGATGGCGATGCACTAAAATATGGCAGTCCTTAATGACACCAGACATGACAGTCCTTAATGACCGAGTAATGGCAGTCCATTAATGAGACTACAGAGTCCTAAACATTGAATGGAGTCTATGGCACTAGATATGGCAGTCCTTAATGACACTAGACATGGCAGTCCTTAATGACACTAGATACGGCAGTCCTTAATGACACTAGACACGGCAGTCCTTTAATGACACTAGACATGGCAGTCCTTAATGACACTAGACATGGCAGTCCTTAATGACACTAGACATGGCAGTCCTTAATGACACTAGAATCGGCAGTCCTTAATGACACTAGATACGGCAGTCCTTTATGACACTAGACATGGCAGTCCTTAATGACACTAGACATGGCAGTCCTTAATGACACTAGACATGGCAGTCCTTAATGACACTAGACATGGCAGTCCTTAATGACACTAGATACGGCAGTCCTTTATGACACTTTCTTTCTGCGTACGCAGGCTGATACTCCTGCGAACACTGCCTGTATAGACAGGCAGTGGAGTTTTGTGTGTATGACCGTTTTTTATCCTGCCATTAAGGCAGCCATACTCCATCTTCGGGGAAGGTGCATGCTATGTGTAACGTGTCATCCATACCAACGGCCAAACTGGCCTTCTCTTCCGAAAGTTGGTGATGGGATTCTACATGTGTGCAAGATGTTGTGCGTGCGTTCACACACGGAACCTCGGTTTATAGTCTCATTCGAAGGACTGTATGGGGAATGGAGTCAGAACCAATGTTAACTCCGAGGGAAAAATCCCACTGTACCGAAATTCGAACCCGCAACCCCAGGATCACGAGTCCGGCGCTCTACCAACTGAGCTATTCCGGCCCCCATTATGACACTAAGAATGTCAGTTCTTCATGACTTTAGGAATGGTGGTCCCTCATAACACAAAGAGTACCAGACCTTCTGACTCTAAGAATGGAAGTCCTGTAACAGACAAGAAATGCTGGTTTTTAGCAACGTAGAGACAGACAAGCTGTCGTGACACCGAAGAATGGTCCATAATGACACATAGAACAGCAGCTCTTACTGACACTGAGACAGGTTGTCCGTCATGACATTGAGAATGGCAGTCCTTAATCACACTAAGAATAATCCATTATCACGCCAGGAACGACAATTCGTAATGACAATGAGAAAGGTTGTCCCGTCATGACATTAAAAATGGCAGTCTTCAATGACAGCATGAACAGTCCGTCATGACATTAAAAATGGCAGTCTTCAATGACAGCATGAACAGTCCGTCATGACATTAAAAATGGCAGTCTTCAATGACAGCATGTACAGTCCGTTATGACGCCAGGAGCGGCAATAACTCTTAATGACGATGAGAATGGTTATCCGTCATGGCAGTTCTTCAGAACAGTAAGAATAGTCCGTTATTCCACTGAAGAACGGCAGATCTTCAAGACACTAAGAATCGTTGTCTGTCGTGATACCATGAATCACACTACTTAACGACATTAAGAAATGGTCCATCATGACATCAGAAACAGCAACTCTAAATGACATTGAGGGGGTTGTTCGTCATGGCATTAAGAACGGCGCTCCCTAGCGACTCTAACATCGGCAATGCTTAACGTTTACATAGAAACAGAAGTTCATGAATCACACCAGGAAGGACAGTGGAGGATGACAGTAAGAACGACAGTCCTGAATGGACACTACTAATGGCAAGTCTTGCAGCCTTTCCTCCCTCCCTGTTATCCTTTCAGTTTTGGAACTTATCTTCCGCAGTAGCTCAGAGACAAAAAACCCGTCATGGAACCAGAATGGCACCCATGAGGGGTCAGCCATGATGTGGACGCGGCTTCCTTGATGCACAGAGTGGAGGACCATCAGGGTGGGGGGAGGGGAGAGAGTCTGAGGAAACGCTGTCTGACTCACCTGCAAAACCAGCAGCAGAATGATGATTGTCAGGGCTGAATCAACGACCCTGGCGAAAACTCTGTTCCTTGTGTAGTGCGTCCGGGCTCAGAGCGTGATTAACGTCTTCTGGTGGGGGGGGGGGGGGGTGTTGTTGGGGCGCGGGGATGGTGGGAGGAGGAGAGGGAGAGGGAGAAGTCGGGGAAAGCAGGCGGGGGGGGGGGGGGGGGGAGAAGACAGGAGCTTGTTTCCCTAAAGCCAGCTTATACACACGCGAATACTTTGATGATTCGTTCTGAGGGGAGTATTGTCTTATGGGAATCGTGGGAAAATGTGGAAACTGAGGCCTCTCTCTCTCTCTCTCTCTCTCTCTCTCTCTCTCTCTCTCTCTCTCTTGTCTGTCTGTCTGTCGCTGTGTGTGAGAGAGACAGACAGACAGACGAACAGACAGGCAGGCAGAGAGACAGGCAAGCAGACAGACAGGCAGGCAGACAGACAGACAGACAGACAGACAGACAGACAGGCAGAGAGTGTCACAAAGAAAGGTCAAGTCGACCACAAAATGCGTTCCAGTGGCGCCAGCCTATTAGTCTGGGTACACAGCACAACAACGCGGCACAAAGCCTTGTGGCTCCACCAGCCTTTTCAGACCCGAGCATCCTTCGCCTCAGGACTGATCTGACAACCCATTCGTCCCTGAAAGCTTTTGCTTCGACTCAGACAGAAGCGACTGACTTATGTTCGCTTTCCATTACGATTCCCAATTATCAAATTAAGATAAAACAAATATGTACATCGTACTTTCAGGTCCTGTTTCGCCGTCTCTGTTTCGCCTCTAACTGCCTATCAGTTTGTCTGTATGCTCATGTGCTGTCTGTCTGTTTGTCTATCTGTCTCTCTCTCTCTCGTACTTTGTCTGTCTGTTTATCTCTGTGTGTGTGTGTGTGTGTGTGTGTGTGTGTGTGTGTGTGTGTGTGTGTCCGACTCTGTGTGTGTGTGTGTGTGTGTGTGTGTGTGTGTGTGTCTGTCTGTCTGTCTGTCTCTCTCTCTCTCTCTCTCTCTCTCTCTCTCTCTCTCTCATTAAAGACTCTTCGCGTCCCCCTCTCTCACTGTCTTTTCTCCCACCCTCTCCCTCCTCCTCCTCCTCCTCCTCACAAGCATCACAGTGAACGGCAGTTCTTTACTTGATGGCACTAGGAATGACAGACTTCACTGATCCTGGAGTGACAGGTCGCACTGACACTTAGGAGTGGCAGATCTCACGGACACTAGAAATTGTCAGACCTCATCGACGCTAGGAATAGCAGACTTTATATTTATACACCAGGAAAGACAGGCGCCATCGACACTAGGAATGCCAGACGTTATATATACCAGGAAAGATAGACCCCATTAACACTAAGAATAGCAGACTTTATATATACCAGAAAAGACAGACCTCATCAACACTAAGAATAGCAGGCTTTATATGTACCAGGAAAGACAGGCGCCATAGACTCTAGGAACAAAAGACTTTATAAACCCAGGAAAGAGAGACCTCATTATCACTAGGAATAGCAGACTTTATATACACCAGAAATGACAGGTCTCACTGACACTGGGAATAGCAGACTTTATATACACCAGAAATGACAGGTCTCACTGACACTGGGAATAGCAGACTTTATATAGACCAAGAATTACATATCTCACTGACACTAGGAATAGCAGGCTTTATATACACCAGGAATGACAGACCTCATTATCACTGGGAATAGCAGACTTTATATATACCAGAATTGACAGGTCTCACTGACACTAGAAATAGCAGACTTTGTATACACCAGGAATGACAGTCTTTATACGCACGAGGAATAACAGAGTATATATACATCAGGAATGACAGACTTTATACACATTAGAAATAACAGACTTTATATACATCAGGAATGACAGTCTTTATATACTCGAGGAATAAAAGTTTTGTTCACCAGGAATAACAGACGTTATATACACCAGGAATGTCAGATTTCGTTGACACAAAGAATAACAAACTTCCCTGATACCACGAAGGATAGATCTCACTGACACTATAACATTGACAGACCTCGTTGACTCTGGGAATGACAGACTTCACTGACGTCAGGAATCGTACATCTGACCGACATTAATGATGACAAACCTCGTATAACGCCTCTTTGAGTCGTCTTCGCTGATCCTCGCTGTCTCTGAAAACAGCAGACCTTGCCGACTGTACACATGGCAAACACATTCTCTGAAAATTTGTGAACACCCAGTTGTTCCCTCCATTTCCTCCTCACTGCTTTTCTCCCCTTCCCCCTTCTATCTCTCTCCCAAATTCTTGAGCCCCCCTCCCCCTCCCTCCCTCTCCCTCCCTCCCTCTCTCTCTCTCTCTCTCTCTCTCTCTCTCTCTCTCTCTCTCTCTCTCAGTGCATGAAACCCTGCGAAGAGCTGCAATGTTGTTCTCTTCATTTTTCTCTTTGTTTCCCTTGTCATGGGGTGAAACGGTTCCAGTTTGTCTTTTGATTTCGTTTTTAAGCAGATGATGGATTGACACTATCATCTAAATTTGTCTTGTTGTATTGACCATTATTGTGCACACCTCTCCATATGGGGGTCTGGTCTGACTGAATAAAATTCTGTTCTGTCCTGTTCTGCTCCTCTCTCTCTCTCTCTCTCTCTCTCTCTCTCTCTCTCTCTCTCTCTCTCTCTCTCTGTCTCTCTCTCTCTCTCTCTCTCTCTCTCTCTCTCTCTCTCTCTCTCTCTCACGGCCGTGTTTCTCCTCCTCCTCCTCCTCCTCTTCCTCACACTCTATCAGGACGCTGTCACTGCCATTAGCTCAGAGCCCCAGACCCTACAGGGAACGGAGACATTCCACAATGGATAACCCATCATTCGGAACGAGGCTCGTCTTCTGCAGAGAACAGGCAGGCAGTGAGCGAGTGGGGATGGAAGCAGACCACCACACAGTCTGAGCAAAATTTGTCCTGTCTGTCTGTCTGTCTGGAATGTTGTTGTTGTCGTCGTTGTCGTACCCTGGCTAAAAGACTCCAGGGATCATCCGAACAGCCAAAGTACTTGAACACTATGGTACAAGTGCATCAGCTGGGGATGAGAACATTACGTGTGTGCCCGTTTTTCATTTTTCCGCCATGTGGGCAGCCACACTCCGACTTCGGGGGATTTTGGAGACTGATAATGTTATGCTAGGAGCTTGTCACAACTGAAGACAATCCCTGCATAACTATGCAGAGCATAACAACATTCTGATGTAGGTGTTCTAGCCTATGCCAGTTGGCCTGACACAGCCTTAAGCCAAGGCGGTGTCTGGAATGAAGGGGCAAAGACGCGGGGGGGCCTCTCATTGTGTCTCCCTTAGCGGCTGATGGGGGGGGGGGGGGGAGGACAGAGTTACCGGTGGTATCAGCTTGTTGTGCTTCCACTGTGTTCTAGGTGTTGAGTCTGACTTGTGTACTTCAGGGAGAGAACAGAAAGCCGCTTATTTCTGGAAACTATTCCGTCGATCATTTGTCCCGAGAGTTCTATTGTCTGGGAACTTGGAAGAGAGAAAAAAAGAGAAGGGAGCCTGTATTCTCTGTCTGTCTGTCTCTCTGTCTCTCTTTCTCATTCTCTCTCTCTCTGTCTCTCTGTCTCTGTCTGTCTGTCTGTCTGTCTGTCTGTCTGTCTGTCTCTCTCTCTCTCTCTCTCTCTCTCTCTCTCTCTCTCTCTCTCCGTATATGTGGAAGTATGTGTGTGTGAGTTCATGTGTGTGTGTGTGTGTGTGTGTGTGTGTGTGTGGATCTGTGTGTGTGCGTGCGTGTGTGTGCGCGCGCGCGTGTGTGTGCACGCGCGCCTGTGTGTGTGTGTGTGTGTGTGTGTGTGTGTGTGTGTGTGTGTGTGTGTGTTTACACGTATGTGTGGACGAACCAGCATTTAAGACTGACTGGTAGGTTCGGGAGCTTGTGTATGCCTTTGTATGTCATCAACCGAACCATGTTTACCATGTTAAAAATAATTAACAAAAAAAAATAAATAACGAAATCTTTATTTCTTAGGCTGAAGCCAAAGTGAAAGTTATACAGGGAATATGTCGGAGATGGCTCCTTTCCCTCCAAGTCTTGATTCTTCTAAAAATGTTGTTTTGGCAGGTCTATTTCCGTTACCACAGATACATTAATCCCACGCTGCTCCTTTCGGCTCCACAATCCACAGCCACACCGAGGTTTGTCCTGCTGCAGACCCAACACCAGCTGTCTTCAGAGAGCCAATGACATCAGGAGGGAGAGCTCACTCACGCCAGCTCCGCGACTAAGGCTGTGTGCATAGCGGACCCGGACCCGGCCGTGCAAAGCCCGGTAGTGCGCCATCCGTCCGGGAGAAAAAAACCCGCTGCGGTTCTTCTTTCTTGCAGCTTACTTACTTACTTACTTAGGCCCATAGCTCAAGGGTGAGCACAGGCCATCGACAACACTCCGCCATCACACTCGGTTCTGGGCTGCTCGCTGAATGCCTGTCCTGTTGGTCCCCTGCCTCTTTATCTCTGTCTCAGTGTCTCGCCTCCAGCTGTTGCGAGGTCGGCCTCTCTTCCTTTTCCCCTGCGGGTTCCACGTCAGGGCTTGGCGTGTGGTGCTGGATGCTGGCTTCCTGAGAGTGTGTCCAATCCAGCCCCACTTCCTTCGCAGACTCTGCTTGGCCACTGGTTCCTGTCCTGCTTGCTTCCATAGATCTTCATTGTTGATCTTCTCTGGCCATCTGATTTTGAAGATGCGCCTCAGACAGGTGTTGATGAAGGTCTGAAATTTTGCTCTATTGCCTTGGTCATTCTCCAAGTCTCGCAGCCATAGAGCAGAACTGACTTCACGTTTGAATTGAAGATACTGACTCCAGCTCACTGGCGACGGTCAAAGCCGTGCATAGTGCACCCGGCCCGACCCGTGTGATTAGAGCCGTGATGTTGCCGGTCGTGCAAACCGTACTTTCCACGGCCGTCCGGGTGAAGGAACTGAACTTCTCCCCTGATTTTTTACACTTGTTATCTATCTTTCTTTCCAACATTGACGACGAGAAACTGATCGCTGCCCTAAGGTTAAGATCATTCATTTACACAAAAAATGACCATAATCATGCCAACAGAGATATTCTCTCTGCTGCTTGGGACAATATATCAAGAGAAGTGAGAGGAAATGGTAAGTAGTAAAAGTGCTATCTTCTTTTTTCCACCAAATGAACAAAGTTACAAACAAATTTTCAGCTTTATATCCAGTGTGATTCATATTAACAGAAGGGGCCAGTCACGGATATATTTTCTACAAAAAAAACTAAGAAACAACCACGTTGATTCATAAGTCCTTGAAGGTTTTTAATCACTGTTTTATTCGATCCATTTTGACGTTTTCTTTTACGTTTTAGAAATAAGAATGTTTTAAACAGATTGGTGTATGTGCACAAAAAGATGGTGAGTGTGACGCAGGTAAATAAATGTAACTGAACTGTATGCGTTGTGTGAGAGTGAGGGCAAGAAAGATTATGAATAATCATAGTATAATAGTATTTCAAAATTTTACGAATTGCTACATTTTCCACATCCAGAACACATAGAACAAGAAACAGTCTTATCCACAAGCCCAAAGAGTGATGAAATAAATCATATTATACACTTCTGCACTATAAACTGTTACTACATGCTAACTTGATCAGACACCTGCGTGTGTGGATGTGGGGTGGTGTGGTGGTGGTGTTGGTGCGAGAGAGTGGGTGTGGGTGTGTGCATCTACATGTAAAAGCGTCTGTATGTATGTGTGTTTGGTTGTATAGGTGAGTGTGTACGTACATGCACAGCATACATTACAATATTCTCAAAGTAAAGATTGTTAATGTTTATGTATTTCCCACTTCTATAGTTGATTTCATTCATCATTTCTTGATTTCATCCACTTTTTAAAATAACTCTCTATCATAACCAAATTTGCGGATGTTTATCTCTGTGTGTGTGTGTGTGTGTGTGTGTGTGTGTGTGTGTGTGTGTGTGTGTGTGTGTGTGTGTGTGTGTGTGTACGAGCAAGCATGTGCGCGCGTATGCATCTGTATGTGTGTGTGTGTGTGCGCGCGCGCGTGTGTGTGTGTGTGTCTGTGTCTGTGTATGTGTCTGTTTGTCTCTTACATTGTCAGTAATGTCACTTCTATTCACGGTTTTAACTAGTCACACTTCAATAATTCAATGTTAATGATTTTAACGCATATCACAGAATACGTCAACAATCATTCAATTCATTCTTTTGGTGCCTAGAATCAACGTTTGAAACTGAACTAATGATGAATGTGTGAAAATTATCTGGATGGTAACAAATGGGAAGCAAATTCTGGCAACACACCCATAACCTACTTTGTACACACACATCCATCTATCCACACAGGCACACACACAAACACACACACTCACACATACACCACACATCTATTTATCTATCTCATCTATCTAGTATCTGTATGTGTGTATATACATATATATATATATATATATATATATATATATATATATAACACAGAGAGAGAGAGAGATAGAGAGAGAGAGAGAAAGGTAGAAATGGTGTGGGGGTGGGGGGTAGGTGGGTAAGGGGAAAGGTGGGGTGCTTAAACCAATGGACGGACATAGTCCTTATAAATTAGATTCCCCAGGCATTCACTTCCCCTGGTTTGCATACATGCATGCTAATGAAGAGTGAACAATATTGAATGAGAGAGAGAGAGACAGACAGACAGACAGACAGACAGACAGATGGGGTTAACGGTGGTTCAGGGAATCTCCATAGTAAAAGGAAGGCTTCACCACTAAATGTAAACGTATTTCTTTTTCTTTTCACATATCCGATTTTTTCTTATTTCGGATCAGAAAATGAATAGTTTCTGATACATTCTTTTTATTCTTCATTCACTTTACTCTGTCTCTTCTCTCTCTCTCTCTCTCTCTCTCTCTCTCTCTCTCTCTCTCTCTCTCTCTCTCCTTTGTTTTTTCTTCTTCCTCCTCTTTTCTCCCCGCCCATTTTTCGTCCCTTTGTAATTCGTTTCCATCAAGCCTGGAGCTGATTGACATAGATGTCTTGGGGAGAGGAAGCTTTCAACTGCCATCTTAATTCACTCTTATGCGGTTGGTGTCTCCATTTTCTTCATTTCATTTTGTAAATTTCCTCCCTCCAGGACGTTTTGATTCACCCATGTCCCTTAGTTTGTCCTGTCTGGTTATCTGTCTGTCTGTCTGTCTATGTGTCAGCAGAATCATGAAAAGAAAAAAGTGTAGAACTGATTTCAATCTAGCTTGGTGGACAGATGAATTGTTTGTCCAGGCACCAGTTACTCGCTGGACAAATGAATCGTAAATAACAAACAAGTAGGGTAACTCTTGCTCCCATGATGAAATAATTACACACACCTACAACTACCAACGAATGCTGCCTACGTCACCATTTGGCCTTGCAGAAACGACAACAGAAGAAACCAGCAGACATGGATGATTATTTCCTTGTGGGTGCCCACACAAACCCACAAATCACACACACACACACATTTCTACACACACACACACACACGCGCGCCCACGCACTGGCCCATGCCCACACATGTACATTCACTACACATACATTTTTTTTTTAAAAACATGGTAGGTAGGCACTCGAGGTCTGACCAGCGCGTTGGGCTAATGCGTAGGTTAGACATCCGC
>CM065725.1:10809170-10816670 GCA_033310375.1 Conus canariensis | reverse complement strand
AAAAAGGAAAGAAAAGAAAAGGAGAGGTGACAGGAATCGCCCTGTTTAACACCACTTGCACACATATTACAATCAGCAAAACCGTCATCTCTGCTTTTACACTATCATAATCTTTATACAAATTAAACATCTTACCTTTTTCTAATTCTTATTACATGTAGATTGAAATTAATTTCAGTTAAATAGCATCGAAGACAATTTGAAAGTCAAAAAAAGCTACACTCAAGTTGGAATTCCAAAGTTACTGTTTCTAGATTATTGATAGAACTGATGTAACTTGGTCGACTGTGCGATTATCTCTTTTAAAAGCGTTTGGTGCTCACCTCCCCTGTTGTATTTTGCAAACCCGCTTTTGCAGCCTGCGTTTCATAATAGAGCTGTAAAGCTTTCTACTTACGTCACACAGAGAAAGACCCCTGTAATTACCTGAATTATTTATCAGATCTGCCTCTGGCTGTGTGTGACCCTTCGCGCGTCTGTGTAAGCATACCGGCTGCTTTTGTCTCAAAGCCGAATTAGCACCCTCTCTCTCTCTCTCTCTCTCTCTCTCTCTCTCTCTCTCTCTCTCTCTCTCTCTCCATGAGTGCGCTCGCACACGTTTGTGTATGATTCTGTGCGTGCGTGTGTTGTGCGCGTCTATATGTGTTTAAAAACACACAGTTGTGTGTGTGCGCACACACACACACACACACACGCGCACACCACACACACACACACACACACAACATACACACACATACACACACACACATACACACACATACATACACACACACACACACACACACACACACACACACACACACACACATACACAACACACACACACACACACACACACACATACATACATAAACACACAACACACACACACACATACACACACACATACATACACACACACACAACATACACACACACAACACACACACACACACACACACACAACACACACAACACACACACACACACACACACACACACACACACACAACACACACACACACACACACAACACAACACACACACCCCACACACACACACACACACACACACAACCACCCCACAACACCACGGGGTGGAAGAGGGTAGGGTAGGGAAGAGAATACGAATTTTTTGTTTGTTAGTTTTTTTCTTTGTTTTAAGTCAAGCAGGACAGACAATAGATTTGTTATATACTGCCCCAAAACAAACAGTTTTAGAAACATAAAGGTAAAGGTTAACAAAAAAAAGAAAAAAAAAACAAGATGGAGACAAGCTCCGACAACACCAAGGAAGAGAAAAAAGGACATATACTTTTTGTGTGAAGAAAACCATCAGATCGATGCTGATGAACAAATACGTAAGTGACCAAGCATATGAACGTCAGAGAGAGAGAGAGAGAGAGAGAGAGAGAGAGAGAGAGAGAGAGAGAGAGAGAGAGAGAGAGAGAGAATACAAATGCGAATGCGAATGATTTATTCAGATTGAGGCCATAGCCCATACTGAAGGGGTGAAAACCGCAATGCAACACACAAGAAGGATTCTCAGTAAAGAAAATGGAAAGAAAAAGCCATTACAATATACACACTACACTTTTGCGGAGAGAGAGAGTGAGAGAGAGAGACAGACAGACAGACAGACAGAGAGAGACAGAGACAGAGAGAGAGACTAGAGCAGGGGTGAACGGGGAAGCAGGGTGAGAGAACAACATTGTGTTTTCGTTGTTTCTATTCTACCTCAGTGTGTTAGGAAAATGAATGAAGAAAAACTCTTCACAAGTGTTCCATTAAATACTTAAGACACGCTTTCTTAAGATTTATGTTGTTGTTGTTGTTCTTCTTCTTAAGTATGATTTTTGTTTTTAAGTGTGATTTTTGTGTTTGAGATAAAAAATAGATTTCTTCCCATAATCTTGCACCTGAATTGGTGAAGGCTGACGTGAAGAGGTCAGTTTTGGGACAGGGAATAAAAGATTTCATTTTTTGTTTTTTTACATGATTACTTGAGGGTGTTTTTTTTTTTCTTTCTTCTTTGTTGTTGTTGTTGTTGTTGCAAAAACAAAATGGTTTAGTGTTTTCGATTTTATGCAGAATTACTGCTTTGATCTGGAAAGATTTCAGATCAAAGAAAATGATATTGAATTTGCTATTGTCGTTTAATTGCAGAGATAACGATTTTAGAAGCATTCATTTGACAAATCGTTTCTTGAAATGCTGAAGTGAAATTCACTTTCTTTTCGGAATCCTAACGAGTGTAGGCATAACACAAAAAAAGCTGACTGTGATTATACAAAGAAAAAGTATTTCTGTGTATGTTGCTTTAAAAACAATTTCAGTCAGCTGATTTCTTTTATCATAACTTGGTTAATGAAACCAAGACTTGGCCTTTTCAAATTATTACAGGCGAGATAATCAGAACGCATTTCTTTTAAAATGTCATCTTGAACTCTTATCTAACGTTGCTTGTGTTGAAGGGGCCGTACGATTACATTCACTCCGATTAATTACCCTTTTATTGACATCATTATTTATTTGCAGTTTTACCGCTCTCATTGAGAAGAGTGTCAGAAAAATGCATTCTTAAAGATTAAACAGCAGAGAGAAAGGTCTTTGATGAGAATTTAATAAAACTGGTCCCTTTTTGAATAAAAAGTGTGGCCCTCATATCTACTCTTGTAGGACTCTGTGATTGACAGGTTAGAAACATGATGTTACAGAAACTAGGATTTACCATTTGTTTCCTGGTACTAAGGTATGACATTATTAGTCTGAGTGATTCAGAGGATAAACGGGAGTATACGGTTTCTCTAAAATCAAATTGTGATGAATAATATGGAATGATATCGAAGGCTTTGACAAAATCTCAGAACAAGTTAATATCAATATATCATCATTGAAATCATTATGATTTACGATGCTACTGTTCTACTAGACTTGTGAGTACGGTATGGCGTGAACGAATCTTTCTGAATCCACTTTAATTCGATCAGAATAAATCGTAAAATGAAATGTTAGTAAATGTTTTCCTTTGAATTTTTAGTAGACTTGATATGTTGGACTAAAGGGATAGCGATCTATCATTTGAGGGCAAATTTTTATTCCAAAATCTAGAGTGGCAGGGCTTTAACATCTTTAAAAGCTTGTGAATAACAATATACATATCGATGCAGGGGTTACAAAGGTAAGTTGAATGTTACAATTATTTCATCATCAAATGATTGTTGTCTTGCTGCAGTGGACAAGAAACCTCGAAAACATCCTACACACTGATAAATTGAAAATGAAGCTTAGAAAGTTTTTGTTGGCTTCACAAAACTCTTCTGAAAGAAAATCGTTACATTTTGTAGGGCCCCGCTTAATTCATTGTTTTTTTTTCTCCAATGGGAATACAGCGTTGAGATTTTTCATTCTAGAAATCAGCGGAAGGAAGAGCATTAGATGTTTAGGTGTACACTTTTTTTTGTCAGACACTTCATACACTTTTTACCAAGTTGTATGTTTTTATCGGAAATGAAATGAGGCAGGGAACAGTAAACGATAAACAGTAAACAAGTGGGATATTTTTTGCTCCCATAAGAAAACCTAACACAGAGTAACTTTTATTCAAGACTGGCACAGCCTTTTAAACTTGAATAAAGTCAGACAAATACATAAACGAACAATCTAATAGTGGGGGAAAAAACAAGCGCAGGCCAACAACTGAACTGTCTTCATTGTAATGACTTGGCAATGATTTGGACTTGGGGGGGGGGGGGGGGGTTGAAGATGGAGAAACTGGGAACATGAAATTAAGAAAATAAGTTACAGATATGAAAACTCTTCACTAGCTGCATAAGGGAACCATCGCAATCCCCTTTGAAGGCAGATATATTTGTATTGCCTGCACTTTCGTTTGGTTTCATTTACTACTCTTCGCTGGCTGCTTTGGGGGTGCTATTGGATTCTTTTTTGCACCATTGGTGGTGAGAACACCACAGTATTATGGACTGTGGTGTGTCTCTATTTGACGCCAGGAGCGCAGACACAACCAGCCGTGTCTCCCTGATGAGTTCCGACCCAGCGTACGAAAGGCCTCGGAGCAGGCAATACAAATATATCTGCCTTCAAAGGGGATTGCGATGGTTCCCTTATACAGCTAGTGAAGAGTTTTCATATCTGTAACATATTTTCTTAATTTCATGTTCCCAGTTTCTCCATCTTCAACCCCCCCCCCCCCCCCCCCCCCCCTCCTCCTTAAGTCCAAATCTTTGCCGAGTCATTACTATGAAGACAGTTCAGTTGTTGGCCTGCGCTTGTTTTTTCCCCCACTATTAGATTGTTCGTTTATGTATTTGTCTGACTTCATTCAAGTTTAAAAAGCTGTGCCAGTCTTGAATAAAAGTTACTCTGTGTTAGGTTTTCTTATGGGAGCAAAAAATACCCCACTTGTTTACTGTTCCCTGCCTCATTTCATTTCCGATTTTGTTTTGATTAAATTGAGGTTATTTGTATTTGTTTCTGTCCGTCTGTGTGTTTGTCTTTTGATCTCCCTTGCATCTTTGGGTGGATCCTCAAGCGTAGGCTCAAAGATTGTCCCCTACATTTTATACTATTTGCATAATGTCTTTAGTTTTTCAGCAACTTTTTTCCTCCCCACACTTTCGTTTGGTTTCATTTACTGCTCTTCGCTGGCTGCTTTGGGGGTGCTATTGGATTCTTTTTTGCACCCTTGGTGGTGAGAACGCCACAGTATTATGGACTGTGGTGTGTCTGTATTTGACGCCAGGAGTGCAGACACAACCAGCCGTGTCTCCCTGATGAGTTCCGACCCAGCGTACGAAAGGCCTCGGAGCAGGCAATACAAATATATCTGCCTTCAAAGGGGATTGCGATGGTTCCCTTATGCAGCTAGTGAAGAGTTTTCATATCTGTAATATATTTTCTTAATTTCATGTTCCCAGTTTCTCCATCTTCAACCCCCCCCCCCCCCCCCCCCCAAGTCCAAATCTTTGCCAAGTCATTACTATGAAGACAGTTCAGTTGTTGGCCTGCGCTTGTTTTTTTTTCCCCCCACTATTACATTGTTCGTTTATGTATTTGTCTGACTTTATTCAAGTTTAAAAGGCTGTGCCAGTCTTGAATAAAAGTTACTCTGTGTTAGGTTTTCTTATGGGAGCAAAAAATACCCCACTTGTTTACTGTTTGTATGTTTTTAATTTTTGGTAATGTTCAAATCAGATTTCTGCATGTATGAACGAACTTATCGCTATATCCTAGTTTGATTAAAACCGAAGTGCAGAATTGAGAGAAATTAGGAATTTCAATCCATCATGCTAGGCATAAGCAGTTAAATGTCCGGTTTCTGATAAAATATGGAGAATCAAAGATGATCTACAAAGCCCTCACCCAGAATCTTTTACCCCCACCCGCACTACCATGTGTGAAAAATGGAAATAGGCGTGCATACATACACAGTTATCTTAGGATACAATATTCCCAACACCATTGAAATCTACCCTAGGGAACCATCTTGTATGAGTCCAACTGATACCTTGGTATAGCTTGTTGCTTGCACAATGATTTTATGTATTCGGATAAATTTTCGAATAAACCATTGTGTACGTTTTGTTGCACTAAGAGACAAAAACAGGTTACATATTTTCCGACACTGTACTCTAATACAAAACGTTGAATCAAATTGAAATCTTGGTTGTAGTAACAAACCTACTATCACTATCTCATTGAGGCCGTGTGTTGACTCGATAAAATCACTTTCACACAACAGATTATTCATTGCGAAGACAGCCTTCGCTGACTACTAGGAAAGAATGTTTCATCTTGCTACAAATTTAACAAAGATGAGTGATTGCTCGTTCTTCATTTTCATTGTCCTGAGTGCTGTTTATCTTGCATTAAAAAAAAAACCCTAAGAGGTCGAAACGCGTCGTGTTTTGTCTTGTGATTATTTTGGTCCATGTTGTTCGGCAGAGTTATTTCAACCACTTTTTAAGATGTGTTTAGATTTCCGCCTGCAGTCGCCTCACACAAGAGGTCACCTTCTAGTTTGCTACGGGCTCAGTGGGGAAGACTGGGACCACACAGTCGAGTTTCATCCACTTAATGGATTCGTCTCTGGGATTGTTGCTCAAATTTCCTGGCCAACACTGCAGGTGTCTGTATCTCTCGGGCCTGGTTGACGCCAGGATATATCATGAAAGGAAGCGTAGAGTACAGCCCTGTCATGCAGTCTCAGACCGGAATGGAAATCCGTAGCATCATCTTAATCATCCTCATTCTCATCGATCAGCATTTTTAAGAAAAAAAAGGTCGCCTTCCATGTGCATCATTACTGCGTCTTCCAGCATCGACAAAGACGTCAGTGTCTTTTCTGCCAGTGAAGCAGAATACGCAGTCAGTTATAAGCTTTCGGAAGTTAAATACGTAGTCAATTACAGGGTTTCTGAAGTTAAATACGCAGTCAGTTACAGGCTTTCTGAAGTTAAATATGCACTCAATTACAGGCTTTCTGAAGTTAAATACGCAGTCAGTTACAGGCTTTCTGAAGTTAAATATGCACTCAATTACAGGCTTTCTGAAGTTTAATACGCAGTCAATGACGAGCTTGCTGGCTCTTCCTCAAGGTGCAGATGTACGGTGCCATTGCCTGCATTGGAAGTGTTGATGACGGGGTCATTACATGCATGTACATTCAATTGCATGTCTGATGGAAAACCAAAAGTGTGCGTGCGTGCGCGTGCGGCGTGCGTTTGTGCCTGTGTGCGTGCGTGTGTGTGTGTGTGTGTGTGTGTGTGTGTGTGTGTGTGTGTGTGTGTGTGTGTGTGCGTGTGTGTATATATACATATATGTATATGTAGACAGTGAGAGTGAGAGAGAGAGATGTATACTTATGCATATATATAGAGAGAGAGAGGGAGAGAGAGAGAGAGAGAGAGAGAGAGAGAGAGAGAGATACATACATACATACATACATACATACATACATACATACATACATACATACATACATACATACATATACACACATACATACATACATACATACATACATACATACATACATACATGCATGCATGCATACAGACAGACAGACAGACAGACAGACAGACAGAGAGAAACAGATAGGTTAGCTAGATGGATAGATAAATAGATAGATAGATACCTATGCAGATCTGTATCTATATATTTAGATGTGCAGTGCTCAGTGCAGGCTCAGACGTGAATGCTCAGTACCAATGCCGTGGAACAGTGCTCTCCATACTATATGTCCATTTTCCACAGCCCTTTCTGCTTGAAAAGTCAGGAACCTTGTGTGCTAGGTAAAAGGCAACAAGAACAACTCTCCCCACGCACGCACACACACACACACACACACACATACATGCACGCACGCACTCATGCACGCACGCACGCACTCACTCACGCACGCACGCACGCACGCACACACACACACACACACACACACACACACACACACACACACACACACACACACACACACACACACACACACACCGTTCTG
>CM065725.1:10804170-10806670 GCA_033310375.1 Conus canariensis | reverse complement strand
AGCCTCTTTTACTCTTGGCCTATTAAGTCGTGTCGTCAGGTCCTGCCAGTGTTAGGACCATAGGAACACATCCTGGCTACGGTCAAGAGGAGAAAGCTTGATGTGGTTTGGCCACGTGACACTACACGACTCGCCAGCAAATACAAGTCACTCCTGCAAGGCACGCTTGAAAGAAGGACGGCGCAGAGGCAGGCAGAGAAAGAGCTGGTTGGAGAACGTGATGGAATGGACAAACCTCAGGCTGCCAGAACTCCTGCGAGAAGCAGAGGACAGGCTGTGATGGAGAAGAAGAAGATTGACAGAGTCGTCCTCATGTCCCCCCCTACCCCCCCCCCCACCCCCCCCCACCCCTACGTCCAGTTAGGTTATTGGAATTAAATGAGATGAGAGACTCCCTCAAGTCCCTCCTACGTCCAGTTAGGTTACTGGAATTAAATGAGATGAGAGACTCCCTCAAGTCCCCCCTACGACCACTTAGGTCATGGGGTTGAGAAGAGGTGGGAGAGAGACTAAGTCGTGAAAAGCGTGTTGCCCTTTATTCATTTTATTCTATGAAGTAAAGAGTGAAGTGAGTTGAGAATGACCCGAGGTGACTGACCTATCACCTGGACAACGGTCAGTAGTCCTGGGCGGCAGACTGGTCAACGACTTCTTAAATGAAGTATCGTTGCGAGGGAGAATGCCTCTGATATACACACGACTAAATGTTATAAAGAAAAAAAAGAAGAAGGAAAGAAAAAGGGGAAACGTGGCCACGTGTGACTTATGATATTAAACTTCAAGGTATGATGTTTTTCAAATTATGGGCAAGGATAAAGTATGAAAGAAGACTATTCACACAATCATACATAATGACGTTTTTTTTTTTATCTACCTACCTGTCTTTCTATTTACCTGCCTACCTACCTACCTCCCTTCCTATCAATCTACCTTCTTATCTATCTATCTATCTATCTATCTATCTATCTATCTATCTATCTATCTATCTATCTATCTATCTATCTATCTAACATGCTACCTAGCTGTGAATGCATGTACATGTGTATGTACATTTGTATGAATGTATGTTTGTATGTATGCATGCATGTATGTATGTATGTATGTATGTGTGTGTATGTGTGTATGTATGTATGTATCTATGTATGTATGTGTGTATGTATGTTTGTATATATGTATGTATGTATGTATGTGTGTGTATGTATGGATGGACGGATGGATGGATGGACGTCTCTTCCTGTCTGTCTGTCTGTCTATCTCTCCAGGACATCCACCCCATTCTCTAAGTGTGTTGTTCTCTACAGATCCTGACAGCTGTGAACGGTGGTGGATCCTCCGAATCTGATAGCTCCCACCTGTCACACCTACACCGCCCAGTTAGTTACAGCTCTATGCCGCTGACCTCTCGGACATGGGACATTGAGCTGGTTTGCAACAACGAGAGAGTAGCCTACATGACCGCTGTTCCGTCGAAATGACAGGATGTTGCTAATTTTTGTATGTAAGAGGAAAATATGACTGAAGAAATTAAGGGAATATATTTCCCTTATAATAGAGCTCCAGCCCTTATAGACAACAAGCATCTTGTCTGTTTTAAAAGGTCTTGCTACAACAATTGTCCAGGGAACTGTTTAGGGAGGAGGTCTTGCTACAACAATTGTCCAGGGAACTGTTTAGGGAGGAGGTCTTGCTACAACAATTGTCCAGGGAACTGTTTAGGGAGGAGGTCTTGCTACAACAATTGTCCAGGGAACTGTTTAGGGAGGAGGTCTTGCTACAACAATTGTCCAGGGAACTGTTTAGGGAGGAGGTCTTGCTACAACAATTGTCCAGGGAACTGTTTAGGGAGGAGGTCTTGCTACAACAATTGTCCAGGGAACTGTTTAGGGCGGGAGGGAGACGGAGGGGAAGGCCAAAAAAAAACCCAGAATGATGAACTGACAAGACGAGGAATGGACAGGCGAACAGTTGCACAGGACTCTGGCCTCGGCACACAATCTACAGAACGAAAAGTGCACAGTAAACTGTTCTTCTGCACAGCGTTGGAGCGATTTCACACTAATAAGAAAAGCAAGAAGATTGAAGAATAAATGGATCTGACATGGAAGGAAGATGAATAAGAAACTATGTATCATAAACTTTATCGAGGTCTTTCTATAGTCATGAAATATTGATATAAATGTCGGGCTGCAGGATTAATCGAATTCTGTCAAAATTCTGGCGGTTAGAATGCAGAGCTTCGGTAGTTGGCATGTAGATCATCTGCAGCAGCCCAGTAGGCCTATGTAGGATGGCCGGATAGAAGCTCTGTTCCCGATTAACCCTGTCTGGTTGAGTGTTTTTGTTGTTGTTTGTCCTTCGCGGGCGAAGATGACTACGACTTCTGCTATCACTGGGTGGTGGTGTGTACGGCTGATCAGACCAATCCTCGCATTGGAATAGTTTATTTCAATGTGGACATGGAAGACTTTGAGGTGAGCGAGGCTGAAAAGAGGGGCTTGCT
>CM065725.1:10794170-10799170 GCA_033310375.1 Conus canariensis | reverse complement strand
ACACACATCAAACAGCAAAACCTAACACATTAGAACAACAAGCAATACACAACAGCAAAACCTAACACATTAGAACAACAAGCAATACACAACAGCAAAACCTAACACATTAGAACAACAGCAACACACAACAGCAAAACCTAACACATTAGAACAACAAGCAATACACAACAGCAAAACCTAACACATTAGAACAACAGGCAACACACAACAGCAAAACCTAACACATTAGAACAACAACAGACAATACACAACAGCAAAACCTAACACATTAGAACAACACGCAATACACAACAGCAAAACCTAACACATTAGAACAACACGCAATACACAACAGCAAAACCTAACACATTAGAACAACAACAGCAATACACAACAGCAAAACCTAACACATTAGAACAACAAGACAATACACAACAGCAAAACCTAACACATTAGAACAACAACAGGCAATACACAACAGCAAAACCTAACACATTAGAACAACAAGCAATACACAACAGCAAAACCTAACACATTAGAAACAACAAGCAATACACAACAGCAAAACCTAACACATTAGAACAACAACGCAATACACAACAGCAAAACCTAACACATTAGAACAACAGCAACACACAACAGCAAAACCTAACACATTAGAACAAAAACAGCAATACACAACAGCAAAACCTAACACATTAGAACAACAACAGCAATACACAACAGCAAAACCTAACACATTAGAACAACAACAGCATACACAACAGCAAAACCTAACACATTAGAACAACAACAGCAATACACAACAGCAAAACCTAACACATTAGAACAACACGCAATACACAACAGCAAAACCTAACACATTAGAACAACAACAGGCAATACACAACAGCAAAACCTAACACATTAGAACAACACAGCAATACACAACAGCAAAACCTAACACATCAGAACAACAACAGGCAATACACAACAGCAAAACCTAACACATTAGAAACAACAGGCAATACACAACAGCAAAACCTAACACATTAGAGAACAACAGGCAATACACAACAGCAAAACCTAACACATTAGAACAACAACAGCAATACACAACAGCAAAACCTAACACATTAGAAACAACAGCAATACACAACAGCAAAACCTAACACATTAGAACAACAACAGCAATACACAACAGCAAAACCTAACACATTAGAACAACAACAGGCAATACACAACAGCAAAACCTAACACATTAGAACAACAACAAGCAATACACAACAGCAAAACCTAACACATTAGAACAACAGCAACACACAACAGCAAAACCTAACACATTAGAACAACAACAGACAATACACAACAGCAAAACCTAACACATTAGAACAACAACAGGCAAACACAACAGCAAAACCTAACACATTAGAACAACAACAGGCAATACACAACAGCAAAACCTAACACATTAGAACAACACAGGCAATACACAACAGCAAAACCTAAC
This sequence comes from Conus canariensis, assembly GCA_033310375.1. Taxonomy (NCBI): domain Eukaryota; kingdom Metazoa; phylum Mollusca; class Gastropoda; order Neogastropoda; family Conidae; genus Conus; species Conus canariensis. Next base: position 10,797,699 of record CM065725.1, on the reverse strand, counting down.
ACATTAGAACAACAACAAGCAATACACAACAGCAAAACCTAACACATTAGAACAACAACAGACAATACACAACAGCAAAACCTAACACATTAGAACAACAACAGGCAATACACAACAGCAAAACCTAACACATTAGAACAACACAGCAATACACAACAGCAAAACCTAACACATTAGAACAACAACGCAAACACAACAGCAAAACCTAACACATTAGAACAACACAGCAATACACAACAGCAAAACCTAACACATTAGAACAACAAGCAATACACAACAGCAAAACCTAACACATTAGAACAACAACAGGCAATACACAACAACGCACCCCGCACTCACAAGCTCGCTCCACATCCACGCGTACCACCACCCTCCTTCGCCCCCCTCACACTCCCTCTCCATCCACCAAACACCTGTCAAACAAACACAAGCACGATGAATAAACACAGGTATCAAAACACATATAATTCTCCCGAAAACAGCATCGGCATCAGCATCTTTGTATGTATCAGTCAGATGGGAGAAGAAAGGTTTTCAAGCTTAATGTGAAAGACGGCGGTAGGGCAGACTGCTTTAAGCTCATGTGGGACATTGTTCAAATAACAGGAGTCTGATCAGCAAAGGAGCACATTGTTCAGGCCACAGGATCCTGACAGACAAAGGAACGCATTGTTCAGACAACAGGGTCCTGATAGACAAAGGAACACATTGTTCAGGCAACAGGGTCCTGATAGACAAAGGAACACATTGTTCAGGCAACAGGATCCTGATAGACAAAGGAACGCATTGTTCAGACAACAGGGTCCTGATAGACAAAGGAACGCATTGTTCAAATAACAGGATCCTGATAGACAAAGGAACACATTGTTCAGACAACAGGGTCCTGATAGACAAAGGAACGCATTGTTCAAATAACAGGATCCTGATAGACAAAGGAACGCATTGTTCAGACAACAGGATCCTGATAGACAAAGGAACGCATTGTTCAGACAACAGGATCCCGATAGACAAAGGAACGCATTGTTCAAATAACAGGATCCTGATAGACAAAGGAACACATTGTTCAAATAACAGGATCTGATAGACAAAGGAACGCATAACAGGATCCTGATAGACAAAGGAACGCATTGTTCAAATAGCAGGATCCTGATAGACAAGGCAATGCATTGTTCAAATAACAGGATCCTGATAGACAAGGGAAGGCATTGTTCAAATAATAGGATCCTGATAGACAAAGGAACGCATTGTTCAGACACCAGGATTCTGATAGACAAAGGAACGCATTGTTCAAATGACAGGATCCTGATAGACAAAGGAACGCATCGTTCAAATAACAGGATCCTGATAGAAAAAGGAACGCATTGTTCAGACAACAGGATCCCGATAGACAAAGGAACACATTGTCTAAATAACAGGATCCTGATGGACAAAGGAACGCATCGTTCAAATAACAGGATCCTGATAGACAAAGGAACGCTAAAAAGTTTTAATGCTGACAGACGGACTGTTGAAGAGACGATCGTCAGAGAAATAACGGAGTTCACGTGATGGGGCCGTGTACGTGCAACAGATCAGTCCGGTACTGGGGCCAGAAGGATTCAAATGATTTGTAGTAAAGAGATGCAGTATTGCAGGAGATCCTCTGCTGAAGTGGCAGCCAGTGAAAGGGACTTAATCACGGGCAAATATGGTCAAATGTAGAGGAGCTGAAAAAATGAGGTAGGAAGCATGATTTTGGACCTTTTCCAATTTCTTGATGAGACATGGGAAGCTAAACAAAAAAGCATTAGAACATTCCTTGTCGAGAGAGTACAAATGCGCAGACAAGAACTTTAGTGCCGACTTCGGAAATGAGGTCATGAACGGAAACTAGGCGAGGGAGTTCAGGAAAACAAATCCGAACGACATTATCAACAGATGTTGAAAGAAAAGATGTTGATCCTGTGTGATATCAGGGTTACGACAGGAAGAAGACAGAGTACTTGATGAGTCAATGAGATCACTAAAAGACGGAATAGAAAGATGATTCAAATACTTTGGTAGAGAGATCAACATCCTTTCAATTTTGTCTCCGTTCAGTTTATGTTCCTTGTCTCTCTCGTTCATTTTCTGTTGGGGGGGGGGGGGGGGGGGGGGGGAGGTAGTTGGTGGGGTTCAGATACACAGGATTGAGCGCTTACAATGATTGTCGGAAGATCAGAAAGAGGTCCAGAAATATAACGCTGATTGTCAGAAGAGAAGGTTTACGGCAGCAGAAACAAGGTAATTGCACAAATTGACAAGGACAGGCCCTAGCACTGAGCCCTGGGGCACGCCTTGCTGTAATGGTAACTACAGTAACTACTACTGCTGCTGCTGCAACCGCTGTTACTGTGATTACTTCTGTTTCTGCTGAGACATTTGCTAATTATGATTACCATCGTTAATGCTGCTTCTGCTGCAGCTGCGACTTCCACTACTATCAGCACCACTACCGCTATTTCTACAGCTACTACTACTACTACTACTACTACTACTACTACTACTACTACTACTACTACTACTACCGGGAAAATCTGAAAGAAAAGAAAATAATTAAGTATTAAGTCTTTTGTTTCATTTATGCTGTTCTCTTTGTATAAGCAACACATTATCAGTGTGAGAGTGCCAGCACACCACACATAAGAACATTAACAAACCCAGATATTTTGTATCAAGCACCAAAACACTAAAATCATCAAGACTATGTCCATTTGTAAGAGAACATACAGACTACGCATGGTGTGTAAGGGACTGGTTGGAGAAAAAAAAGGAAAAAAAAAGAAAGAAAAAAAAAAAAAGCTAGTAGTGGAAATTGCTTTTGTTTTCTCTTTTTTTTTTTTTTTTTTTTTTTTTGCTTTTTTTTGGCAGATGTAGAGGACAGTGTAAAGAGGTGGATTTTGGCCTTAGGGGAAAAAAGAAAAAAAAATCACCGCCTTAGGTGCTTCATTGATCCAATAACCGATGCCACAAAAAACTACTACTTCCTCTACTACTACTAACTACTACTACTACTACTACTGCTGCTGCTGCTGCTGCTGCTGCTGCTGCTGCTGCTGCTGCTGCTGCTGCTGCTTCTGCTGCTGCTGCTGAAGTTGTTACCGTTGCTGCTGCTGCTAGTACCAAGGAGAAGCCAAAACTTTAAAGATTAGATGTCGACATAGATAAACTCAAGATTTGCAGGTGATTTGGTGAAGCTGTTGATGTTTATCTATCGTTTTATTTTGTAAACGCACTCGCTCAAACACTTCAACATACTTTTACGTTAAACATATGAATAAAACCAGTTATATGTATGGCAGCAGATATTGCCCTCTTGAAACGACACCTTCAAGGTCCTTTCCTTTGCCATAAACCCAATTCAGAGAACAAATTTTGTCCCAGAAGATACAAAATATCACGTCAAGTATGTCCTTCCTCATCCCTGTAGTAAAAAAAAAAAGTGAAACTAAAAAGGCTTAGGACTACTTGCTGTAAGAGCAGTACACACTCTGAGGCACAGCACGTTTGG
>CM065725.1:10786670-10791670 GCA_033310375.1 Conus canariensis | reverse complement strand
CAGCCCTACCATCTAGAAGCTGTAGGTTCAAATCTCTGCAGTAGTGCAGCGTCTCCTGTGGAAGGTTGCCTCATGACGACTTGACATGGACTTGTTCTGTGTGGATTGCCAGTGCCGGAGCTGCGGCAGGTCAGGGCAGGGTTGCCTCATGACGACTTGACATGGACTTGTTCTGTGTGGATTGCCAGTGCCGGAGCTGCGGCAGGTCAGGGCAGGGTTGCCTGTACACAAGGAGCTGGACTGAGCGTTGTAAGAAGGAAATGCCGCTGAAGTGGAACAGACGATGGGAACAATAAAAGAATTCTGTGTACAGTTTAACCACTCAGACCTTCGGAATCTACATTTATATTAATTGTATTTTAAAAAGGAGATGGTTGTTGTTCGTCCTTCGATTTCGAAGATGACCATGACTTCAATCTCAGATGGAAGATTGCTGAGTGTGGGTCCGCAGGTGGCTGGTGAGGTCGATATGGGCCTGGAAGGAACGCCCACATGTGGGACACATGTGGGTGGGCGCTACAGTGGAGGTGGAGGTAGCTCTGGCCTTGAGCGCGGCTCGCTTTCTCTCAGCTTCTGCTGTGCGTCTCTTCTCTGATGTACATGCACCCGTTGTGGTGCTGCTTCGCCAGGCTGGGCGGTCCAGGGCAAGCGACTCCCAGGTGTTGAGGTTGATGCCCAGGTCTTTGCGGGACACTTATAGGCAGTCCTTGAAACGTTTCTTCTGCTCCCCAAAATTGCGCTTGCCCTGACTAAGTTCTCCGTAAAGCAGTTGTTTCGGCAGTCGACTATCTGGCATTCTGACGATGTGGCCAGCCCCCATCGTAGTAGGTGGTTGGTAGAGGAGTTTTAGAGGGGGAAGGGGGTGCGGTTTGCATTGGGGGATATGAGGATTGACAAAATTAAGTTGATTTTGTCAAAGAAGAACCACCGGCAGGCCGACAGACAGACAGACAGACAGTCCATTGTCCACAAGGTAAACGCGCCTTTCTAGGTGGCCAGACGACTTCCAAGAAGTGCCCACGAAGCATTTCCATAAGTAAAAGGCCACTAAACTTCAGGTCGGGGCAAAGAAAAATAAAACCACATCCGATCACTCATCAGGATTAAATGTCTGGCCAAATGAGGTTTGCCCTAGTTCTACACAGCAGCCATTCAAACAACGAAAATCTTTCATATACTTGTCCTTTATTTTCAACATTTTCCGAAGGTCCATTCCGCCCCCCCCCCCCCCCCCCCCCTTTTCGTTTCCTACCTTTTTCCAAGTGTTTTCATGTTTTGTTTTTCACATTTCTCTGTCTCGTTCCCTCATTCTCACCTTTTAGTCCTACCTGTTTTACCTTAACCATCTTTTCCACTTTTCCTGTCTTGTAAACCTTTCCTACTCTTCGTGTCTTTTCGACCTTTCTTATTTCCATGTCTTTCCCGCCTTTTCTCCACTGCCCTGTCTTTTCCATCCTTCCACCCCCTCCCCCCCCCCCCCCACACACACACACCTTTCCTGTTTTTTTACGTATTTTCTCACGTTTCATATCTTTCCATCTTTTCCACCTTTTTTCTGTGTCCCCCCTTTTCTTCTCTTTTCCTTTTTCTTATTTTTCCTGTCTTTTCCACCTTTTGTTCTTCTTTCATTTGTTCCACCTTTCCTACTTGTCATTTTTTTCCATTTCTGCACTTTTCCTATCTCTCCCTTTCTTTCTTAAGTTTTCTTTCTTTTCCACCTTCACTACGTTTCCCATGTTTACACCTTTCCCACTTGTCTTTTTCTTTCCCCATTTTCCCACTTTTCTTCTCTTTTCAACGTTTCCCACTTCTTCCTTGTTTTACATCTTCTTTGCTTTCTATACATTAGAACATTTCTACCTTGCCGTCTCTCTTCCATTCTTCTTGGTTTCCTTGCCTTTTTCGCTGTCCCTTTTTTCTGCGATTCCCACTGTTCCGTTCACCAAACCTTTTTTTTACATCTTGAAATTATTGTTTTCCATCTGGCATAGCTTTCCTTTGTGTCAGCTCTTCCTAACTGTTTACCTGTTCCAGCTTTTCTGCTTCTCCTGTCTTTTCCATGTGTCCTGTCCTGCCACATCGTGTCCACCTTTCCCGATGTTCTTGTCTTCTCTGCCTTTTCTGCCCTTTCAACTTTCCTGTTTATCCTGGGTTTTTCTTTTTTTCCTGTTTTTCCACCTTTTCCACTCCCCCCCCCCCCCCCCCATCTTTTTTTTTCTCCTTTTCTAGTATGCCCTGCCTCCTACAGCCTTGTAGCCAGCCTAAAGACGGGCCCAGTGGTTAGAGTGTTTGCCTGCTAGCTGACGGTCGTGACTTTGAACCGCCCGTAGGGTTGTTTGTTTGTTTGTTTGTTTGTTTTTGCTTAAAAGGCTTCTCTGTCCACCCAGCAACAAATCAGTCAGGCAGGGAAATGGGCAACACCTTACGTCATTCCTTGCCGCTGACGCACGAACCTCTAACTGTACATCGAGGTGGGAGGGAACGGGTGAATGTGTGTGGGAGGGTTGGTAGGGAGGTGATGTTTGTTTGTTTTTTTTTGTCTTTTTTTTTCTTCTCCACTATAAAAAAAAAAACAAAAAAGTTAATAAAAAATGTTACAAAAAAACCCCAGTTCATCGCCCTTAAGGCCATAAGGTTAGGAGGCATTACGCTTTTAAAGCATGCCCTATCATCATCATCATCATCATCATCATCATCATCATCATCATCATCATCATCATCATCCGTCTTCTTTTCTTCTTCTTCTTCTTCTTCTTCTTCTTATTATTATTATTATTATTATGTTGTTATTACTATTATTACTAATCATCATCATCATCATCATCATCATCATCATCATCATCATCATCATCACCATCATCATTTTTGTTATTAATATTATCATTATTATTATCATTATCATCATGATCATGATCATTATTATTATTGTTGTTATCATTCTCCTTCTTCTTCTTCTTCTTGTATATTATTATTATTATTATTATTATTGTTTGTCATTATTATTATTGTTATTATTATCATTGTTATTATTATTATCATTATCATCAGTATCACGGTTAGTATTGTATTCATCGCAATTCTTTTTCACCACTGTCATCATCATCATCATCATCATCATCATCATCATCATCATCATCATCATCATCATCGTCGTCTTTGTTTTCGCCATCATCACATCATCATCACATCATGTTATCGTTGTTGTTGGTGTTGTTGTTGCTGTTATTGTCGTTGTTACTGATATTGTTATTGTCGTTGTTGTTGGTGTTGCTGTTGTTGTTGTCGTTATTATTATTATCATCATCACCATCATCATCATCGTTATTGATCTAGAATATCTATTTCATCTTCTGAAAAGCCATTCCTCACAAATAATCAAATGCGCGCGACACACACAACACACACACGGGAGCACACACACACACACACACACACACACACACACACACACACACACACACACACACACACACACACACATCTGTGTGTACCCCCATACAAACAGGCACAATTCATTCATATATGTGCGCGCACACGCACGCACTCACAATTACACACATACGACTATGATAGTGGCGCAAAAAATGTTAGATATGTAGCCCTCGTCTGACCGAACGGGTTGGGCTGATGAGTAGGTCAGACGTCCACTGAGTCGTCTTATATTCTTTCATCTTAGTCATCACTTCAACCATTAGCTGTAAATGTTGCCCGCTGTGATCTCGTAGCTTTGCTTATGTGGTGTAGCGTATATGGATTAGTTCACATGCAGTAATACCTCCTGAAAAAAAAACGGAAACCAAAACTGTGCCCTAGCAGCTCTTATATTCCTACCTTTCCAATATTTCAACCTCTCCTGCTTTTCATATTTTTCTCTTTTATCCAGTTTCCTGATGCTGTCCAGATTGCTTTCATTTTCCAGTCTTTTCATTCATTTCTTTACTTTTCCTGCTTTTGCCACCTTTACCCACTACTTCGAATACCGCCGAACCCCCCCCCCCCCCCCTTTTTTTTTTTTTTTTTTTTTTTTTTAGTAAGTTTTCCTATATTGTGAATGTTCTACGTTTTTCCTAGTTTTCTGTGTATCTTCTTTTCCATGTTTACCCCATTTACCTACCGTTACTGTTCATCCAAGCTTTCCAATTCTACTGTTCTTATTTCTATCGTTCCAATTTTCTTACTTCTTCCGTCTCTGTTGCTATCTCTCCAGCTACGTGTGCCTAGTTTTGTGTGCCTTCTTCCCATTCCACTCCCCATCTTCCCCCCCCCCCCCCCCCCCCCCCCAGCCTTTTCACGTTCTTCTCGCTAAAACTTGGTTGAACTGAAAGTTTTAAACAGCATCCACAGCGTGGATGCTATTTCAGTGGAGGGTCTCGTCTTCGAATTCCATGTGAGAGATCAGAAAAGAAAACGAGATATGCTGACCAAAAGCATCAGTCGCATGTCCACACTGTCTATGTCCATTCATCCATCGTGTTTACACATGTCTTTCATGTCAACAAAGAAAAATGGTGGGGGAAAATAAACGTCTTTCATGTCAACAAAGAAAAATGGTGGGGAAAAATAAACGTCTTTCATGTCAACAAAGAAAAATGGTGGGGAAAAATAAACGTCTTTCATGTCAACAAAGAAAAATGGTGGGGAGAAATAAACGTCTGTCATGTCAACAAAGAAAAATGGTGGGGAAAAATAAACGTCTTCATGTCAACAAAGAAAAATGGTGGGGAAAATAAACGTCTTTCTGTCAACAAAGAAAAATGGTGGGGAAAATAACGTCTGTCATGTCAACAAGAAGAATGGTGGGGAAAAATAAACAAACGTACAAGTAGTGAAAATAGGTCAAAGTAGGCATAAGTATGGCAAATTCTCGTGTAATCGGAGCGCACCTCTTGCGAAGTGTAGCAAGCGGTGATTACAGTTACGCATACCTCATGGGGATCCTGACTGCGATCCAAGGAAGAAAATGCGCCTTCGTAGAATGACTACACAGCAGGCACCACAGG
>CM065725.1:10756670-10781670 GCA_033310375.1 Conus canariensis | reverse complement strand
GAACCTCCAGTTTTGTTCCCCGGTGTCGCGTGAAATCTGGGAACGTGATATCTGGGAAGGCTTCCCAGATATCACAGATTTTGGGGGGGGGGGGAACGCGTTCCCAAAATGTACTGTGATATCTGGGAAGGCCCGTGATATCTGGGAACGTGGTCTTTCAGAGCTCAGAAGGGCAGAAAGAAGACAAAAAAGAATGGATTTTCGAGATAAGGTAGTAAACAATTTATTTAGGTGCAATTGAGATCTTTGGCCTTCTTGTCACTTTTCTTTTTTCGCACGCGTTCCCAGATTTACCGTGATACCTGGGAACGCGTTCCCAGATTTCACGATTGGAAGTTCAGGAAATCTGGGAACGCGTTCCCAGATGTCACGGTAAATCTGGGAACGCGTTCCCAGATATCACGGTTCCCAGATATTATACGACACCGGGTCATTCTCCTGTTCGGGAGAAAAAAACAACATTCTCTTACATGTCTCTAAAGAAGCAATGCTGTAAAAGCGACCTCACTGTTAAATAGTGGATGTACTTTTCCTACGTCCATCACGAGTTCCGCACCACTGCTTTATGACAGTGACAATGGGCAGCGAATCTGGCAGAATTCTGGTCGGCAGCCTGGTTTGAGGGTGTTATTATGCTCCAGTTTCTACTGTAATGGGTGGACAGGGAAGTATGCGTGATTATGGAGATGGAGACGGGGGGGGGGGGGGGGGGAGGAGAGAGAGAGAGAGAGAGAGAGAGAGAGTTGGGGGTGGGCATAAGGTGTCTGCTGACCAGTAGTTTGTACTGATTCAGTCTCCAGGCGGAAGGCCTATGACCTCTGGCCCAGGGAAGGAATGCGAACTGTTCGATATGAAACTTCCCGGTGGGGGAGGGTGGGGTGGGGGGATGGAGGAGAGGAAGGTGAAGTGCGGGGGACAGGGGAGGGGTCGGGGTATCACCGACTGTAATTTGTAAAAGAAAGGCGACTACGTGGACCATAATGATTGGCTGGAAATCTTCAGAAAGGTGTGAGGAAGTCATCCATTTTAGTTCCTTGGAAAGGTCGGACTGCAAGATACCACAATCATCAACTCCAGTTATTTCTTCTGAACATGTGACCGCTGGGTCCACCACCACCGTCGGTTTCAACTCTTCAGAAAATGCGGTTGCGGAATCCGCCATGATCGACTCCAGCTCTTCCGAAAACGTGAACGCTGGTTGGCCATTATCAGCTCCAAACCATCAGATTTCGGAACCCATCGTCGTGGAATCTAACGCTTTAGTAGGATATGACTGCCGTGTCCGCCCGCCGTTATAGACTTCCAGACTTCAGGAGGAAATGATTGGAGGGTCCATCATCGTCAGCTCCAACTCTCCAGAAAGATATGATTGAAAATTCCCCAGTCATCCACTCACCAGTCACCTGTCACCTATCCCGGAGTCTTCAAGACCGTTGGGGTGCCGCAGAAGACTTGGCAACCAGCGTCCTCCACTCCTCCCGGTTCTCAGATGCTCTTCGGCAGTTGCTGAGTGTGAGGCCAGTCCATGAACTGTTGTTGTCTACCCCCATCTCTTTTTCTGTCTTCCTCTCCTTCTGCCTCCTCGCACTGTTCCTTGCAGACTGGTTTTGGCAAGTCCTGTTGATCTTGATACATGACCACACCATCTCATTTTCCTTCTTTTCACCGTGGACAACAGGTCTTCGTATGATCCAATGGCTTGCCTTACTCTGGTCTGGACCCCCAAGTCGGTGATGTGATCTTTGTATGAGATACCAGGGATCTTGCGGAAGCGTCTCATCTCTAATCCTGAATCCTTCTCTCAAGTTCAGCTGTCAGAGTCCACATCTCACAGGCACAGAGAAATATGGCAATAACCAGGGAGCGCATCAGTCTGATCTTGGAACTGATTGTGATGTTCCTGTTATTCCAGAACAACAGCACCATTTCCTCAACGGTTCAGAAAAATATCACTGCAGTGGTCATCATCGTCCACTCAACTGTTCAGAAAGGTGTGACTGCGGGGCCTACCAGTTCTCTAAAAAGATTTGACAACGGGGTGTAGCCATAATTAACTTCGATTGGTCGGACAGGTGTAACTTTGTCTGTCATCACAGACTCATCTACTCAGAAAAGTGTGACCATGGGGTCACGGCTTAAAATGTCTGGAATGATTTACACATATACTCACCTGTTCCCCACCCCCACCCCGCCGCCAACTTTTCCATCGCCAAGACGACGTTGGTGTCAATAAGAACGTGAACTTTATTGTGTTCCCAGCTTTAGCTCGAGAAAGAACACCCACCAACAAACCTAGACTTCATTTGGAAAGAGGGAACAAAACAAAGACATGCAGGACTAGCAGGGCGCTTGGGGGTGCACAGACCTCCACCACGGTCAAACGGATCCTGGATTCGCCCCATGACTGGGATCTGCACCATGGGTCCGCAAGAAAACTTTTTATTTACAAAAACTTTCATGGGCACACATAACGAAAAAAAATCCAATGGTCGACATCACCAATGTACACAAACATCATACAAGGTTATAAAACACATGACATTGATTGACATTAACAATGTACACAAACTTCATACAAAGTTGTAAAACACTGGACATTGACATTAACAATGTACACACAAACTTCATACAATGTTATAAAACACATGACATTGATTGACATTAACAACGTACACAAACTTCATACAATGTTATAAAACACGTGACATTGGTTGACATTAACAATGTACACAAACATGCAAGGTTATAAAACACAATGCATACCTTCTCATCTAAAATCCATCAAATCATGACATTCGAAGAAAGTAAATTATACAGTCAAATTTCAGGGTCTTATTGTGCTAGTAGGGTTCCGAGGTCGCGGACGACATTAAACAGAAAAGAAAGAGAAAAAACACTACATAGTATCAACATATGAAGTGCAACCCCCTAATAATTTAATATATGGTTACCATTTTGTTTGCAGCGTCATGGCTTCGTGCTCGGCCCACGCTCCGTCTTTCCACAAAACTTCTTTCAAATCGGTTCGGCAGTTTTTTCCATTATCTTGCTGACCGACGGACAGACAGACAGACAGACAAACCAACAAACGTAGGTGAACACATCACTGCTGGGCGGAAGCAATAGTTTCGCATGATCAAACATAAAAGAAAAGTAAGAGTGGAAAATAGAAGAAGAAAAAAATCAACAGAGACAACAAATTTGACTCAGCCGCTTAAGTCCCTTGACAGGACTGGAATTCCTGCCCCTTGGTCTTTCATTGTGAACGCATTACTACGTTTTATCCCCCCCCCCTCCCCCTCCCTTCCCCTCCCACCTCGCATCTCACTCTCCTTGGGAGCGGTAAAGCAATGTCTGGTGCACTCAGCACAGGCTAATTTCATACGTCGTTAGCCGTCAATAGTTTCACTACCGTGTCGTGAACGCTTTTTGTGTTTGCTTCTTTTTTAGAGTACGTTTTTCCCGAATAGTTTCACACATTCCGCGAGGTGATTATTCCCGCCCCCCCCCCCCCCCCCCCCTTCCTGCGTGGGTGACACAGCCCTAAATAGGCTGTATATGTTGGGCTGGGCCATTATGATGAAAGCTGTCCCTCATTCTGGATAATATACCATCACGCCTACTACAACACGCAAGTACACTACACTCGGTATTGACCCCCCCCCCCCCCCCTCCGCCTCTTAGGCATGAAGGACTGGGGGTGGGGGGCTTATGTGAAAACCTCGGATGAAGACACGTATGACGTATGGTCTGAGGCTTGTGACGACTACTCTGAGAGGCTTATGGCGCAGGCTCTGAGAGGCTTATGACGTAAGTTCTGAAACGTTTATGACATAGACTGTGAGAGGCTTATGACGTTGCTCTATGCGGCATATGACTGTCAGTCTAAAGGGCGTGTAATGTACTCATGAGAGGAGTCAAACGTAGGTGAAAACAAGTTCCGCTAATAGCTGCGACGGCAGCATTAGTGGTACACCACTAAGATTCGCCAGAAGATGGCTTGTGCGCAAACAACTTTTTCGAAAATGTACATGTCTTGCTGTCACTTCTCTCAGGATCACCTGGCAATCTGCCACAAAGTTTACTGGTAATCCAGTTGGGGGAAACCGATTTGAGTTGCTGCTGTGTTTATGTCGGCTTAGATCGATGTAAGAGAAAGCGTAACTAGTTTAATATGATAGTTTGTACTGAATGCTATCGCAAGGCAGCATTATCGTCATTTCTCCAGTAGGAAAACCGCATGGACGTCTCGTGAGTCTCTCGCGTCTCTCGCTATGCATGACTGTCAAATTGTTTATGCAGTCAACTGTGCTTTAATTTAAACAACATGGCTACAATAAACTCTTTTGACCTACAGTGATAAATGAACCTTTCTGGCGTAAGAAAGTAGAAGTAAATCTGTGTCTTCACTGGTCAGAATCAAGTTACCTCTCCGGAAATAAATTTTAAAGGGAAATCTAAGTAACTCCGCCGGTTAACATAGACAAACAAATTACGAGACAAAACACAACGGAGTTGTTCATCTTGTCTGAAGAAGACCTAACAGGTCGAAACGCGTCGTGTTTTGTCTTGTAATTTGTTTGCCCTCTTTTTGGAAGAATTTATTGATGTTGTCCCGGTCTCACCAACATCAGTGGTAAGAGCTTTTTTTTTTAAGCTATAGGGGGTTATTGTTGTTGTGGTGTTGTTGGTCGTCGTCGTCGTCGTGTTTGTGTGTTTTTCTTTTTTTTTAACAAAGTTCGACTCTAAAGTTTGATGTCTCGCTTTTCTTTAACTTTTTTATATTTCAATGGACTGGGCATCAGCTTTTGTTGTGTTAGTGTACTGCTGTATTCCCCACATTTTGCAGATCCTGTATAGTAGATGCAAGTTGCTAAATTGCTGTACATCTCTATGACCGGTGGCGTTTTAAATCACGAGACCAGAGCAGATGATTTTACGACGACGACGACGACGACGACAACAACAATAACAACAACACTTTTACTACTACAATACTACTACTACTACTGCGTTGTGTGAATGTTTTTTTGTGTGTGTTTGTTGTTGTTGTTGTTGTTTTCATGACTTGTGAGTTGACTTCAACGCAGTGACAACCCTGATATGGCCCTTTGCGTTCGGCTGGATTACAAGCAACATTACCTTACCTTACCTTACCTTACCTTACCTTACCTTACACCTTACCTTACAACAACCACTACCATTACTCTTTCTCTTACTAATGCTGCTGCTACTATGCTGACACAAAATTAAAGTTAACACGCAAAACAAGGAGCAAAGTAACACATTCAATAAACAACACGAAACAAGACGTGATATCTTCTTGTAGCGTCACAAATGATACATGCAAAATACATTACTTGAACTCCCTAAATGGCTGTCAGTAGCTAAATGATAATAAGACACAGCACCAGCCAACGTAGTGTGGTGGTTAGCGCCGCGGATTCCCGGGTGGAAGGTCGTCGGTTCGATTCTCCTCAGAGCTATTCATTTGGGGGATTTTTCAGCCCGCACCTGCGAGTACTGAGAGCTGAGTTTGCTATTGGCTCGACTGGTAAGACTAGGACCACACAGTCGAGTTTCATCCACTTAGTGGATGGCTCTTTAAGAAAGTTGCTCAAATTTGCTGATCAACTCTGCAGGTGTCTGTATCACTCGGGGCTGGTTGACGCAGGGAGATATGATGAAAGTAAGCGTAGAGTACAGCCCTGTCACAGTCTTAGACCAGAACGGGACCCCATAGCACCATATTCATCATCCACATCGACCACCTTTAAAAGCAAAATCAAATCCTGTGGTACTTCAAGTCCCACTGTCATGGTGGCATTAATTACGATGACCTTTCCACGTACATGCTGCCTTGGTGAGTTCGTCTCCACGGCACCGGTATCGGCAGATTTATGAGGGCTGACGTTGGATGGACGTGGTGGCGACCCCGGAGCGAAACGCTCTCCCACGGCGGCTCCGCGACTAATTAGTTACTGTCGTCAGTAGGGGGCTCAGTAGATGGTATCCTGCGAAGCTGGATCAGAACCAGCATGCGCAGTGTCTCAGGTGGTGGGTGACCTCATGGTGACTTGACATTGACCTTTGGATTGCCGCTGCCGGGACAGAAGATGAGACAGAATGGAGATAAAAGAAAAAAAAGACTATGATGATAATGAGAGATTCCTATCAAGCTTTCCGACACGTCGAAGCACACAACAGTATCAGTCAAAAAGACGTTCACATATTATCTGAACACATAATTTTTTTTTACAGACAACAAGCAAACTGACTTTGTACACCCTCTGCCACTCTCCCCACATCCCTTCCAATCCCCATCCCTGGTTCTCTCCCTCTCCCCTCCACCCCCCCCCCCCCCCCCACCCTCTGCCGACCCTCATCCTCTGATGTCTTCTCACCCACTCCGCACAGACTAACACGCCCATGCCTCTCTGTCATCCCTGGCTCTCCCCCAAATTACTCACCGAGCCACCCACAAGCGCGCACGCACTGACATTAGATACGAAAACAAGGTTAAAAAAAAAAAGAAGAAGAAGACTCTATCCATAATACACAGGCTAATGTCGCTCTATCCATTATAGACAGGCTAATGTCGCTCTATCCATTATAGACAGGCTAATGTCGCTCTATCCATTATAGACAGGCTAATGTCGCTCTATCCATTATAGACAGGCTAATGTCGCTCTATCCATTATACACAGGCTAATATCGCTTTATCCATTAAACACAGGGTAAAGTTGATCTAAACGCAGTAGATTCTGATGCAGTCTCTGTTTTGATGACGCTTGTGCAGGCAAAACAAAAAACAACAAAAAAAAACAACAAGGAATCATGTGCGTGCGTGCGTATGTGAGTGCCTGCGCAAACACATGTATATGTGTGTGTGTACGCCCGGTCCGTACATGCGGGTTTACGCCCGTATTTGTGTATGTGTGTACTTGCTAATGTGTGTGTATGTTATGCAGTATGCTTGCCCTCACGTACGCGTATGGATGTTATATATATATATATATATAGAGAGAGAGAGAGAGAGAGAGAGAGAGAGAGAGAGAGAATGGTACTGAGGATCAGCGCAATCTTAAAAACAGTGCTCAACCACAGTGGGAGCGACATTTGTTATATTAAAAGCAAGTTAAAATCAAGCTGCTAAAAACATCTACAAATTTGTTTCACGCTGTGCGGTCGTCAGGATGTGATGAGCTTGTATTGCCAGTGCCACGTATATATATAGCTAGCTGGTTTGCTGTTGTTTTTTCCCGTGCTACATGTGTTTCTCAGGCGTTGGTTTTATTCGCTGATAGGAACTTCCATCTGTGTCTGCAATTGTTAACCATTTCTGTTCTAACATTTAGAGTTGCCAACTGTGGTTCACATAGTATAATGTATTTCTCTGTAAGGCATAGATTACATTTTTTTGAAATGTTGTTGTATGGTGCTGCTCTTTTTAAGATTTTCCAAGATATGTTGTAGTCTATGTTTTTATCTTTAAGTTTCCAAATGTATTTACTCAGTTCTGTTTGGTTTTTGTATCTTTCTTTGTTGAATGATTGTTTATGGTTTGCGTATCTAGTTTTGAATTGGTTTTCAGTGATACCTACATATGTTTCTTTTGCGTTCTCTGATGTTACAGTGGCTTGGTACACAATGTGGTTGTAAAGGCATTTGTTGCTTAGGGGGCACTGTTCTTTTTTGGTGCAGTTACAAGATTTCCTTTCGTTACCCTCTGAATGACAACCCTAGGAATATTGAAAATAAGAAAAAAGAATTGTGTAAAATTTTCCACAACCAAAACTTAAAAATCACAATAGAAGCAAACAAAAGATAGTGAACTATTTAGACATAACGTTAGACCTCAACAAACACACATATAACCATACAAGAAACCAAATGACACGCCTGTTTATGTAAACATCAAAAGCAACTACCCACCCTCCATACTGAAAACAATACCCAAAAGCATAAATAAAAGACTATCCAATTTGTCATGTAACGAAACAGTATTCAACAATGCTACAGCTGAATACCAAGAGGCGTTACATAAAAGTGGCTACAATTACAAACTACGATACGATCCAGACAATGATACAAAAAGATGCAGAAAGAACAGGAAAAGGAATATCATTATACTATGTAAACCACAGTTGGCAACTCTAAATGTTAGAACAGAAATGGTTAACAATTGCAGACACAGATGGAAGTTCCTATCAGCGAATAAAACCAACACCTGAGAAACACATGTAGCACGGGAAAAAAACAACAGCAAACCAGCTAGCTATATATATATACGTGGCACTGGCAATACAAGCTCATCACATCCTGACGACCGCACAGCGTGAAACAAATTTGTAGATGTTTTTAGCAGCTTGATTTTAACTTGCTTTTAATATAACAAATATATATATATATATATATATATATTGTGTGTGTGTGTGTGTGTGTGTGTGTGTGTGTGTGTGTGTGTGTGTGTGTGTGTGTGTTAAAATAATGCTCTCTTGATGTCCTGAGCTCTGCACCTTGTAAAACAAATTGTAGTTTAAAACTGGAGACGGTAAAATACAAGAAAAAAACAACGTCTTTTCATGTCTTCAAACTTACATTTTTGACAAATTGTCGCTGCTAAGCAGCTTCTTGAAGTCAAGCTACAATGATCATGAGAAGACTGTTTTTTTCCCTTTTTGACACACACACACGCGCGCGCGCGCGCGCGCATGCACGTACGCACACACGCACGCACGAACGCACGCGCGCGCACACACACACACACACACATATGTGCGTGTGCGTGTGCGAGTGTGTGTGCGCAATAGATGTTCAGATGATGGGAATTTAAGTGATTATTGAGTAAACCTCCCGCCTCTTTCCTCCCTCCGGAAAAAAAGAAAGAGAGAAAGAAAGAAAGAAAGAAGGAAACAAAAAGAAATAAAATGAAATAAAAAGTTTTAAAGGGTGATTTTTTTCAGAAAGTATGTCCGTGTCAATGGCCAATGTCAAATTCCATTGTGACAGATACGGTAAGGACTAGTTGTTGTGTTGCTAAGATAGTTCACATCTGGTGCAACGGACATCGACCTCTCATTGCCAAACTGTTCGAGTGTTGCATTCTTGGTTTTCTTTTTCTTCATGTATCCCCCATGGGGTCCATTTAAACCGGGGGTCTGGAATCGTGGAATTTGTATCATAGCTCTTTGATTGCACACGGCATTCTCTTTTGTGCAACGTCAAAGAGCTCTTCTTTCTTTCTTTAATGTACGCTCAACTGCATGCTTGACTATGTGAATCCTTCTGCACATCGTCAACATATGGTAGAAAAAATATCCATATTTGAAAACATCTCCTGTTCTACCCTCAACTATTATTTAGAATATTTTTAATAAAAAAAAACCCTGGTAATTCAAGATACACTATCTTTAAGTCCAGTCATAATATGAAAAACGTTTAGGCGGATTATAATAAAAAGCATATAGATTTTTTTTTTCTCAGAACAAACAACGTTCTGTCGATTAGAAAGAACAGGTAGCTGCCATCTTTGTCTATTGTTTCGGTTTGGTGTCTTGCTGGTCCATCTTTAATGGCAAAAAGATTTCTTCCAGTGCGTCTTCCCTGTCTGAACAGTTTGATTGCTCGTTTAGTGACGCCGCGAAATTTGCGTGAAATGCTTGAAATCTTAAAGAAAAAGGTTTATTGACAATACTTATATAGTGGCCATAGTCAGAGACTAGTACCGAAGGCTTTACAAGCCACACCTTCATTTATACAACGGGCTGCCTACCTAGGTAGAGCCGACTGAAGAGCCAGTCTGCTGGCGCTGATCATTTGCTTCCTATGTTGAAAATCAGTAACTGATTCCTTCGATTTTTTACAGGATATGCATGCTACATGTACACGTGTCATCCAAACCAAGGGTCAGACTGGTCTCCTCTACCGAAAGTCGCTGATGGGTTTTTACGTATGTGCAAGATGATATATGTGTGTGTGTCCACATGCAAGATCTCAAGTTATTCATACAGAGCAAATATGTCAAAGGATGATGATAATAATTGATAATAATGATAACAATTTGGTGATTTATTTAGTGCAGTTCCTCAGTCTATGAGCAAGCTTACCGCGTTTCACATCACAAAGTAGACGTGTAAAAGCGCGATACACAAAATGAGACGACTGTTATATCACATATACAACACATACATGCTCACAGCTCTGTGGGAAAAAAAAAACGTTGAGAATCAGGAACAGACAGACAAACAAAAGTTAAAACATACGAAAAGAAACCATACGTTACAAATATACCGTTCATTAGCTCAGATAAAGTGATTCAGCAACATGTAAAACAACCATTTCAAAAATACGCTAAAAAGACAGTCTAAATCGTACATTCATGTGTGTGCACTTTGATCATGCTTGAAAAACAATGACGCTGGGACGATCAGTTTATGTTGTGCAGCTGAACTAGGTCTGCTTTATTCCTTGTCTTAAAGCCAAATGTGGCGACTGATGTTTAGAAGCAATTTTTGATTGGATGTGGCAAAAAGATGAAAGGGGGGGGGGGGGGGGGGGGGGGGCGAAACCTTCGTCGTTCACTTTGGAAAAAACGGGCTGCATCTTAGTGTTCAAAAGAATATCCAGTGCCAACACGCACAAGTGGAAATCTGTTCGTCACATACAGCACTCTTTTCAAGATCGCTTTCATATTCTTTTAGCTTGTTGAGACTTGCACGATGGGAGGCATAAACACTCTACAGCAGAGTCCATGAAAACCCTGTTCAGAGATGTCCCACCTGATGTGATCTTTCAGTTTCTGAGAGAGATTAACATTTTTCATCTGATTTAAGATTTTATGGAAGAAAGATTTTTAACGAAGTTTCTGGTGCGTTTTCAGAAGATGCATTTTAAAGAGATGTGTGAAAGGTGTTTTTTCTGGGGTTTTTTGTTTGTTTGTTTGTTTGTTTTTTGTTGTTGTTTTTTTTTTGATGACTTGAGCTGATTTTAACGTGGTGACAGCCCTGATATGGCCCTTTGCGGTCGGCAGGGCTATAAGCAACATCACCTTACCTTTACCTTCTCAACTTCCCCTAATGCGAGTTAAGAGAATGACGGAAAGGAGCAAACAGAAAAGAACGAGAAAATGAGATAGGAAGAAAATAGCCGGAAAACAGAAGCAAAGGGGAGCGGGAGGGGAACATACTGGTTCATTGCCCGTCAAGCCCTGTCTACGGCGGTATGGAAGAAAAGACATTGCCCGTCAAGCCCTGTCTACGGCGGTATGGAAGAAAAGACATTGCCCGTCAAGCCCTGTCTACGGCGGTATGGAAGAAAAGACATTGCCCGTCAAGCCCTGTCTACGGCGGTATGGAAGAAAAGACATTGCCCGTCAAGCCCTGTCTACGGCGGTATGGAAGAAAAGACATTGCCTGTCAAGCCATGTCTACGGCGGTATGGCAGAAAAGACATTGGCCGTCAAGCCCTGTCTACGGCGGTATGGCAGAAAAGACATTGCCCGTCAAGCCCTGTCTACGGCGGTATGGAAGAAAAGACATTGCCCGTCAAGTCCTGTCTACGGCGGTATGGAAGAAAAGACATTGGCCGTCAAGCCCTGTCTACGGCGGTATGGCAGAAAAGACATTGCCCGTCAAGCCCTGTCTACGGCGGTATGGAAGAAAAGACCAATGATGTGCGGAGCAATTCATCAAACTAAAAGAAGCCCACCTACTCCCTCTCCATCTCCATTAACGGACCCTTCCCCCCCCCCCCCTATTACCTCCCCTTCTTTCCCCAGTTTTTTCTGTTTCACCAATACAAACTATATTTGAGGATGTTCAGAAGATCTACAGTAGAAAGCACACACACACACACACACACACACACACACACACACACACACACACACACACAGAAGAGAGATAGAGAGAGAGAGAGAGAGAGAGAGAGAGAGGAGAGAGAGAGAGAGTCGGAGTCGGAGTCGGAATGTTTTAATTGATCAGGCCATTTGCCCATACAATGGAGTGAATATTCAAAATCAATAATCAAATCAAATCACATTCATACTCTCCATCTGTACAAGACGTAACCAAAACTTGACACATTTGACAAACGTTAATATATACAAAGGATACCTGCCTGTTTCTCCATAAACAACATGCTTCGGCGATTTTATATTCACACCCAGAAATCGTTTCAGAGCAAACAAATGGATTCTTTCTATCTGTTCTTGATTTTGCGTCAAGCCCCAGATTTCAGCTCCATATGTTAAAATGGGTTGAATCTGACAATCGAAAAGTTTAAAAAAGAAGGCAGGAGAATGCTCACCAATTGACCACATCGTTCTTATGATTGCTGTAATTCCTTTCTTGGCCCTGTCTGCGAGATCAGACATCGTATATACAAAACTTAATCTTGTTGACAAGTGAATGCCAAGGTATTTGTACATATTCACAATTTTTAACTCGTTATCATCAAAAAACCATCTTTCCCTTAAGGCATGGTATCCTCCATTCCGAAAAATGACAATGTTCGATTTTTCCATATTTGCAATGAGATCAAGACGTTTAGCTACATCAGACAAAATATTCAACTGCGTCTGAAGACCAGTAACACTATCAGATATTAGTGCAACATCATCAGCAAATAGGAGGATTAGTATTTGAATAAAATCTGGTGTCAACTGAACGCCATGGCGACCAGATTCAAGCACTTCTTTCGTCAGCTCATTTATAAAAAGCGAAAAAAGCACAGGTGAGCAAACCTCCCCCTGTTTCAAGCCTCGAGGGCACAAAAAAGCATCTGTTAATTCACCATCAACACGCACCCTTGCTTTGACAACATTATACATCGATTTTAATGCACCGAGTATCTTGCCTTGTAGGCCGTTTTTATGCAGGATAATCCACAACTTTTCTCTGCACACAGTATCAAAAGCTTTACGGAAATCTATAAATGCTACATACAATTTCCTGTGTCTCACGAGCTGCTTTTGTACCATAGCATAGAGAGTGAATATGTGATCTGCTGTACAGTAACCCTTCCTGAATCCAGCTTGCTCTTCACCAACAATTCCCTTGTCGTCAATCCAGTTTGAAATGCGCTTATTCAATACAAAACTATACACCTTACTACAAATATTGAGAAGAGAAATGCCTCTATAATTATCTGGAACATTCAAATCACCCTTTTTGTGCAGAGGCTGAATAATGGACAATGACCACTCGTCAGGAAAAAGCCCATGATGAAAGAGATAGTTAAAAAAATTAACAAGGAAAGGCAATATTTGTTCAATGCTATTTTTGTAAAATTCCCCAATGAGTCCATCCGGGCCGGGTGCCTTCCGAGGTTTAAGTACTTGCACAGCAGCTCGAATTTCTTCTGCTGTTATTGATTCATTGAGCATATCACATTCGATGGTACGCGTGTTATCAAGAGGAACTGAATCGTCGTCACTGTTAAGTGTGTAATTATCGCCATCATCACAAGGAACATCAATATCACCAACTGCATTTGCAACAGTGTCTGGCACAGAATTAAACACATTATCAAAATGATGAAACCATTCATTTTTTGTTATCGTATTTTGCACACCAGTCCTAGATTTTACAGAACGAATGGTATCCCAAAATTTTCTTGCATCATTTAAATTATCCTTTAGTGAGCGCACAATCTTTTCTTTATGTAGTTTCTTTTTCGATTCTAATAACTCTTTATACTGTTTTCTTTTTTCAGAGTAAGCTAGACTTTCAGCATCAATATGGCTTTTGCCAAGTTGGCGCCGATGCCGGCGCAAGAGAGTTCTACTCTGCCTACATTCCAAGTCAAACCATATTTTCATCTTTTCACATCCAATACATTTAGTTTTCTTCATGCAATTTCCTGCATAAACAAAACACTCATTAAATTTAGCAAGCGCCAAATTTATATCATTTTCAATAAGTAACATGGCTTCATCCAAGATAGCTCTCACCTCGACACTGCACATAAGGTCATTGTAAGCAACATGCTGATCATCATCCCATGTGTATTTTGTAATTGAAAAGGTTTCACGATCAATGTTTTGTTCGGAATATAAAACATTATGACGATTGAGAGACAATTCAATGGCAGCGTGTTTTGTTTCAACCATAGGTATAACATTAAAACATTTACACATATTTACTAAGGAGCTGGAAACCAAAAAATAGTCTATAACACTGCTTCCATTCGTTGATACATATGTGAAATCTCCCGAGAAAGTCCGGGACACAAGTCCATTTAAAATGCACAGTTCATACAGTTCACACACAGATAACAGATAGCGACCAAAAGAATTAACTACATTGTCCGTTGACAGACGCACTTTATCAGGGGGTTCTTTTAAATCATTACTGTCAATAGATTCCCGCACATCATAAAAAGAATCATGTATGTCAACAGCTTTAACACTGAGTGAACCGGTTCTTGAATTTAAATCTCCACAGATTATAACGGGAGCACTATCATACTCTCTAGCAAGATCAAGCAAACAGTCTTCTAGCATGGAGATACCATTATAAATATCTGTTTCTTCGTAATAGATTGAATGCTCGAGAGGTATATAAGCACCAATTAATAAGCAATCAGTCATTGTTCCAATAAGCTTTTGGGAAATCTTTAACACAATAATATTGTCGAGTTCACATTCAATTCTAGTCACATATTCAGTCAAAGTTTTTCTGACTAGAAACACGACCCCGCCTGAAAGACGACTGTGAGTACTGTCTGACAGTTTGACCCCAGGAGAAACATATGCAACATGAGAAGGGGTTAAAGAATCTGGAAATGTCTGGGAAAAGGTTTCAACCAGCAACGCGAAATCATATTTCATAACAAAATAAGACAGATCAAGTTGATTTGTAACGCTCCATATACCTTCTACATTCAGCGACACAATTGAAAGAGATGCTTTGGTGTTATCAACATGGACATTCGCATGAGTATGGTTAACAAGACCAGTATCAACAATATCTGTCTTCAGTTTAGCAACATTACTGACATTACTGTTTATCGCATTTAAAGCAATATTAACAGAAGCAAAACTAACATTATTTGAGTGTTCAGAAACATCGCTGGAATAAGCCAGACTTATCGAACTATCATCAGAATCAAAACAAGGGCTGTGGCCTGACCGTCATTTCTTTGGACCCCCTTTCCCTGATTTTGCTGTGCCTTTTGTTGACGGGTTCTGACACCAGTCTGTGGGCAGTTTACCTTGCGTAGAGGTGGTAACGTCAGAGCGTAATGACTGCTGCCTAGTATGTACTGGAGTGGCTGCTGACAGTTGTCTACTCACCGAACGTCTTTCACCGCCAGCATGTGACTTTCCTCGCCCCCTCCCTCCACCACCATCACGCTGTGACTTTGATGCACTGGATGGCTGCGTGGTAGGGGTGCTGACAGGAGAGCCCCGACCAAAGCCCAGCAAGGATGGCGACTGCCGCTGGCTGCTGCTTCCCTGCCCGTCACCTGGCTGCTCACCCTCGCGTTCTGCACTCCAGGCATTGGCCGTGTCCGTGCTGTCCTGGCGCTGACCCTCGTCTGGACCCCGCTCCACTGCCAGGTCATCCGAGACACTGACATCATCAGCATCCTCAGTTTGCCCAGGATACAGCACTGTGGGGCCTTGGCTCTGTATGGCAACACGAGTGTCAGTGCGGGTCTGGGACAGTGTGGGAAAACAGGACAGAAAGCAGGGATCGCCATCAGGGGGACAAAGATTGGGGTGGGGCCTGCTGTCACGGTAGCTGCTGCCATTTTCGTGTCGTCTCCTGGATTCCGTCACCACCAGCTTGCCCTTGGAGTAGTAGGCGTGCTTCCCTTCCTGCTGATACTGCGCCATGGTATCCCTCTGCTGTCTGGTCAGGTCTGCTGCCACTCGTATCCCCTCAGAGGCCCGCATTTGATCTTTCCCTTCTCTGTCCTTCATTATGATCATGCAGTCTCTCCACCTGAGAAACTTCACGATTACTGGGCGTGGTCTGCTAGAGACAGCAGGCAGTGAACCAAGGCGATGTGCTCTGTCAACATCATCCTCAGACCACGTTTTCTGTGGGAAATGCTGGTTCAGGGACTGGATCACTCTCTCTAGGCACTTTTCGTAAGTCTCCCCTCTCTCTTCAGGCATGCCATATAACAGTAGATTACATCTCCTGGAATATCTCTCTTGTCTTTCAACTTCATCTTCAAGCCGTCTAAGTCGGCTGTCTAGGTAACTCTGATGTTTCTTCACATTGTTAACCTGCAATTCAGTGTTCTTTAAGGAGGACTGCAAAGTAGAAAACACAGTTTTGAAGATCAGCAAATTGACATTGCAGTTGCTCACACTGTACACTGATATGGTCTTCTACACGTTGTAATTTTGAAATAAACTGAGATTTCATGTCATCCATCATATCCAACAGCTTGTTCAGTTTTAGTTCCATTTGAGCGGACTGGCTGTTGACGGGGGTGGTGGTGTCCACAGGCGCTGGCCCTGGGTTTCGTTCCACTTGTCCAGACATCAACAGAAGAAAACGTAAATCAGGTGGAGGGTGCAGGGAAAGGCCATCAGATGATGAGTAAGGTGTTGTCACAGAAAACAATGTCTGGTGACCGAACAAAAACTGTCCCTGGGTCAAAATGGAATCCTTTCTCACAGTCAGAAGAGCCTTATCACACTCACTCAGCCTGTGGTGAACAGATCCTGTGCATACTAACCCGTACAGGCAGAACGGCGCACTGTACACAATCAGTGTCAACAAAACAAACCAACTGACAAACACCGTCACATCCAAACCTGAGTGCACCTTGCAACAGAACGGTTCACGATTTACACGGGATTTCACACGGTTTGCCTTTTTCAACAACAAGCTGCCCAGTATCGGTGCAAATGTACCAATAGCCCTGCGGTAGGGCTCGGTGTCAATTCCCATGATCCAAAAATAAAACACTAAGAACGAAAATTGAAAAACAAAACTTACATCATTGTCTTCAGCACACCACGAGCAACCTAATCGTATAACTTTCAAACACTTATCTGGAATTAACTTAGAGTAATTAAACAAAAACACGCCGCAATTTGAGAGCGATTCAAAAAACCTTGCTTCCACGTTCGTGAACACAAACTCACTCCGAGAGAGAGAGAGAGAGAGAGAGAGAGAGAGAGAGAGATCATCAATGTTTTGGTCATAGATCGTCTCCGAGACTGATGACATCAAATCACACACACACACACACACACACACACACACACACACACACCACACACACACACGACCGCACGCACGCACGCACACACCCACGCACGCACACACACACACACACACACACACACACACACACACACACACACACACACACACACACACACACATACACACACACCCCTTTAAACACGTATTCGTCCGTTAACGTGTATGTTTTTGATACGATTTTATATATACGTATTCGTTTGTCTTTCATTTGATATAATTAATTCTGAAGACAGTCTATGACCGAAACGTTGGCGATCTTTTTTTTTCTATTGCAAATCTCCTTAACATCTTCAAAGATAATTTGTATTAATTATACGAAACAACAACAACAACAACAACAACAGCAACAGCAGCAGCAACAACAACAGCAACAGCATCAACAACAACAGTATCATCAACAACAACAGCAACAACAACTTCAAACCGTATTGGGCTGTAGCGGAATGACCCCTCTCCTTCATCTTTCTCTCTCTTGTCGACCTCTACGTCGCCGCCTGCTCCCTCTTTACTAGAGTTTCGCCGCCGCTTGTATTTTTGCCGCGCCACAACCATTTCGTTTATTGAGAACTTTGCGTTGCATATTTTGTAACCACTGGACGAATAGTCTGTAAGTCATTATGTTCAGACAGGACATCAACGCATGCATGGTGGCAGAGTATTGCATGCTGAAAGTCATTTTTGCCATGGATTTTTCGGTGTACAAATTGAGAAGTTTGTGCCCGTATCCACAGAAGGAAAACCGATTTTCAGTGACCACGTTTCCCTTGAAGAAAAACAACAAAATGTATCCATATACAATGGAGGGAACTAGACAGAATACCAAGAGAAAATTGCGAAAACTATGTAAGAATCAAGTTGAATATAGAATTGGTATTGTTTGGAAATGATGAACAAATAAAAACAGATGAAGGCTTTGACCAAATCATCCTTTTTGCTAAAAAGTTTGTATGTAAGTGTAGAAATAATAAGATCAAACCTAAACCCCCAATACTTTTTGAACGAGCTAAAGAACAAATATAAAATCGGAAAATAAATGCAATGCGACTCACAGAATTCTGTAGAGAGTGGTATCCATATCAGAATCTTGTGAAATGTAACAGATGAAAATAATGATTAGTAGAATTGTTCATACCTTCTAATACCCTCTTCACAGATTGCTGTACATTTGAGAATTGAAATGGATTATTGTAACAGTTGGCTGTGTTGATGCATTGTGTCTTTAGTAAATGGATGAGATACTTTGCCTTTAATTTTTGTAATTATTGAATGTTGATGCATGTAATTGCGCAAAATAATATTTTCGAAAATTTATCCATATACATGAGTAAATTCGAGGGTTGTCATTCTAGATGTGTCTTGAAGCGAGACAGAGTACCAAAGGTCGGCTTAGATAACAGTATTCTGAAGCAGAAATCAAACCCAAGTATTAACCCTGACCTTTACCCGGAATGCAATTTTTATGTTCTATCCTATGCATAATGCCTCATTCGGCAGCGACAGAACGGACGGCGAAAGTGTTGGCGGTGAAAGTGAAGGTAGCGGATAGCTCTCATTCCGCCGCCACAACTGCCGCCGGAAGGGGCAGAATAATTGCGATGCTCTGGCAACCAACGTGTTAGAGACAAGAGCAAAGACAGAAATACTGCGCCGCCCAACAAAAGAATTAAAATATTCCATAACAAACACAGCACATTTTGACCTATTTGGTCTTCTTCTGGTAGAACAAGAACATTGAAGACGATGAAAACCAAGGACGAACAAGCAGTCAACTTATCTCTTGGAGCTGGGTGCCAAAACGTCACCAGTTCGAAGAGGTAAGTCACTGTCCATTCGTCCTTCGTTTTCGTTGTCTCGAATTTAATTGTCTTGCCTGAAGGAGACGAAAAGCCCGAAGCGTGTTGTATTTCTTTTCTAGTTTGTTTAATTTTTCGTTTGGTGGCGCGGTATTATTTTCTGTCTATGCTCTGGTTGCAATGTCCGCCTGCAGTCGTTTCACTTTGAAACCATGTTAGAGGCGTTCAGGTTGAAATCCACACATGTGGCGAGTTGAGATGTGACATTAATACTGTGGTCTGTAAATGTCAGTATGTATAAATGTTCTGGAATACACCTGGTAGTTTAATGAAAGAGAGATTCTGTATACAAAGAGAGTCCAGCTAACAGTCCCTGATACTGCTGGCAGTAATACAACAATTTCTAGAGACAACATCTTTTGTTTTATAATACTCTTCGCAAATTATTGTATGAACATTTGCAGAATACAGCCAGCCTTCACAGTGAAGTGGGGTTTTTTTTTCTGGATAAACTAAAAATTCAGTTCAACACTGAGAAAAAAAATTGCTTATCTAAAGCTGAACCATACAGATTTCTCTGTCATGGCTAGTCTGTATTCATTATTTGTTACCAGTTAATCACTTCAGCGTGGTCCTACTTATGTTCACATATTGCTGTATTTAGACACAAATGATAGAACAATTCAATATATGTCGTTCTTTGCTCACATAAGCTGTTCAGTTTTCTCTCTCTCTCTCTCTCTCTCTCTCTCTCTCTCTCTCTGTCTGTCTGTCTGTCTGTCTGTCTGTCTGCTCTCTCTCTCTCTCTCTCTCTCTGTTGCGTGCGTGCGTGCGTGCGTGCGTGCGTGCATGCGTGCGTGCGTGTGTGTGTGATTAATCTAAGGCCAGTTCAAACCACTTCGTCAAAAGAAGACACGTGTAAAATGCCCGTCAGCACGCGATTTAATTAAATCCAACCATTGAACTCGCTCTCTCTCTCTCTCTCTCTCTCTCTCTCTCTCTCTCTCTCTCTCTCTCTCTCTCTCTCTCTCCTTTTTGCCATAAACTCATATCCCGTTCAAATATCACATGATATTGCTTAATATTATTTTTCCCTTTTTCATAACATCTAATCTGCGCCTATTTCTGTTTTACAATACCTATGAATGTTAAAATGATAACTAAACAAAACAAAACAAAAACAAACAAAAACGACAGAAACAAAAGAAAACCCTAAATAAACCACACGACCCTCTTAAGTGGAGCGAGTACCAGCACACAATGTTCGAAACTGATTGTACGGAAGATTAACCCTTTTGTCCCTGTACATACATTGGAGCTGTCCATTCTACGGAAGATTAACCCTTTTGTCCCTGTACATACATTGGAGCTGTCCATTCTACGGAAGATTAACCCTTTTGTCCCTGTACATACATTGGAGCTGTCCATTGCACCTTTGCATAGGATATGACGTTTTGAAATGAATGGCTATGACGTTTTGAAATGAATGGCTATGACGTTTTGAAATGAATGGCTATGACGTTTTGAAATGAATGGCTATGACGTTTTGAAATGAATGGCTATGACGTTTTGAAATGAATCTGTGAGTGGACTTATCTGTCTTTTGGAATCATTGTGCCAGTACTGCTAGAGTGAATATAGTACTAGTTGGTGAAATGATACAGCACAGCTATAGGACAAAGCCAGAAGATGTTCGTGACGATCTGAATCACAGAGCGGAAGCTGGATGTTTTATTTTCAACGTCTATGAAATTGTGAGTGAGGGAATGTTTCCAAAATTCGCGAATTTCCTGAGTATCAAATTGCGTGAATCTTAATTGAAAGAAAGGCTTTTTGCGAAATGGAGACATTGAGAAAAAAAATGTATTTTTGAAGTGGGCGGAGAAGGGGGGGGGGGGGGGGGGACCGGGAACGGGTTAGGGGTGGAGACTTACAGGAGGGTAAGGAGATGCTTATTTAGTCACTGAATAGTAATGAACTGAGTTAGAATCCTGTCACTAATACCAAAGTGTAATCAAGACATTGGGGTTCCAGTTGGGTACAATATATCTGTGATACCCTTTGGAATCTACCCGGAATATGTTTCACAAGAAACGATTCACATGTTCTCCATGTGCCAGTCTCATTCCCGTTAAGTCATTTTCATATTTCCCCGAAGATGGAGTATGGCTGCCTTAATGGCGGGATAAAAAAAAACGGTCATACACACAAGACTCCACTCCCTTTGTTGGGTACATGGGATTGATACTTGTCTGCCCATATAGGGAGTGTCCGCAGGAGTATCAGCCTGCGTACGCACAAGAAAAAAGAAGAAATTTTCATACAACTGAGAACTTGTTCACTTGCACTTATTTTTCACCACTCTGTGTGCTTATTTCAGTTTTTTTTCCTACTTATCTTGCTTGAAGAAAGAAGACCCACAGGCCGAGCGAGACTCACGCCTTCAATGTTTGCTGCTCGGACAACAGGCGGCTGAATACTTCAACAGTTATTTTCATACATCAAGAAACAGCACGTGGATCCGAGTATGATTGGATGACAGGTGAACTGAATAGGACTGTTCAACTTGAGCAGAGGTTTGCGTTTTCTCAAGTGCCTGTCTAATCCCAACTCACGAACAAGATAGTTTTTACCTGCGTCTGTTGGTTAGTCTGTCCGTTTGTCTGTCCGTCTGTCTGTCTGTCTGTCTGTCTGTGAGCAAGAGTACGCAAGCAGTGCTCCACCGATTTTAACGAAATTTGGTAGGGGGGACAAAAAGAAACGTGACCTGTGATACATTTTGAAGATAAAAATTTGGGAACTTTTGCAGCACAGGTCCTCTCACTCTCTGATCGGGTTCATCGTGCTTTGCAACAACATCAACAACAACAACAACAACAACAACAACAATTATTATAATAATCATAATGATGATAATAATGACAATGATAATAATAATAATAAATGAAATAGAATAAATAAAACAGTAAACAGTGAAACAGAATATATTTGTGAGGTCAATGGTACATTGCCTACACAACATGCCTATAGGTCACTTCACAGTGAGGAAAAAAAAAAAACCAAACATCTCAAAATATTATCCGTAAATCCTGGAAAGAAAAGCAGGCAAACGAACACAGCATAACTACATGCACACAGAACCCCATGCCGATGACATTCATAAAACTGTAGGTCCATACATAAAACGGCCAAAATACAAAGCTGTTCACCACCCTCTCTCTCTCTCTCTCTCTTTCTCTCTCTCTCTCTCTCTCTCTCTCTCTCTCTCTCTCTCTCTCTCTCTCTCTCTCCTCTTCCGCCTTGTTACCTCTCCCTTCCCCATCCCCTTCACGTTCCCCCGTGCCCTCTTTCTCCTTGACTCACGTCGTATTCTGAAGTCACTTTGCTTACCCCCACCCCCACCCCTTCCTCCCCACTTCCTTTCCCCCCTCCATCTCTTCCACCAGACCTGTCTGTTCCTACCAGTCTTTCTAACCCCACCCGACTCCCCTTCCATTATTTGTCAAGGGTCTGATCACAGGGGTCCCCCCCCCCCCCCCCCCCCCCAAGACCCGCTTTGCATCCCAACATGGCTTCGCTTCGTCACACTGTCGCGATGAAAATGCAACAAATAAGCTGCTGACACAAAAGTAGTTTATAAGTAACCTGTCTAGCACTCTAAGGAGTCATCATGCTGAATGTGGAGAAGACATAATAAAAATAACTGTGTATTTGTCTAGGGAGCAAGGCAGACATAATTATGGACAGAACTTGCCGTATGTTCCCCATCTTAAAACTCGTTTGGCGAGGTTTCCTTAAGCTTTGTCACCCCAAATGTTTGGATCTCGCTGTCTCCCCCCCCCCCCCCCCCCATGCCCCTGCCCCACTCCCCACACCCCCCACCCCCACCCCACACCTCCACTTTATGAAAGCTGGTTTCAAAATGCACCTGAAGGCCTGTATTTCAGACATGAAATTTGGACTATACTGTTCCTGATTGTGTGTACGTACGTTATTACATGTAAATGTATGGAGGCATGGTGTATGTAAATGCAATGAGTAATTTGTCAACTAGACACGAGCAATACAAATCATATTGTGATACTACTACTACTTCTACTACTACTACTACTACATATAATAATTGTTATTAATAGTATTATCAGTAGTATCATTATACATCAACATTTGTGAACAGTCACGTTATTCGCCTAAATCATCTAAATTCCCTCGCATTTACTGTATGATGGACAATAAACACTAATGAATGAAGGGATGAACAATAAACACTAATGAATGAAAGGATGAACAATAAACAGTAATGAATGTAAGGATGAACAATAAACACTAATGAATGAAGGGATGAACAATAAACACTAATGAATGAAAGGATGAACAATAAACACTAATGAATGAAAAGATGAACAATAAACACTAATGAATGAAAGGATGAACAATAAACACTAATGAATGAAGGGAGCCAAAGAGAAAGGAAGAGGGAGGCAGGGGATGGGAGGAGTGTGGGGGGGGGGGGGGGTGGGGGGTGGCGGGCGGAGGAAGGAGTCGGGGAAACAGAATTGCACTGAGTAGGCGGGTTGACGAATTCTTTAATGATGAGGCGGGTACAAAGCGACCGAGTAAACAATGCTGTCCACATCGGCTCTCAGACACGCCACGTATGTGGCACGTGCCACATGTTCATCCACGTGCAGAACACATACCCACGCCACCGCTAATTGTCACGAACATGCAATGAGGGGTCGCTCGATGGCCAAAACAACTCTATGATCCTTGGAATTGTTTTCCTCCTTTTCTGGTCGTTTGAGGCTTTTGATCACGCGTTGTCTAACGTGGACACAGACCAGGGAGATTTCTTACCCGCTAAGTGAGTTACAGTTCTTGGCTTATGACGCATTTTAACTTTATGAGAGAGAGAGAGAGAGAGAGAGAGGGAGGATTGCGTGATGTTTTCATTATACGGCCACTGCCCCCACCCCCTTTCCCCGCCCCATAAAGGGGGTACAGAATACAAAGAAAAATACACCTTTAAAAGCACAGTGCTGATGACTGCCGTGGTCTGAATAAAATAAACAAGAATATCATGATACAGCTGTGTCATCCAGACCCCAACATTCTGCTCCGTATTGAACAATGTGCTGTACCTGAAGGTCAAACAAAGTCAAACATAATTCCAGATTGTTCTTATCTAAAGCTCTAGACATCACATCATTTTAAGCTTTACTCACAAGAACGTTGCACTTGGGAATGGAGCTACATTTGGTCAGAAACAATATGCAAATGTCTTCAAATGCATTATATGCATTTACAACGTGCATTTCCCCATTGTTGCAAATCTTTCTCTTGCTGTGAAATATCCACCGTTTCTGAACACAGTCATAATGCTTTTCTTCAAAATTCACCATCAGACTAAAAGACTATTTGAATGAAGGACAGTAATTGTTTCAGACAATAAAACATCAGCTGCGAATAACCAAATGAAAAGGTAGCTCACAATAGTCCATTAAAATACAGCCCCATGTTTACCATGTTCACTAACTTTGACAGCCAGTTCGTTTGTTAAAAGAGAAAACAAAAGTGGGCTGCTCACAACACCCAGCTCCACACCAAGCGTACCTCTGATATACCTCGTCAATCTAAATCCACATTTTGACTTGGCTTTGGCATTATCATAATTATATATGCTTCAGATACAGTGATATAGCATTATCATATATGCTTCAGATACAGTGATATGACATTATCATATATGCTTCAGATACAATGATATGATTTGCCCTTTATTTCATTTTTACTAGAATAGGAGAGACATTTTTTTTTCCCATTCAAAGAATCAAAGGTCTTTACAAAATCTGCGAAAGGCACATGTATACAATTTTCGATCAAGACAGAGAGAGAGAGAGAGAGAGAGAGAGAGAGAGAGAGAGAGAGAGAGAGAGAGAGAAATCTCAGTCCTAAGTCTTCTAATGTTGT
>CM065725.1:10739170-10754170 GCA_033310375.1 Conus canariensis | reverse complement strand
CAAAATGGTGGCTGTGTTTGCAGGGATTGGACTCCGTTCTTTCCACAATGCCAACGTCGACACTCATGTAAGGCACCAAATAACACTTGTATGCATACAGGGGAATGTAATCGTTTGGATTTTAAATCTAAACTTAGTCTGCAAATGACCTTTTTACAAGAGAGAGAGAGAGAGAGAGAGAGAGAGAGAGAGAGAGAGAGAGAATCTGTAGTCTTTTAGAGAGAGATGTAAGGGAAATGATATGCAGTCTTTTCAGAGAGAGACAGACAGACACACAGACAGAGAGAGATGTAAGGGAAATACTCTGCAGTCTTTTCAGACGATTCTCTCTCAAGCTTTTCTTTTTTTAATCTTTGTTCTTTTACTTTCATTTACAAGCAGAAAAGCAGAGCAGCATATTCTGTTACCAGGTTGACCTTCATTACATAATGATAACAACACCTTGTCGAGGTCATCGTCGTCATCAGGATCAGGATAAGTGCGTCGCTGGAAACTTCGTAGGTTATAGTTGCAACGGAAAAGAGAGAGCAGCCCATGTTCTTAGTTCTTTGCTAAAGCCCTCCTCAGGTAAATAAAACTTATTTTAAAATTTTGGTGTATTTGCATTTTAGAACGTTCCGACCCAGTGAAACTAATGCCCCAACGGCCATCCACGAGTTCAGCTCAATGGGACCCTGTTGCGGCGCTGCATCCACCTATCCTATTCTAAGTGCAAGGGTGGCAGCATGGTGTCTCTGCTGATTGCTGCAGAGAACGCTGCCACAGAGCCTGCCTGGACGACTGCTCGTTCATTTCACTCCAGTCCATGACGGTCTGCACGAAGAAGGAGCGCTGGTACTGCTCGGTGCCTGACTCTGGGACTACATATCCACGACTGTTGTTTGATGTGAATTTTGTGACGATGTTGTTTGTCACGAAGCCATGAAACATTTTTTGAGTCATCAGAAAAGGACTCATACCAAGATGGCACCAGTCACCGGTGTCACCATTGTTGTTTCGCTATCGAAACACGAAGTGTTGTGCAGCCCATGGACAGCACTCAGAGCCATGACTGCAAGCAGCCAATAAGAGGGAACACACGGTTGATTTGAGTGGTCCTTCAACGGTCGTGTACTGAAAACACGAGGACAGTGCACGTGAGACTCCACATTGTTCTGAAGAGTTGACAGCAACAGTGGCAACGCGTCGGGGTGGACTAAATAGCATGACAAGGGGGGGGGGGGGGGGTCCTGCTGGGAATGAAAATCCAGCGGAGATTTTACCGGATTTTGTAATAGGTCTAATAAACTCTTAGAAGATGAACACCCATTTTGCGCCAAATATGAGAAGGTAAGTGGTTGCTCGTTCTTCGTTTTCATTGTTCTAAATGTTGTTTGTTTTTGCCTGAAGAAGACCCAAGAGGTCGAAATGCATCGAGTTTTGTCCTGTAATCTGTTGGTCTGTATTGTCTTGCGGAACTAATACCCTTTCTTTTTTAAAATTGCTTCGTTTTCTGCGCTTAGAAGATTGTTAGCCCACCGGGGGGAGTAAGAGGGAAAAGGGGATGGGGAGGGCATGAAGGGTATGTGAGGCTGTCGTCATTGATGTCGTTGCACGCACTTCCGTCTCCTGTCTAGCACACAGGAGAACGTATTGAACGCCGAAGTATGTCAAATTCACAGTGAGCTTTGTTTCGTCTTATGATGTCGCTGTTTCCAAGAGATCTGTTCTGCAAAACCTATGGGTATGGGGACAAACATACTGTTGTTTCTTTTCTTTAATGCAAGAGGACGTCATTGAATTTGTGTACGAGTGTATGCTGGGCTTTGACAGAAGTCCAGTACAACATGAACAGAGGTCAGTCAGTTTTTGTTTTGTTTTGTTTTGTTTTGTTTTGTTTTGTTTTTGTACAGTGCATGACAACAGTTCGGTTCAGCACCACAAACGCTTTCACATAATCTACATATGCGAATACGACGGCAACTCAACAAACCGCTAAATCGATCACACACACGCACGCACGCACGCACGCACGGACACACACACACACACACACACACACACACACACACACACACACACACACACACACACACAGATACACACACACACGCACTCTATAGATGCCACCCTCACGTAGAAGGACAATGGCATCAAGTCCCGGCACAAAGTTTCATAGCCATTGGTCTAACCAATCTTTCAAACGGGCTAGGAGGAAGAAGTAAGGGTCACCCCTTTCACTGACTCAACAGGGACCTTGAAAAATGACCTGGTGTGGTTGTTTTACTTGCAGATATTCTCCGCAATGCCTGGGAAGTTAAGTGAATTTTTTTTTTTTTTTTTTGGGGGGGGGAAGCAGTCTCCATTACAAATAACAGTGTACACGTGGTTCTTTGAATGTCGTGCAGGAAGGAAGCGTTTGCATGATGATAGCCGTTGCGGGTTCCCGGCATCAGCCGTGACGTCACAAAACGACATCCACCAAGGCAGCTTGTAGAGCACAACTCACGGATTACTTTCCTGGAGCTACAGGAGAAACTAGGCATCCTGTCAGGAATCGTCACTCGCATTTTTGCACAAATACTTGCAAGTCAGGACACTGCACCTGTCAGCCTCCCACCCCCATCCCCCCACCCCCGCCATCCCCCGCCTCTCTCCCTCCCTCCTCCCCCCCCCCCCCCCTCCACACACACACATTTTCCAGAAAACAGAAAGAGAACATAGGAAGCACGGTACACGTACGCCCTACACAGGCTTGATGGAGGCAGGTCAAAACGTGTGCGAGACATTGTAGGTCTACCAGGAGATGATGACACTGGGATTGACGAGTGTTGATCCAGAAACAAAGCAACAAGCTACTGCTTTTGCTCTTCCCAGAGTCAGATTCACCTGTAAACTTTAAACATTCAGGAAGCACTTGCTTCTTTTAAAAAAACAAACAAACAAACTGGTTACTTGGCTGCACTACTACTCGCAGAAGGGGAAACAAGTCATCTCTGGCTTGTTCTGTGAATCAATTCTTTGCCCAAAGTGAGGGAAGCTATGCGCTGACAACGCTCACAAAATGGAACCGGGGGTATGTTGCTGCAACCATATCAATAATGCATTGCTCGCTCAAATTCCTGAGTTCTGGATGAGAGCTAAGCCCAGCTGGTCCACCACCCTCCTTACTCGTCTCACCTGAGGCCGTACTTACATGTCGTGGGTAACGGGGAAGTGACCTACATACCTCGTAAGCTCGAAGGTCCGTTACTTGCGGATCCATATATGTCGATAGTGACCTTTAACCTCGTGGTTTGCAGTGGGTGAGGGGTGGGTAACGTTCAACAAGGATAGGGCATGAGTTCGCCCTGGGTTAGATCAGAACAAAGCCATTGGACAGGTTCAGTGATCACGAACTTCACGCAAAGTTAAGATTTCGTCGTCACAACATCTTCCAGCTGACAGACACTCTCCCAGAAGACATTGAATTTGATTTGCACAGACTGAGACACGGAACTCTGCCCCTTGTTTTACAAGTGTGTCTGTAGCTCCCAAGTTCGTCTGCTATGATAGTTGGCTTAGCTCTTGGTGTGTGTGTGTGTGTGTGTGTGTGTGTGTGTGTGTGTGTGTGTGTGTGTATAGGCTAAATTTGTCTTCGTGTCTGTGTGTGTCACTGTTACTTAGTGCCAGTGTGTGTGTGTGTGTGTGTGTGTGTGTGTGTGTGTGTGTGTGTGTGACTTCATCATGTTTATGGCCTTTTAATAGTTTCATCACATGTGTTATAGTTAAGTTGCTTTTTCAGTCTTTGTCAGTGTGTTTATGGGCATGCGCAGGAAGTTGGTGGTTATTCAAGACATGCGCAGAAGGAGGGAATCCCTCTTTTTATCTGACCTTCACCCTTTGCTTTCTAGATACTTCGTAGGTAGAAACCGAGACAAAACAGAGATGATATAGGTACGGAAGTAGAATGCACTGAACCCACAGGGTTTGTACCCAGGAGTTCAACTCGTAGAAGAAGTAAATTTACCGACGACATATAAGTACAGCAGTTGGTCTCACATGACTGATTCCTCGGCCCCTTTGTTCGAAAGAACAGGTACGAAGAAGGGCGAGGAAGATGCCCAACAGTGTTTCAAGGATGTCCTTTTGGACCTGTCGGAGGTACCCTGGCGTGACCCGTAACCAAAAGGTTCGAGAGAGGAGCGAAGCACAACAACAAAACATTAACATTATCTTTATTTTTAGATTCTTTCAAAGTAATTTACGTCTAAGTAGTGTGTTTACCTGATCATTATCTGTCAGTTCTGCAATGTTGTTGCATTGGAAACAAAGGAAGCAATTTGCCTGTTGGACTCATGCGCCACGTGTGCCATAATTTAATCATAATAGCTACAATTTTTACAACACTGTTAAAATTTATCCGACCTAGTCACAAAGACAAATATGTGAAGGCACTGGTATTAATTGAAACCTCTGTCTCTGTCTCTGTCTCTGTCTCTGAACAGTGTGGGACGGGAGTAGTGACGTCCACAAAAAAAGGCTGAGTTCTCTCCATAGACGTGCAGCAAAGCTACTCCATCCAGCTTTATCCCTAACAACAGACGAAAAACTAAAAGCGCTGAACATACTTCCTCTGAATAGGCAATTGGAATTCAACAAGGCATCATTTATGTTTACGATCTTGACAGATACTATGCCATGTTATATCAATGCCCTTTTTACAAGATCGAACAGCTTTTTTGGCTCGACGAAATTCCTTCTTCCCTACCCACGCATTGATCTATACAAAACAAGCCTAGCTTACTCTGGACCATATGTCTGGAACTCACTTCCACCGAATCTACAAAATATTAATACTTTAAAACTTTTCAAGGAACATTTGCATAAACATTTTTTGTCTCAGTAATTTAATTAGTCGATTAAAATGATTAGCGCCCATTCGCAAAGTGTTTTGTGAACCATACTTTGAATACATCGTCTAAACATAAAACCTACTCCATTAAAATCGCTCATCCCCACTCCCACTCTGTCTACCATCCCTTTTCTCCTCCCCCTACCTACCATTCTCTCTTCCCCACCCTCCTCCAACCTCTCTCTCTGTAGTTTTGTTTGTTTGTAAGTTTCCTTCTGTTTCACCATCCCCCATCTCATTAGTACTTTTATGAATAGTTTGCTTATCATTGTAGAATTGGATTACAATGTTGCTATGTTGAATTGTCAGTATGAATGATATGCGTTGAAATAATTATGCATGACAAGGACAGATTGTAAGACTAGGCTTTGGCCTAAAATCTCCATCCTTGTGTATCAAAGATCAATCAGTCAATCTCTCTCTCTCTCTCTCTCTCTCTCTCTCTCTCTCTCTCTCTCTCTCTTGAGCTTTCCTACTTAGGTTTGACAGTGTCATGTGACGTAGCCTCACATGGCGACATGTGACGTTCCGTCGCGTACGCCCTTATTTAATATAATGCATTTCCCTGGTAGGGAAAAGGAAAGGTAAAAGCAAGGACAATTTACGTGGCCTGACTAGTGTGATCGGTGTCGCTGGTGGCTATAGACGTAGGGTGATTATTGGCTGAATCGCTCGGGAAAATGGACGGACGTTGTCCATTGGTCAAGTAACCAAGGGTTGGTAATGCGTAGAGTTAGATGAGTACTCACTGAATATGTACTCAGGAAGAGCGCAGGAAAGAAAAATAAAGTATAGGAAGGAGATGGCTTGGGGACACTGACCAGACAGGTTGTTTGGAACTGCAGAACGAGATTTACCTGTAATCTACCATTACCAGGTCAGGTATAGACAGATGGGGAGAGAAAAGAGAGAGAGTTAAGAAAAGGGAAAAAAGGGAAAAGAATTTATCATTATTCAGATTTTGAAATAGATTACTTACACGGACTTCATTCGTGTTTCAGCCCTTCCCGGTGCTATGCCAGCACCAGCAATGGGATAGGCGACTGTGGCAGTCGCACAACAAGTATTTGGGCTCCAGTGCTGTGGCAGCACCTAATTGTCTCCAGAGTTGGAGAACCTAGTTGAAGAGGACAACGACTGCGGCAGTCGTGAGAGAACTTTGAAAGCGTTTGTCATGTTGACCCGCTGATTTTTGATTGTCCCCTGGGTCGGAACTCAGATATTGTCTCTGTATTTTAAGCCATCTTTGATTCTTCTTTGGAAAATGTATAAATTGTTTCTCCAGTGAGGAGGAGAAACCGGTAAAAGATGTACTTGTGAATTGCTATGTATAATGAGATGAAATTTGGTCCCAGCTAGTGGATCTGTGGAATGATTTACCTCCACTGGAGAGGAGGAATAGAAAATAATTCTTAGAAAACAAACCTGTTGTGTATGCTGGTAAAGTTGATTATCGTTTAGTAAATTATTCCCCGGAGAGGAGGGGGAGAAGAAGAGTTATTGTAGTGCGCCTTCTGGTTGTTTGGAGAGACTGCGTGCGCATGGAGTGAATGCTGAGCTGAGTGCGTGCATGCATTTGTGCTCAGTGTGACAGTGGTGACCCCGACTTAGGACTAGGGGTTTTTTTATACCCCCCCCCCCCCCCACTCCAAGGAAAAAATTAAGGGAGGAAAGAAAGTATTATTGATTGTTTGATTACTGTTTGCAGTTTTTAATTTTCATTTGTTTTTGTATGTGTGTTTTCGGGTGTTTGAGATTTCTTTTGGTTGCTCTACTCTGTTAAGGTGTTGTTGTTTTTTTGGTAGGATTTCCTTTTGACCCTTTTCCCCCTCAGGACCGATAGCCTCAACCTCCTCTTGCTCGTACCTGGCAGCAAGGGGGCAGGGCGTTGAGGAGTCGCTGTCCTTCCCTAGAGCATTAGACTTTGTTTTGTCCCCTTCCCCCGCTCTGATTTAGCAGGGGGGCATGGCGTTGGGAAGTTGATTGTCCCTCCCTCTCTCATTAATATCTATTTCTTTCCCTTTTCTATCGTTTCATTTGGATTTTCCCCTTACCCCTCTGAGTGTGGGATCGACTTCACCGCCATCACTCAACTAGTGTAGGTAGTGGAGTTGATTACCGCTCAGTCCAAATAAACATCTTTTTCTTGATTATCTTTTGGGTTGTTTGTTGTTTTTTTTTTTTGGTTTGCTTGTATGTTGCATTGTATTGTTAGTATATTGTGTGTATTATTATTTGAATGCTTCCCCTTCTCCAGCTTTACAGGAGACAGTTGCCATTAGGGTGCTGTCTGAGGGTCTCTTTCGCTTTTTCTGATTTCCCCTATCTATACCGGACCTGTCTATTCTTTCATTTCCTTTTCACCCCCTTTGCAAAAATCTCCAAACTTTCTCTTCAATAGGCGCCTATCTAGCTTCTTTTCATCATTGTCATCTTTTAGGTAGGATTTCCGTTAGTGTACGTTTTCTCCCCCTCTCTTTAATTGTTCGTTCGGTGATTCATTTGTTTTGTAACTTTATATTCACTTATTGTTTAAGGCGATTCATTTGTTTTGTGAACTCATCTATTTTGGTTTACCAAGAAACTAAGTAAGAAAGTAACAACTACAATAAGAACAGTTTTTTTTGTTTGTTTTTTTTTCCCACCACCACCCCCGCCTTGACTTCTCTTTCTTTTTTTTTTTCGTTTTTCTTTTTTTTTTTTTTTTCTTTTTTTTTTTAAGGCGGTCTTTTTTTCTTCTTCTTCTTCTTCTTCTTTTTTTTTTTTTCCTTTCTTTCTTGACTCATGCTCACCATGCAAAATCTGTGTGTACATTACCGATGGACAATAAGAACAGTTAAGAACATAAACATTATAAAGAATTTATTTCCGGGAAAAAAAAACTTCATATTTTGTCTGTTTTCTTTTCACTGCGAAAAAAGAGTTATTAGTATTGGATTTCATTTTTTTAGCTGTCTTTTTCCCTTTAGGAAATAATATTGGTGAAAATCTCTTTTTGGAAAGATCACATTGTCAATTCTTATTAGTGGTTTTCTTTTGTAAGCCTTTATTACTTTCCTGTTTATACCTGCATTTAAATTCTTTATTTGTACATACTGTAACAAACTTTTGGTGTTTTTTTAAACGTATATAACATCACATATCGCCTTATTTAAGTCATATTCAGTCATTTTTTCTTGTTTGTTTGTGGTAACTATTCATGATGGAAAATTTTGATGAATATGTACGACAGGCCGAGCGTTTAGGCTTTGAAGGTGATAAATTAGCAAACTATGTCCAACAATGTCTGGATAGGGCAGACAGAGAGAGAGAGAGGAGAGACAGGAAAAACAGAAACAACTAGAAGAAAAAGATAAAGAACGAGAAGAAAAAGATCAAGAACGACAAGAAAATCTAAAAAGATTAGAGTTTGAAGAAAAAAAAACTACAGAAAGAGATGGAAGAAAATTTAAAAAAAATTAGAGTTTGAGGGAAAAAAAACTACAGACAGAGAGACAGGAGTTTCAAAGAAAACTAGAGACAGAGGATAAGGATAAGGAACGGCATTTCAAACTGAGACAACTTGAATTGGAAACTGATGCGGAAATTGAAAAATTACAGGCATCGAGAGAACATCCACCCCACCGGTCGGTTCCACGAGTACATTTCATCCGAAGTCAACATACATTCGGAAGTTGCCGCCGTTCGAAGAAAAAACCGACGACATTGACAGTTTTCTTTTTCGGTTCGAGAACCACGCTACATCTTGTGGTTGGCCGAAGGAGAAATGGACATTGTTTATCGCGTCGCTGTTTAAGGGAAGCTTAAGCGCTTTGGCACTATACCACACAGTCGCGGCAAAAGAAGGGTTGACTTGGGACCAATTAAAAGAAAAACTCTTAAAGAAGTTTCAGTGTTCAGCTGACCGTTTTCGTGAGCGTTTCCGATCGGTTCGTCCTGACAAGGGAGAATCATTTCCGTCTTTTTTTAATAAGAATGAGTTACTGTTTAGACAGATGGATAGAGCTAACAAAGACAAATAAGACTTTCGAATCACTGCGAGACTTGCTTCTTCGAGAGCAACTTTTTCAGAGCGTCAGCAAAGATTTGGCCACTTTCCTTAAAGAAAGACAGTTCGATAGCGTTGACGAAATGTGTCGGATGGCGGATGAGTACTGTATTGCTCATCTGGATAAAGGTGTTGCCCGCAAGGAGGATTCGTCCCTTTTCG
Organism: Conus canariensis; assembly: GCA_033310375.1. NCBI lineage: Eukaryota > Metazoa > Mollusca > Gastropoda > Neogastropoda > Conidae > Conus > Conus canariensis. The sequence continues at coordinate 10,745,087 of CM065725.1, read as the reverse complement.
AGTCTCACGCGGCATTTCAAAACCATTCTGGACAATGAAACTATAGAAGAGGAAATCGCGCTTCATTCCAAGGTCCTCACGGTTACATGTCTTTTGGCAACAGACAAAGACCTTTCTGCGGTCAGGGCCATGTCGGTTCTGGCAATTTCCGTCAGTACCAATACTCACCACGGGAAAGACCTTTTCCTTTCCGAGGGCGTGGTAAACAACAACCGCGCAGACCCTTTGGTCCAATTCGTGGACAAGGTCGAGGTTCACAGACTAACAGTAACCAGTTGTCCACCGATCAAACCATCCGTTGCCATTTTTGTGAGGGCAAATTCCATTTAAAACGGGACTGTCCTTTCAAAGGAAGTGGAACAAAGACTGGATTTGTTTCCACTACATGTGAAGAAGGTCTTGTTTTGGCGCCAGATCCGTCCATTGATGGTCTTCTTTTGGAGGATTGTGCCATTAATGGTTTACAAGGTTCTGTTTTGCGAAATACAGGTTGCACCACAGCTGGTGTAAGGAAATCTTTTGTTCTACCGGACCAATATCTTGACAGTGTTCAGAGATGCAGATCGTTTGGTGGAAAAATTGAAACTTTTCCACTTGCAAAAATTTCCATCGATGCACCATACTACTCCGGGTCGCTTACCGCCTGTGTTATTGAGAATCCAGTTTGCAATTTGATTTTGGGAAATTACCAGGTGTCGCGACAGTACATGGTGGTGCCAGAGGATCTTTCGTTCCTTGTCGCATCAGTACAAGATCAAAAGTTGTAGAGCAGGGAAAACCAACAAAACCGCTCAAGGTTTCAAAACTGGATGAACTAAAAGTTACGCCAGACGTTTTGAAGATCATGCAGAGAAGCGACGAGACACTGACGACTATACTTTCTACTGCAAAGCAGACCGTCTCTGACATACCAACGGACAAGCCGACGTACATACTGGACTCTGACATCCTCTACAGGCATGTACCTGGACAAGACAACAAACAAATTGTGGTACCCAAACCACTGAGGGAAACAGTATTACATACAGCCCATGATGCATTGTTCGCAGGTCATTGCGGTATCAAAAGAACGTTAAAAAGAGTTCTGGATTCATTTTTTTGGCCAGGAGTCACAAAAAAGTTACACAGTATTGTCGCTCTTGTGACATTTGCTAGAAAACAACTCAAAAAGGTCGCGTCCCATGTGCACCTTTGCACAAAATGCCCCTAATTTCGGTTCCGTTTCGGAAGGTGGCCATTGACCTTGTCGGCCCTTTCCCACCTCAGGGAATCGGCATATCCTCACTTTGGTGGATACAGCGACAAGATTTCCCGAAGCAATTCCCCTGAAGAAAATTGATACAGTATCTGTCGCTGAGGCACTACTCTCTATTTTTTCCAGAGTGGGACTTCCCGAGGAAATTTTGTCGGATTGCGGGACACAGTTCATTTCAGAACTCATGAAGGAAATATACAGACTGCTGTCGATCTCTTCTGTTTCAACCACGCCATACCATCCCCAGTCCAATGGAATGGTTGAAAGATTCAACGGAACGTTAAAGTCCATGCTGAGAAAAGTCACAAGGCAGGAACCCCAAGAATGGGATCGTTTCATACCTGCATTGCTATTTGCATACAGGGAACTGCCGAACGAAACTTTGGGGCTTTCGCCTTTTGAACTGCTTTTTGGACACTCACCACGGGCTCCTTTGGATCTGTTAGTCACGCAATGGACGAACAAGACAGACATACCTGACGACAAGAACGTTTACCAATACGTCCATGACCTGCATAACCGAATAAAAGACGCATGTGAACTTGCCCAACAGTCAGCTGACAGGAAAACTGACTTGTATAAGGAGTGTGCTGACAGGAAAGCAAAGGCACGTTCATTCAGTGTAGGTGACAAGGTACTTGTCCTACTGACAGATGAACACAACAAACTTCGTGTCATGTGGAAAGGTCCTTTTGATGTAATTGGAAAACTTTCTGGAGTGAACTACAAAGTGAAAATGGCAAATGCTGAAAAGGTATTCCATGTAGACATGCTAAAAAATGTATGTTGAACGTACAAATGTTGCCATTAACGAGTCAATTGAATGGACTATGTCCAGTGTCTGGAACAGATGTGGCTACTACAGAAATCATTGATTCTGATTTTGTACCTGATGTCACATACAGAGACAGAGCAAAGACTGTGCAAACAACAAATGTGGGATTGTTAACATCTACCAGTATAGATGATACTGTACCTCTGCCCACTCTTTCTGTCAAGGGAGAAACTTATCATGATGGTGTTTTGTGTGATGATTTATCTTTGATTCAGAAAGAACAATTGGAAAGTATTTTGAAGGACTTTCAGGATGTCCTGACTGATACCCCAGGGACAGTGACATCAATTGAACCCCATACTATTCAGTTGAGTACGGAAAACCCAGTCCGAGTCAAACCATACCCCCTCCCATTTGCGAAAAAACAGGTTGTCGAAAGAGAGATTCAAGTTATGCTCGGGTTGAAAGTTATAGAACCGTTCTCGTCACCATACAGCTCACCAGTTGTATTGGTGGACAAACCTGATGGCTCGGTGCGGTTTTGCATCGATTACAGGAAGTTAAACAAAATCACTGTGTTTGATGCAGAACCTATCCCAGACGTTGAGGAACTTCTTTGTGAACTGTCAGAAGGAAAGTATTTTGTCAAAATAGACTTAACTAAAGGGTATTGGCAAATCCCGATGGCTGAAGCAGACAAGGAAAAAACAGTTTTTCAGACACCTTTTGGACTGTTTCAATGGACGAAAATGCCATTTGGATTACAAAACGCCCCAGCTTCTTTTGCCAGAATGATGCGCGCACTAAAACTTCATGAGTGTGGAGCAGTAAGTTTTTTGATGACATTTTGCTTGCTGCTAAGTCATGGAATGATCTTCTGGATAACTTTAGACGTGTTTTTTGTAAACTCCGGAATTTTGGTCTGACGGCTAGACCATCCAAAATTCGTGCTGGATTCCAGACTCTTGAGTTTTTGGGTCATGTCATTTCTGTTGGGAAAATGACACCAGGGGAAAAGAAAGTAGAAAAGATCTTGGCCTTGAAGAGACCCAGTACAAAGAAACAGATAAGATCACTCCTTGGATTGTTGTCCTATTACAGAAGATATGTACCGCACTTTGCGTCCTTGACAGCCCCTTTGAGTGACTTAACAAAAGGAACAAAAAACAAAAGTATCGTCTGGTCAGATGAGTGCCAGAAAGTTCTGGAATGTGTTCAAAACACCCTCAATTCATTCCCTGTGCTGCTTTCGCCCTCTCTTTCAGAGGATTTTGTTTTGAGAACTGATGCCAGCTCCAAAGGCATGGGAGCTGTACTGTTGCAGGAAAAGAGTGGATTGTTACACCCTGTCCAATATGCAAGTAAAAAGTTCTCTAACACACAAGTCAAATACTCAATTGAGAGGGAGTGTCTTGCCATTGTTTAGGCTTGTGAGAAATTTGTCAGATTCCTTATTGGAAGACAGTTTCGGTTACAAAGCGACCACATGCCATTGACGTTTTTGCAGTCGTCCAAGACCAAAAATAGCAGGCTGTTGAGATGGGCTTTGTCATTGCAGGAGTTCAAGTTTGACATTGAGCCATTACCTAGAACTCAGAATGTCATGGCAGATTTTCTGTCCCATGCGTGAGTGCACAGTATCCTTCGGGCAGCTGTAACTGCATAAAAAAGAAAAGACTGTTTCTGCTATTTGTTTTCATTGTGGACAGACTTTATTGATATTTTGGCAGTGTTATGTGTGCTACTGTCAATCTGAATTAATAAGTAGTTGTGACTGATCTTTTTCCAAAAGTGCATATGTATTGGCATTGGTGTCTCATAGTAGGATGTTACTTTGTGAATGTGTGCAGAATACTTCATTTGATGTGTCACAAGTGTTGTTTTTTTCACGTCGGTCCATTGTGAAGAAGGAAAAAAAAAGTGTTTAACTTTCGAGTGGACTGCGATATTGTATCTTCTTGCTTGACGAAAGACTTTTCACTTGGCAAATTTTTCTCATCAAGTGAGTCATGAGGAAATTCTCATTTTGTGAGGATTTTGGGATATATGTTTATGTGAGAACAGGCAAGAAAAAAAAGGGTTTACATTTTGGTATATATAAACATAATTGGCATTTGGAATGATCAGTATCATTATATGTTCTTCGTGTCTGTGTGACGTGATTTGTGGTGATGGAGTATGAATTTGTTTTCAAAAACAAAACGAAACTGATTTTGCAATGTGATCTTGGATCTTTATGATGGTTCATAAAGGTTAGTTCTAAGCATTGATGGAAACTCTTGTGTGGTGAAAAATTGGTGACTGATGGCTGAAGTTGTATATTAAATACATATGTTTGTGTATTTAAAAAAAAAATTCTTGGCGAAAAGTTTTTTTTTTTTCACCCCGGGATGGGGGGGTGTCATGTGACGTAGCCTCATATGGCGACATGTGACGTTCCGTCGCGTACGCCCTTATTTAATATAAAGCATTTCCCTAGGTAGGGAAAAGGAAAGGTAAAAGAAAGGACAATTCACGTGGCCTGACCAGTGTGATCGGTGTCGCTGGTGGCTATAGACGTAGGGTGATTATTGGTTGAATCGCTCGGGAAAATGGACGGACGTTGTCCATTGGTCAAGCAACCAAGGTGGTAATGCGTAGAGTTAGATGAGTACTCACTGAATATGTACTCAGGAAGAGTGCAGGAAAGAAAAATAAAGTATAGGAAGGAGATGGCTTGGGGACACTGACCAGACAGGTTGTTTGGAACTGCAGAACGAGATTTACCTGTAATCTACCATTACCAGGTGAGGTATAGACAGATGGGGAGAGAAAAGAGAGAGAGAGTTAAGAAAAGGGAAAAAAGGGAAAAGAATTTATCATTATTCAGATTTTGAAATAGATTACTTACACGGACTTCATTCGTGTTTCAGCCCTTCCCGGTGCTGTGGCAGCACCAGTAATGGGATAGGCGACTGTGGCAGTCGCACAAGTATTTGGGCTCCAGTGCTGTGGCAGCACCTAATTGTCTCCAGAGTTGAAGAACCTAGCTGAAGAGGACAACGACTGCGGCAGTCGTGAGAGAACTTTGAAAGCGTTTGTCATGTTGACCCGCTATGATTTTTGATTGTCCCCCTGGATCGGAACTCAGATGTTGTCTCTGTATTTTAAGCCATCTTTGATTCTTCTTTGGAAAATGTATAAATCGTTTCTCCAGTGAGGAGGAGAAACCGGTAAAAGATGTACTTGTGAATTACTATGTATAATGAGATGAAATTTGGTCCCAGCTAGTGGATCTGTGGAATGATTTACCTCCACTGGAGAGGAGGAATAGAAAATAATTCTTAGAAAACAAACGTGTTGTGTATGCTGGTAAAGTTGATTATCGTTTAGTAAATTATTCCCCGGAGAGGAGGGGGAGAAGAAGAGATATTGTAGTGCGCCTTCTGGTTGTTTGGAGCGACTGCGTGTGCACGGAGTGAATGCTGAGCTGAGTGCGTGCATGCATTTGTGCTCAGTGTGACAGACAGCAAGATTCACATTCATCTGCGGTGATTAACAAATTCGTCCATCTCCCCCCGCATTGGAACGCATTGTGCTTGTTTTTTTGGCAGTGGAGTAATTTTGCTTTTGCTCTTGTTTCAATTTGCGTCTGCAGTCACCAAAGGGAGTCAACTCATGACGGCAAGAAAAAACAAAATGGCCTTGATGCGCAGAAAGAAGGACGGGCTTAGCTGTTCTTAGGGCTATGATTACCTTCCATTAGCATGGATGGCAGAGGAAATCAGTCATTTGTCTTTCTGATGAATCATGGCTTCCAGCCAGCTAATCCCCTTTCGCGCGAACTTGCAGTCAAACGTACAGTGCTCCGACAAAGTGTCAGGTTGCAAGTGGGCTGCACTGTTTGA
>CM065725.1:10684170-10734170 GCA_033310375.1 Conus canariensis | reverse complement strand
CATGCGGCAGTCAAGGAAACAAAAGGAACTCGGCTAGGACGTGGAAAATCATGGATGGACAGGCAGAAGACAGTACACAGCTTGTGTGCCAGTTAGCAGAACTCAAAGAAACCAAGGAATGGGAGCTGGGAGAAGTATCCCGATCACTTGAAACACCTCTACCAAATTGCCATCGCTCCAGAACTAGGAAGACATTGTCAAGAATGGCCAGAAGCCAAAACCAACGCAGAAATTCAGATGCAGGTAGAAGGCCTTTGCACAAAAGGTGATATCGTAATATACACTGACGGTTCTGTCACCAAAGGTAAGTCAGGCTGGGGATACACAGTGACTAAAAAAGGCCGAACTATCCAGGAAGGTAATGGTGCGCACAGTTTAACAACTTCAAGTCAAACAATGGAGGTAGAGAAGATGATATTGTAATATACACTGACGGTTCTGTCACCAAAGGTAAGTCAGGCCTGGGGATACACAGTGAATAAAAAAGGCCGAACTATCCAGGAAGGTAATGGTGCGCACAGTTTAACAACTTCAAGTCTAACAATGGAGGTAGAAGCAGTGACACAAGCACTCCATTGCTTTCATCCACAAGCCAGTTTCAAACTCAACAAGCCATGATACTGACTGACTCCATGAACCTACTTCAGAAAGTGAAAAGTGGAATGGGAAGCCCTGCTTGGAATGAACTAATGCGCAGCCTTCCAATGAGAGACTCATATGGATGTACTGCCCTGGACATGCTGGAGTTAAAGGAAACGGGAGAACAGGCACACTGGCTGGCAAGGCAACGATAAGAACTGGATTACATCTTGACCGATCTGATGTGATAAGAAATCTGAAGAATCACTTAAGCAAACAAGAGCAAAGCCACTATACCATAGACCATCTTTCAGATCTGAACATCAAGAGAGGAAGTGGCCGCACATCCAGACTTAAGGACTTAAGGGAAGAGCAAGAAACACTACCAACCAAACAAACATTGGAATAATCTCAAGGCTAACACTACGAAGACTCCTAGAGATTGGGGCAAACTCGTACAGGGCCTTTTCAGTAGCAGACACAAATGATCAAACACATGTCAACTGAGATAAAACTTTGAATCTCTCAGGGCCCCCAGCACATACTGTCGACGTGTGTGCGCTGGTGTGTGTTCATCAGTGGGGTGATGCCAGCGTGTTAATTAGAGAGTCCACGGACGTGAGTGTGCAAGCGTTGGTGTGTGAGTGAGAGAGTGCATGAGTGTGTGTGTGTGTGTGTGTGTGTGTGTGTGTGCGTGGTGGGTGTGTGTGTGTGTGTGTGTGTCGCGCGCGCGCGCGTGTGTGTGTGTGTTGTGTGTGTGGGGGGGGGGGGGGAGGTATGTGTGTGAGGGAAAGGAGTCGTTGTTCTTAATGTTATGTGTGTGTGTGTGTGTGTGTGTGTGTGTGTGTGTGTGTGTGTGTGTGTGTGTGTGTTCGCGCGCGTGTGTGTGTGCGAAAACGTATATGTTGCATTTGATGGTCTTGTTCTTGTTCTTGATCCTAAGTTATCTTCTGAACATTCACGCACGCAGTCATTACACACACACACACACACACACACACACACACACACACACACACACACACACACACACACACACATGCGCGCACGTGCACACACACACACACACTCTCTGTCTCTCTGTCTCTCTGTCTCTCTCTCTGTCTCTCTCTCTGTCTGTCTCTCTCTCTCTCTCTCTCTCTCTCTCAAACGTGCGCGCGTACGCCGCTCGCCTACGCATACATATATACACATGCGTGCATGTGCACGTCCCACCCATACGCGTGCGCACATACACGCGTACACATGAATCGCACAAATGCATATACACACGCACATGCGTACACGCCCACATACAAAAACACATACATATGAACACATATATGTACACATATATATGGGATACGAGTGTGTGCTCACACAAACCACAAATTACACACACACACACATAACACACATCAGCGGCGCGCGCGGGCGCTCACGCACACACACCACACAACACACACACACACACACACACACACACACACACACACGCACTTTTGTACACGCAAACACACGAGCACATACATGCAGGCACACACGTGCGCGCGCGACACACACACACACACACACACACACACACACACACACACACACACACGCACTTTTGTACACGCAAACACACGAGCACATACATGCAGGCACACACGTGCGCGCGCGCACACACACACACACACACACCACACACAACACACACACACACGTGCGTGCACACATACACACACAAGCGCGCACAAACGCATGCGCGCGCGCCACACACACACACACACACACACACACACATACACACCACACACATGCGCGCGCACTCACACACACACACACACACACACCACACACACACACACACACACACACACACACACACACATGGGCCCGTGCCCACCCATCCATATTTATACACACGTGTACATTCACTACACACACATACAAAAAAAATACAATGTTAGGTAGGCACTCATGGTCTGACCAGCGCGTTGGGCTAATGCGTAGGTCAGACATCTGCTAAGTCGCAGCCACGAGACCCTCTTCTTCAATTGTCTCATCTTGGTTGTTAATTCATTTATCCATCAGCTTCAAATCATGCGTAGTGTGATCTCAGAACTTAGCGGATGTGGTGTCGCATATATGGACTAGTCCGCAGGCAGTGACGCCTCCTTGATGAAACTGAAACTGAAACTGAAACCTTAAAAAGCATACGGTTACTAATCAATGGCATAATGTTATGGGAAAGTATTCGTTTGAAAGCAAACAAGACATGCTTTGTTCCGTGGCTAATTTATACATACTGTATACATGATGTATAAGAGAATGGAGAGAATGTTGCATTGTACTGTAAAACACATGACGATATCTTTATGAAGTCCAACTTTTCAGTGTAAGAGCTACAGAAAACTGTAACTTCGGGACTACAGAAAACTGTCACTTCGGGACTACAGAAAACTGTCACTTCTGGACTACAGAAAAGAGTAACTTCAGAGCTACAGAAAACTATAACTTCGGGACTGCATAAAAAGCAACTTCAGAGCTACAGAAAACTGTAACTTCGGGACTACAGAAAACTGTCACTTTGGATACAGAAAGAGCAATTCAGAGCTACAGAAAACTGTAACTTCGGGACTGCAGAAAACTGTAACTTCGGAGCTACATAAAACTGTAACTTCGGAACAACAGAAAGCTGTTACTTCGGGGCTACAGAAAGCTGTAACTTCGGGGCTACAGAAAGCTGTAACTTCGGGGCTACAGAAAACTGTAATTTTGGGGCTACAAAAAAGCTGTAACTTCGGGGCTACAGAAAACTGTACTTAGGAGCAAAGAAAACTGTAACTTCGGGGCTACAGAAAGCTGTAACCTCGGGGCTACAAAAAAAGCTGAACTTCGGGTACAGAAAAAAAAACTAACTACGAAGACAGAGACCTTGCCAAAGAACGTGAAGCAAGAAGGTTGATTGGCTCATCTACCGATGATTTCACAAAACAGCTCCTTGAAAGACTTGAAGGCCGGAACACTGGCAAGAGGGGGCTGGGGTTGAGGGTAAGGTGGGTCGCATGGGTGGTGAAGTGTGGGTGGTGGTGGTGGGGGGTCTCCTTCTCCGAAGACTTGAAGCCGTCCATTTCTCTCCGGAGGTGGTTCCTACTGTGTCACGTGATTTTGATTATGTCATTGAAATAAAATGTTCGCTCTCTTCATTTTTGGGCGGAAAAATAAAGTGAGACGGATGTTTCCCATGGAGTTGATAGAGTGGAGATCATCAAGCAAGGTGAGGGTTTGCGGCTGCAATGCATCGCGTGCGTCTGTGTGTTGATAGTAACGAATGTTGTTTTTTTTCTAAATCAATTAGATTGGATAGCAGACGTGGCTGAGTGGGTGGGTAGATAGATGGGTGCGTGCGTGCGTGCGTGCGTGGTGCTGCGTGCTGTGTGTGGTGTGTGTGTGTGGTGGGTGGGTGGTGTTGGGTGCGTGCGTGCGTGCGTGCGTGCGTGTGTGTGTGTGTGTGTGTGTGTGTGTGTGTGCGTGCGTGCGTGCGCGCGCGCGCGCGCGCGCGCGCGCGCGTGTGTGTGTGACGCATGAGCATAAAATTGTTTGCATTGAAAATTCTTCATTACCAATTTCTTAGGCTGTCCAGAGTGTTTCACGTTTTTCTGTTCTACGGCTCAAAAGTTGTCACCGCTCATTCTCATAAATTTTTACTTACATTTACTATAATCTGTTCAGTTTTGTTGCGTAGGTAATTTGCAAAAACTAAAATGTACTTTTTTTTTTTTTTTTTTTTTTTGCTGTCCCAACATCTGCGCCACCTCAGAGGCGGTGCACCCAGCCGCTCAGTCCGACACCCCGTCCACAGCTACAGCCCGGTCGGCTCCGTCGCAGCCCCGGCACCGGCAATCCACAGGGAGCAGTCAATGTCAAGTCGTCAAGAGGCAACCCACCGGAGGAGATACTGCACTGCTGCCGAGTCATTTCGGTGGTGTTCAGTGGCGCCTGTTCTGATCTAACATACGCAGGACACCACCTACTAAGCCCCCTACTGACGACAATAATTGCTCAGTCGCGGAGCCGGCGTCAGTGAGCTCTCCCCCCGGAGGGCGCCACCACGTCCGTCCAACGACAGCCCCCATGGACTCGCCGATACCGGCGACCTCAACGGAACCAAAGCAAGGCCACAGACGTGGAGAGGACATCGAAATTGAGGTCACCATGAGAGCAGGGTATGAAGGGCCACAGAATTTGAGACATTTTTTTTATGCTGATCGATGAGAATGAGGATGATTAAGATGATGCTACGGATTTCCATTTCGGTCTGAGACTACATGACAGGGCTGTAATCTACGCTTCCTTTCATAATATATCCCGGCGTCAACCAGGCCCGAGAGATACAGGCACCTGCAGTGTTGGTCAGGAAATTTGAGCAACACTCTCAGAAACGCGTCCATTAAGTGGATGAAACTCGACTGTGTGGTCCCAGTCTTCCCAGTTAAGTCCGCAGCAAACTCAACTCTGGGTAGGGGCCGGTCGGGGCAGAAAAACCCACATGACTCTGATGGGATTCGAACCCACGACCTCCCAGCCAGGAGTCCGCGACGCTAACCACTTCGCCACGGCGGCTGGTTCAAAATGTACTCTCTTGGCATGGAAGCTGCATGTAAACTGTTGGCCATAACAAACGTCTGAAACGCTCTCTCTCTGTCTGTCTTCTGTCTGTCTGTCTGTCTGTCTGTCTGTCTGTCTTTTCTCTCTCTCTCTCTCTCTCTCTCTCCTCTCTCTCTCTCTCCGTAACAAACGTCTGAACGCCTCTCTCTCTCTCTCTCTGTCTGTCTGTCTGTATGTCTGTCTGTCTGTCTGTCTGTCTCTCCTTCTTTCTCCTCTCTCTCTCTCTCTCTCTCTCTCTCTCTCTCTCTCTCTCTCTCTCTCTCTCTGGTAGAAAGAAGACTTTTTTTTTTCCTTCACCACCCCCGTCTTTACTTCTTTTTTTTTGTCTTTTTTTCCCCTTTTTTTTCTCCTTTTTTCGGTAAAGACGGTCTCTTTTTTTCCAGTGGGGCCTTCGTCCTTTTTTCCCCCACTTTTTCATTTTTTTTCTCTTCAAAGACTCACACGCCATGCATTGTGTGTGTTACGTTACCGATGGACATACGCTTGCTGTTTTATTTTTTTCCGAGTTTGATACATGGCGTCTGGGTTTCTTCATGTTCTAACGTTTTGGTGCGCTGTCACTTTCACTCTGTTGCATTTACACTCACACGAAAGGAAGAATTGAACACAAGAGCATTGACGGTAGTACTAATAAAATGGAAAGAGAAGAAAAAAAAAGGGGGGGGGGATACACAATGAGTTTGTGTGAGTGGGTGAGTGAGAGAGAGTATGTATGTGCGTGTGTGTGTGTGTGTGTGTGTGTGTGTGTGTGTGTGTGTGTGTGTGTGTGTGTGTGTGTGTGTGTGTGCTTATGTGCGAGCGCGCACGCGCGCCCGCGAGAGAGAGAGAGAGAGAGAGAGAGAGAGAGAGAGAGAGAGAGAGAGAGAGAAACTCGCCGAGTATTTACATACGTGTCAAATAGAGAGGACACTTTGTGGTGAAAGGATGGCAAGTTTTGCCTGATAAAAGGAGGACATGGATTTGATAGTGAGAGGAGGACACGTTTTCAATGGCGAAAGGAGGATATTTTTCCATGGTGAAAACAGGACGTTTTTCCTTGGTGAAAAAGGGGCCATATTTTGCATGTTGAAAAGAGAACATTTTCCATGGCAGAAAGAGGACGTGTTTTCCATGATGAAAAGAGGACATGTTTGTCACGATGAAAAGAGGTCTTTCCATTGTGAAAAGAGGACGTATTTTCCATGGTGAAAAGAAGACTATTTTCCATGGTAAAGAGAGGACATAATTTTCTGTCGCAAAAGGAGGAATATCTTTCTGTGGCGCGCGCATGTTTATGTGTGGAATAATGAGCACCGATACCTGAGCGTCTGGAGACTAAGCCGTTTGTCATATCCGCGAGACAACTCTGAAATTCGCAGACTACATGCTGATTGGAGTTATCAGGGATGGTAGCCGGGTCACTGTCTCCTGGCGATTGATTCAATGAGGAGGTCCCCGGGTTCAATCACAGCTGGCCGTGTGACGAACGAAATGCCAAGACCTCCGGTGACTGAGGTCAAGGAACGGAATCATTATACAAGGGAAAGGTTAACAATAGGAAAGAGGAGCAATGAACAAACAACAACAACGCAGCAGCAGACCGGGGAAAAAAAAGGAGAACAACAAGAAGAACAAGATCAAGAAGAAGAAGAAGAAGAGAAAAAAAACCGGAAACAATAACATAAACGGATTTGTAAAATTTAGATAAACGAAAAAAAAAATGAACAAAAAGACCCGATAAAAAAAGCACCAAGCGGCCATAAAGACAGGGAAGGAGGGAAGAAGTTAAGAAAAGAGGCAATGACATCAGAAATGGGTGGTGAAAATATAAAGATATATAAGGAACAAACAAAAACAAGACAATGTGAAACAAGACAGGGTCAATTTAGATGAAAATGGGACGGTGGAAACAGAAAGGAACAACGGAAAGGGTGGAGGGGGGGGGGGGAGGACAGCAAAAAAAACAACAGCAACAACAGTAACAAAGCGACAATCAAAACGAGACAGGAACAATAGAAACAGGACAGAGACAACGGAAACAAGATAGGGGAAAGCGTAAGTAAGACAGAGACAATGGAAACAAGGCAGTGACAATGGAAACAAGACAGTGACAATGGAAACAAGACAGTGACAATGGAAACAAGACAGCGACAATGGAAACAAGACGGCGACAATGGAAACAAGACAGTGACAAAGGAAACAAGACAGTGACAATGGAAACAAGACAGTGACAATGGAAACAAGACGGCGACAATGGAAACAAGACAGTGACAATGAAAACAAGACAGTGACAAAGGAAACAAGACGGCTACAATGGAAACAAGACAGTGACAATGGAAACAAGACAGTGACAAAGGAAAAACAGCAGGAAACAGAGTGACAATGGAAACAAGACAGGACAAAGGAAATAACAAGACGGCGACAATGAAAGACGGACAAGAACAAGCTGGACAATGGAAACAAGACGGGACAATGGAAACAGACGGTGACAATGGAAACAAACAGTGACAAAGGAAACAAGAGGCGACAATGGAAACAAGGGACGGGACAATGGAAACAAACAGTGACAAGGAAACAAGACGGTGACAATGGAAACAAGACGTGACAATGGAAACAAGACAGTGACAATGGAAACAAGACAGTGACAATGGAAACAAGACAGTGACAATGGAAACAAGACAGGCGACAATGGAAACAAGACAGTGACAATGGAAACAAGACAGTGACAATGGAAACAAGACAGTGACAATGGAAACAAGACAGTGACAATGGAAACAAGACGGTGACAATGGAAACAAGACAGTGACAATGGAAACAAGACAGTGACAATGGAAACAAGACAGTGACAATGGAAACAAGACAGTGACAATGGAAACAAGACAGTGACAATGGAAACAAGACAGTGACAATGGAAACAAGACAGTGACAATGGAAACAAGACAGTGACAATGGAAACAAGACAGTGACAATGGAAACAAGACAGTGACAATGGAAACAAGACAGTGACAATGGAAACAAGACAGAGACAATGGAAACAAGACAGGACAATGGAAACAAGACAGTGACAATGGAAACAAGACAGGACAATGGAAACAAGACAGGACAATGGAAACAAGACAGAGACAATGGAAACAAGACAGTGACAATGGAAACAAGACAGGAGACAATGGAAACAAGACAGGACAATGGAAACAAGACAGGACAATGGAAACAAGAGGCGACAATGGAAACAAGACGGGACAATGGAAACAAGATGCAGACAATGGAAACAAGACAGTGACAAAGGAAACAAGAATGGCGACAATGGAAACAAGACAGTGACAATGGAAACAAGATGGCGACAATGGAAACAAGACAGTGACAATGGAAACAAGATGACAATGAATCAAGACAGGAATGGAAACAAGATGGCGACAATGGAAACAAGACAGTGACAATGGAAACAAGACGTGACAATGGAAACAAGATGGACAATGGAAACAAGACAGTGACAAAGGAAACAAGATGTGGACGACGAATGAAGAACAAGACGTGAAATGGAAACAAGACATGAGGACAATGAAACGAAGACGAGTGGAAAGGGAAACAAGAATGGTGAAGGACAAGACATGGAAAGGAAACAAGACATGAGGAACAGGGAAGGGAAACAACAAGGGAAACATGGAAAGGGAAAAGACAGAAGGGAAAACAAGACATGAAAGGGAAAACAAGACATGGAAAGGGAAAACAAGACATGGAAAGGTGAGGAAAACAAGACATGGAAAGGGAAAACAAGACATGGAAAGGGAAAAAGAGACTGGTAAAGGGAAACAAGACATGGAAAGGGAAAAAAGAATGAAAGGGAAAACAAGACATGTGAAAGGGAAAACAAGACATGGAAAGGGAAAACAAGACATGGAAAGGGAAAACAAGACATGGAAAGGGAAAACAAGACATGAGAAGGGAAACAAGACATGAAGGGAAAACATGAAGTGGAAGGGAAAACAAGACATGAAAGGGAAAACAAGACATGGAAAGGGAAAACAAGACATGAAAGGGAAAACAAGACATGGAAAGAAGGGAAAACAAGACATGAAAGGGAAAACAAGACAGAAAGAAGAAGGAAGAAACAAGACATGGGAAAGGGAAAAACAAGACATAGGAAAAAGAAAGGGAAAACAAGACATGAAGGGAAACAAGACTGGAAGGGAAAAACAAAGACGAATGGAAGGAAAACAAGACATGAAGGGAAACAAGACATGAAAAAGGGAAAACAAGACAATGGAAAGGGAAAACAAGACATGGAAGAAAAGGGAAGAAACAAGACATGGAAAGGGAAAAAAACAGACATGGAAGGAAAACAAGAAACAGAAGGAAAAAAGAATGAAAGGGAAAACAGACTGGAAAGGAAGAAAGAAAACATGAGGGAGAAAACAAGACATGAAGGAATGAAGGGAAAACAAGCATAAGGGAAAACAAGACATGGAAAAGAAGGGAAGGAAACAAGACATGGAAAGAGAGGGAAAACAAGACATGGAAGGGAAAACAAACATGAAAGGGAAAACAAGAACAGACAGAAGGAGAATGAAAGAAAACAAGACAGAAGAAAACATAGACATGGAAAGGGGGGAAAAAAAACAAGACATGAAGAGGAAAACAAGACATGAAAGGAAACAAGACATGAGAAAGAAAAACAGACAGACATGAAGGGAAACAAGACATGGAAGAAGAAGGGAAAACAAGACATGAAAGGGAAAAACAAGACATGAAAGGAAAACAAGACATGAAAGGAAAAAGACAAGAAAGGGAAACAAGACATGAAAGGGAAAACAGACATGAAAGGGAAAACAGACATGAAAGGAACACAGAAGGAACAGAATGAAGGAAACAGACATGAAGAAAACAGACATGAAAGAAAACAGACATGAAGGAAAAAGCATGGAGGGAAACAACTACAAAAAACAAACAAACAACAGACATAACAAGACATGGAGGAAAAAACAAGACATAAAGGAAAAAAACAGAAGGGAAACAAGAATAGAAAACAAATGAGGAGAAAACATAAAAACAACATGAAAGGGAACAGACAAAAGGAACAAGACATGAAAAAAAATACAGAGAGAAATGAAAACAAAGAAAAAAACAACTGAAAAGATGGAAAAAAAAAAGGACAGAGAACGAAAACAAATGAGAACATCAAGACATGAAAAACATCGGTGTCCCAGGGGTACAAGACATGCAGCAAAGGGCAAAACACAGACATGCAACTACACAACAAGACATGAGAACGGGAAAACAATTTGTCTACATGATACGAAGAAAAGGCTAACACGAGACATGAATGAAGAAAGTTAAACAAAGCTGAAATAAACATTGTTATACAATACAAAGCGGTAGCTGATCATGAGACATGAAATGTGGATCATTAAACAAGACATGATGCAGCATACATACCAGGACAAAGAAAAGTCTATTATCCGGACAAAAAAAATCTATATTCACTGCAGAGTTAATGTTATACATTATGGCTTTAAAGTTGTGTTGATTACCTCAAATTATTCAAAGTTGTTTCATGTGTAGATTCCAAGTCAGTTCTTACTGCAATGAAAAATTTTAAATTAAAAGTTCGAC
This sequence comes from Conus canariensis, assembly GCA_033310375.1. Taxonomy (NCBI): domain Eukaryota; kingdom Metazoa; phylum Mollusca; class Gastropoda; order Neogastropoda; family Conidae; genus Conus; species Conus canariensis. Next base: position 10,723,370 of record CM065725.1, on the reverse strand, counting down.
CTGAGATGATCACTGAATTAAATAATGTAGTACATTTCCTCTCAGTCAGAGACACTGAAATAACATTTCTTTTGGTGTCCTTCCACTGTGGGTTATATCATAATGAAAAGGTTGATGTTCTAGCAAAGAGAGGAGCAAAATAATCACTAGATTCGCATGTTTTGAACTTCCTTACGTCAGTGCATGAGTGTTATACTTTGGCAGAAAAAGTACAATTTTCTAATTTTCATTTGATAGAAAGAGAAAGTGGGTGTTTTGGTTTACACGATGAAACGAAAAATATTTTTGAAAAGTTAAATAAGTACGATCAAAACATTTATCGTAGACGACAGATAAGTTCCTTGATCTGTAGATGGGAATTGGATCGTTTTAAAACAAGTATGTCAAAAATATACATTGTATATGTGGTCATAGCATATCAACTGATCACATTCTTCTGTGTAAATTAATGAAAAAAAACCTAATTCCAAATACGTCTGTACAGCCTATTCAAAATGTTTTCCTGTCAGCAAGGCGTTAAAACGGCAGCTAAAACAGCAGTTAACATCGATCTTGTATTCTCACATGATACATTTTGTTCTCTTTCAAACACGGGGAACCAAATGGCAGCACCTGCTGCTTGTTTACCCAGAAAACATCCATCTCTTATGACCTTAAAAGATATGGCATATGGGTTTTGTTTCCGTTTTTCTTTCTTTTATACTAATCAGGATTTTTTTTTTACTGTAAAGTGTGTGTGTGTGTGTGTGCGTGTGTGTGTGTGTGTCTGTGTCTGTGTGTGTGTCTGTGTCTGTGTGTGAGTGCGTGGGTGTGTGTGCGTGCGAACATGTGTGAGTGCGTGTGTGTATGTGTATGTGTATGTGTGGGCGAGCGAGTGCGTGCGTGCGCGCGTGCGAAAGTGCTCACATGCATGTGTGTGTGTGCGTGCGTGAGAGCGCGCGCGCCTGTGTGTGTATATGAGAGAGAGAGAGAGAGAGAGAGAGAGAGAGAGAGAGAAGAGGCAGAGTGAGAGAGAGAATGTGCTTTGGTGCGTGCGTGCGCGCGTGCATGCATGTGTGTGTGTGTGTGTGTGTGTGTCCGTGTGCGTGCGTGCGCGCGCGCGCGTGTTCTCTCAATCTCTCACTCTGTGTGTGTGTGTGTGTGTGTGTGTGTGTGGGGAGAGAGAGAGAGAGAGAGAGAGAGAGAGAGAGAGAGAGAGAGAGAGAGAGAGAGAGAGATTGATCTCGCCGGCACCCTCACGGTCTAATGTATCCTTTCATATTTGAATCTCGTCCTAAGGACGTTAACATGGCCAAAGCTGGCACAGGCAAAGACGTGTACTCCGCACAGGAAATCATTCCTAATCTGGTTGTTTCAAGAGTGGTCTCTGCAGTGTTGGACCTCTTCGGTATTCCGTAGCGAAAGCTGCTGTCATCGAGACTTCAGAACACTTTCCGTTGAGTGCGAAGTTTGTTGCTGTCTGACGGCAAAGCAATATGGCGATGGAAGCGACTTGTACGGTCTTGGTGGAGATAATTTCTTACGTCGAAGGCGATTTGGACACGGGTTTGTATGTGGTGAAGGTTAGCAATTCGATAAAAGAGCACGCTGCCACATCTTTTTGTTTGTTTCTTTGTTTGCTTGTTTGTTGTTTTGTTTGTTTGTTTGTTTTTTGTTTTTTGGCTTGTTCGTGTTTTCGACAAACTGAAAGTAAATGAAGGTGAATTTAAATGAACTTACAAAGATAACCAAAAACGTTTGTAGTCAAGCTTGCATAACAATGGGCATAATTGTCTGTATTTGTTCTCTCTCACTCTCTCTGTCTGTCTGTCGCACTGTCTGTCTGTTGTCTGTCTGTCTCTCTCTCTCTCTGTCTCTCTCTCTGTCTCTGTCTCTCTCTCTCTCTCTCCTCTTTCTCTCTCTCTCTCTCTCTCTCTCTAACTCCAAAACCACTTGCAATGGCAAAGTAAGTGAGGACATAATAATAATAATAATAATGAATGCTTACATGAAACCCCAATGATGCACGTTTAAAACGAAAATGTATTCGGTGCTCGTCATGACCGTCGAGAGCTCAATATTCAGGAATAAATCATCTTGGAACAACAAACAACCTACAATTACAGCCATTTTGCTTTTGGTCCCTCGCTGTAAGCGTCTTAGCGTCTCGCTTGAAAACCGCTGTCAGCGCCTTGCGCAGGCGCAGTGACAGACATTGATCCGTGGTCTCAGTGGCTAACCTGCTGCGAGCAGCTTTTGCAACTGAAGGTAGGGAAGGTCTCCTCCTCATGAGTAATTTATTCCATTTCTCGTAGTTCCATCGAGAACTACGTGATCTGCGAGATGCGCACGCGCAGTAAGGCCATATCCGTACGTCCGGTTTGCGCCATAACCTGTGAAAAATTCGGTCTCTCGTTAAAATAAATTTTTATCGTCGCCATCCTTCGAGTGTTCGTTTGTAGCGCAGTTAATCGAAACATCCCGATTCTGATATCAGCCTGTGAAATCGATTTGTGACCTTTTTTTTTCGGCGTAAAGAGGTTATCGGTTTTTTAATGCTAAAAGCTGAACCGGTCGAAAACATGGCGGACTCCGCTGATGAAGAAAGCTTGCTGGGTGAAGCGCCCGATAGGCAGCACAGCAGTTCCACCCCCAAAACAAAACCTCAACACGAGTTTGTTTCTATCCCAGTTGCTGACTGGGAGGAAATGAAGGCACAAAACATGAGAATTTTGCCAGAACTCTCGAAACGTGAGAGGGTAGAGAGAGAAGGGGATGAAGAAAAAGAGCTAGATTACAATGATGAGGAAGAACGTGAATTGGCATCGGACCACGAGTCCGCCACTCTAACTGATCGACGGTGCAATACGCTGCCTACAAAAAAGAGAAAACACTCTGACAATGAAGGTGACCAGGACAATGATCTGGAAACCCAAATGGCTAAAATAATGGCAGGGGCCCAAAAGAAGAAGAACGGAAATCGTTCACAAAGCTAGGGTTGTGCAGCATCAGACCTAAATCTGCTTCTTCAACAGTACGCTGTTGAGGAGGAGACTGGCCCAGACATTGGACAAGAGTTGGCCCAGCTTTCTGAGACCATGGCCTTAGGGCAAATGTCTGATGAAACAATAAATTCAAAGATCGAGACACACAAATGGCCAAAGAATTGTAAAATCAGCGTCCCCAGAGTCAATCCAGAGATCTGGAATGTAATGGATCACTCAGCCAAGACTGATGATATTCGCGTGCGAAAAGGCAAAAAGCTGACCATCACAGCTGTGTGTGCCCTGACATCTGTTGCACAGACATGCATATCTGGGGAAGTGCTTGACCCAAGTGCATTATTGTCGAAGATCACTGATGCTGCAGGGCTAATTCTGAAGCCATCTCATGACTTGTCAATGGACAGAAGAGTTAAAATCCTCAATAGTCCACGTATCGGAGACTGGCATCCTCTAATGTGCCCATCACCAAGCAGCTGTTCGGTGATGACTTGAAAGCTGCCTGTGCCACGATTGATTAGAACTAAAAATTAGGCACATCATTGACACAGTCATCAAGAGGTAAGAAGTTCTGTCCCAAAAGAGGGGCAAAAAACTGGGAGTACAGCCCACTGACACGGTGGAACCCCAGAGGAAGGCAAGGGTGGGCCCGTGACAGGGCCCGGGGACGTTTCCTGAGCCACAGAGGAAGAGGAAAGTACCCAAGGACAGCCCAGATCGATCTTGCTTAGAGGAACACAGCCATCCTTTGCCAACAGAGATGAGCCATCAGAAGAGTCCAAAAGTATTCCAAGCAGGGACAATACAACAATTTTTACCAGCATGGGTGCAGCTGACTTCAGATAATTTCATTCTGGAAATGGTGCCAGGAGCTAAGATGCCAATCACGACACATCCAGACAGATCATTGGGTAGAATACCCAAGAATGATGTGAAGAAAGAGCAAGAAGAAGTAGCCTCCTCAGAAGTGAAAAAAATGTTAGAGATGAATGTGATTGAAAAATCAACTCATGAAGAAGGGGAGGTAATTTCAGCAATATTTCTAGTCCCCAAAGCAGACGGGTCATTTCAATTGATCTTAAATTTGAAGAGATTTAATGCCAATGTTGAGTGTAAGCATTTCAAAACGGAAAATTTGAAGTCAGCTACACGGATGATGAAAACGAATTGTGTCATGGCATCTGTGGATTTTAAGCATGCATATTATTCTGTACCTATCAAATGTGAGTACAGAAAGCTTTTGAAATTCATGTGGGAAGGACAACTATATCAATATACTTGTTTTGCTAATGGCTTGAGTAACTGCCCCAGATACTTCACCAAGCTATTAAAACCAGTTTATGCCACACTTCACAGCCAAGGTCACTTTTCTGCATCTTTTATTGATGACTGATACCTGCAGGCACAGAATCCAAAGGAGTGTGAGCAATATGTGTGAGCAAAATGTGAAAGACACAGTTAGTCTTTTCCAGTCTCTTGGATTTGTCATTCATGAGGACAAATCTGTACTCACCCCTTGCCAAAAACTTAAGTATTTGGTGTTTTGGCTTGACTCGCAAACTATGACAAAGCTGTCAGACGATAAAATTCAACGGATAAAGGCATCCAGTTTCAGTCTAAAGCAAACGAAACACAATTCGTGAATTGGCTCAAGTTATTGGCCAACTTGTTGCCTCCTTTCCAGCTGTACTCTGGGGGCCTTTACATTTTCGACAACTGGAAAGAGTGAAAATTAAATCTCTGAAGCAGAACAAAGGAGATTTTGAAGCTCTTACTGTTCTTTCTCATGAGTTCAAGTGTGAAGTATCCTGGTGGATTGATAATGTTGCTCACTCTTACTATCCTTTGGAAACCATTGAACCAGAAGTGGAAATAAGGACAGCTGGTGTTCATCCTTTAGTATCAAGGTTTGTGAAAGGTGTCTTCCAGCTCAGAACCCCCTTACCCAGACCTGAAAGAACATGGGATGTAGCAATTTCATTTGAGTTTTTTTCAAAAACCAGAAAGATAATGTCAATTTGTCATTGAAAGAATTAACACATGAATTGTGTGCTTTACTGCTCATACTAACGGCTCAAAGAGTGCAGACCATTCATGCATTAAGATTAAGTTATATATCTCTACATGAGAAGGGATGTGTCATCCAAATAAGAGATAAACTTAAAAGTACTCGACCAGGTTTCCACCAACCACCTTTGCAGATTGCAAAATACCCACAACATCAGAGACTCTGTGTGGTGAACTGTCTGGAACATTACATGGAAAGAACGTGTGAATTACATGCTGATCGTGACAAACTGCTTGTGTGCTATGTGCGGCCACATGGCCCAGCCTCAAAGGACTCGATTGCTCGCTGGACAAAGGATGTATTGGTGAGGGCTGTGTGCCTGATTTTCAGCCTCATAGTTTGGTGGGGGGGGGGGGGGGGGGCATCGTCCTCTGCCATGCTGAGAAGTGGAGTGTCTGTGGATGTTATCCTGCAGACAACAGGATGGTCTAATGCTAGAACTTTTTATAAGTTCTACAACAGGACTGTTAGTCAGGGTACAGAGAATAAGCCTCAGCAAGTTCAAAGTTCAATCATGAAATATGCAGTAAAGCGATAGTGTCTTCTTGAAACAAGTAGAAGACAATTTCATGGTGCTAAAGCCTGTGCTGACAACGGTGCTATGATTGCTGTATTTCATAGATCACGTTCTTGACTGTTGCATGATGAATTTCTGCTTTTTCTAGTCCACATGTATTGTTGAAATATGTTATATTGTTCTTGTGAGGAAATGTTCACGGTTTGTTGGGCAATATTTGCCTCATGATGTGACTTCTTAAAGTAAAGAACATCATTAAACCTCAAATCACGCAAGGCGAAAATTTCAATTGAAGTGGTTCTCCTTATCTTAGTCTGAATGCTCTGGTTCGCTGCATGCTCGGGTTTGCCAATGCAAATTTTGTTATAATAATTTTGTGCAACCTGCTTTAAAGTCTCGCAGATCACGTAGTTCTCGGTGGAACTACGAGAAATGGAATTAGAAACTTAACGAGCACTTACCTTGGGAAGGTGAAGTTTGACGGGAATTCCATGATGTAGTCCCACAGGAACGGAGGGATATGCGCCCTCCCTGAGATCATTCCCTTCCCTACTAATTAGTTATTTTAATTTATTTACGGTTGCACAAAATTCTACTGATCATCTAACTGGATTTAGATGATCAATGCTTTCAATCATAGCCTTACTGCGCGTGCGCATCTCGCACATCTCTCCGTTCCTGTGGAACTACATCATGGAATTCCACTCGAACTTTACCTTCCCAAGGTAAGTGCTCGTTTCAGTTTCTAATTATGACATTTCAATACTTTGACAGCAGGTGCCCGGCTGTCTCGGGAGAAGGGTTTTAGTTCGACGTTGGCACTCGGGGGAATGCATCTGGCGCTTAACTTGAAACCCACTGACATTTTTACTTTCCTGTGCTGAGAAGACGCATTTTTATTTATTCTCTCTCTCTCTCTCTTCTCTCTCTCTCTCTCTCTCTCTCTCTCTCTCTCTCTCTCTCTCCGAAACCACTTGCAAAGTAAAGTATGGACTTACAGCCCTAATGATGTATGCTTAACGAAAATGTATTCGGTGCTTGTCATGAACGTCGACTTCGATATTCAGGAATAAGTCATCAAGGAACAACAAAAGAAAAAACCTGCAATAACAGCCGTTTTGCCTTTGGGCCTTGTTGTATGGGTCTTCGAGTCTCGCTTGAAAACCACTCTCAGCGTCTTGCGCAGGCATCATGACAGACGCTGATCCGTGGTCTGACTGGCTATCCTGCTGCGAGCAGCTTTTGCACCCGAGGGCAGGGAAGGTGTTCTCCTCATGTCTTATTTACAATGACCTGTCGACACTGGCCACACGCCGTAATTAGGATTTTGCTCTGGGTCCCACACCTTCGGGTTAGCTTTTTCTTTATTGTTATGTATCTTTTTTTAGGCCTACCATAATTTTGACCCACCATTTAATGTAAACTGATAACTGATCATAAGAACAACTCCCCGCCAATTATTTCCCTTGTTTGGGGAGGGGGGGGGGTCATGGTTCACCATTGACATCACATACAATTTTCAAAAACATGACCTTGCCCCTTAGTTGACGCTAACCTTTCAGGCCTTTGCACTCACCCCGTGGCCTTGTCATTACGCCAGCTGGAAGCCCTCAAATAGTCCTATTCCTTTGATTTTCATCCGTCTGCTTGGAACCCCCTGGCTGGTACCTTGATGGCTGAAGCCCTCAAATAGTCCTATTCCTTTGATTTTCATCCGTCTGCTTGGAACCTCCTGGCTGGTACCTTGATGGCTGTACGAAAGAAAATGAGGAGAATCATTTTTCAGACGCGAAAAAAAAATTCTCAAGACAATCTAATTGCACCAGTCTATAAATACACGAATCCTTAAGCAAGGCCTTGACGCAGTACGTTTCGGTGTGCAGCCACTTTGACAACAGATGCCCGGCTATCTGAGGGAAGGGGTGTTAGTTTGACGCTGGGACACGGGGACCCCATCCAGTGCTTACCTTGACGTCCTCTTACGTTGTTGTTTTCCTGTGCTGCTGCTGCTGTTGTGATGGGGAGTTCAGGGTAGTGTGAGGTGTGAGGTCTGACCATCCACCGTTCCATTCCTACCCACCCACCCCCCACCCACCCCTGCTTTCCTGGAGTGCTTGGTTCTTCCTGTAGCTAGGAGGGCGTTCGGTGAATCCTTTCTCTCTTTCGTAACTGATTTTTTTTTCTTTCTCTCTTTCTTTCTGTTGCATACGACTCGCGCTGCGGTTGCAGAGAACAGACTGATACAAAACATCCCAAGCTTCTCCCCAGCGATTCGCCCTGCGTATCTCCCCCCTCCCCCCACGCCCCCCCCCCCCTCTCTCTCTCTCTCTCTCTTTCTCTTCCTGGCCCCTGCCCTTCTCCCCCACCATCGTTACTTCCTCCCCCCCCCCCACCCCACCTGCCTTTCCTTCGCGTTCAGTATTGCTGTCGTCCTTCCTCCCAGTCCTGTCTTACATCCCTGTTGGCCTGTTTACATACCACATGCCTGTGTGACCAGACCAACGCAGACTACCCACCACTGAGATGACTTCCTGCCTCCGAACCTCACACTCATCCTCTCCCCCTCCCCCTCTGTCATCCTCCCCCATTTCCTTCTTTCTCAACCCTCACCCCTTCTTTCTTCCCCCCCCCCCTCCCTTTTTTCCCTCTCCTCCTCCTCTCCTCCTCTGTCCTTCCTTATCTTCCTTGTCATCGCAGTTTAAAGTAACCTTATCCTTCTCTGCTAAACCTGGAACAGATCTTTCTAACCCATCAAACTACCGTCCAATAGCTTTGACCAGCTGTGTCTGTAAATTGATGGAGAAAATGGTCAATGCTAGACTCATGTGGAAACTCGAAACCGACGGCCTTTTGGCGAAAGAACAGTGTGGTTTCCGCAAACATCGGACTACAGTGGACCATTTGATCCGTCTGGATTCTACGCTTCGGAACGCCTTTCTGAACAAACAACACACAGTGGCTATTTTCTTCGACTTGGAGAAGGCCTACGATACCACCTGGAAGTCTGGGATACTTCATGATCTCCAGGATCTTGGTTTTCGGGGTCTTCTTCCACTTTTTATTCAAAATTGTTTGGCAGAACGACAGTTTCAGGTCCGGGTTGGCACCACTCTCTCTGATGTCCATGAGCAGGAGTTGGGTGTTCCACAAGGGAGCATACTGTCTCCTGCCCTCTTTAGCATCAAGATCAACAACATTGTCAAATCAGTCCAACAGAGTTCAGACTGCTTATTGTTTGTAGATGATTTTGCTGTCTACGCAACTGGAAGCCTGTACCCGAGTATCCAGCGCAGGCTCCAGCTTTGTGTGGATAAAATTCATCAGTGGGCGGATGAAAACGGCTTCACTTTTTCTCCTACACAGTGCATTCACTTCCATAATTTTCGTCAGTTTTTTTTTCCATATCCTGTAATTCAAATAGGGAAATCTCCCATTCCAGCTGTTAAAGAGGCCAAATACTTAGGAGTTATTTTTGACCAAAAACTCAACTTTCTCAGCCACATTAAAAATCTCAAAACTTCTTGCCAGAAAGCTCTGAATATTCTGCGGGTCGTAGCGCACACTGACTGGGGCGCTGATAAGAAAACTCTGCTGCACCTCTACAGAGCCTTGGTCCGTTCCAAACTGGACTATGGTTGTGCTGTGTACGGCTCTGCAAGACCGTCTCATCTAAAACTTTTGGATCCTATCCACCATCAAGGGCTTCGTCTCTGTCTTGGAGCATTCCGCACCACCCCTGTGTACAGCCTGTACGCAGAGGCAGTTGAACCCTCACTGTCCAACCGCAGGCTGAAACTGTCTTTGAATTACTATATCAGACTGTTCTCGGAACCGGAGAACCCTGCCTATGACTGTGTCTTTGACCCTCAGTTTCAAAGCAAATTCGAGAACAACCCTAACTGTATTCCGCCGTTTGGTCTTCGTATGCAGCCTCATGCGCAGAATGCAGGTCTAGACCTAGGAGTTGTGTCCGATTTTTCCAAATTTCCAGATAAGCCTCCGTGGACCTTTTTCACACCAGAGATTTGTTTTGATCTTGCAGCTTTTCGCAAAGAATGTACCAGCTCTCTGGCATACAAGGCATTCTTTGCTGATCTCTGTTCAAAATTCCCATCCTATCAGAAAATTTTCACTGACGGTTCCAAGTCTGAAGATGGAGTGGCATGTGCAGCCTATTGCCCTGGTGCTCCTTCTCAAATATTGTTGGAACATATTCCATCAGATGCTTCTGTTTATTCTGCTGAATTTACTGCTCTGGTTCTGGCATTGAGGATAAGCTCTCAATCAACAAAGGACTTTCTGGTTTTGTCAGATTCGCTGTCAGCTTTGAAGGCCATAGCTGGCCGCAACCTTCAGCATCCAGAACTTTTACACTTCTTTGAACTTTTTACCAAGTTGAAAGTGGAGGGTTACAACATTATTCTGGCTTGGGTTCCTGGTCATGTTGGCATCGGAGGGAATGAAATGGTTGATCGTTTAGCCAAGAATGCCACAACAGAGAAGTTGTCCAATATATATATATATATCCCCTGCTCAGATCTGAAACCCAAAATTAATGATTATGTCAGAGACCTCTGGCAGGAGGATTGGAATACACAGACGGATAACAAACTCTTTCAGATCCGTCCAAACCTTAAGGAGTTCCTCTCATCTACTTCTGGTGGTCGTAAAGAAGAAACAGTTCTGTGCCGGCTGCACACCGGCCATTCGTATTTTACCCATTCATACCTTTTAAAGAGTGAAGAAGCTCCGTGGTGCATTCCATGTCATGTGCCACTCACAATGAAACATATTCTTTTAGAGTGTTGGGACTTGCACGATGTGAGACACAAACATTTTACAGCAGATTCCATGAAAACCTTGTTCAGAGATGTTCCGTCTGACGCGATCTTTGAGTTCTTGAAAGAGAATAACATTTTTCATCGGATCTGAGATTTTACAGTGGAAAGATTTTTAACAAACTTTCGGATGGGTTTTTCGATGTATTTTAAAGAATTGTGTGAATGAATGACTTGTGAGTTGATTTGAACGTGGTGACAGCCCTGATGTGGCCCTTTGCGGTCGGCTGGGCTATAAGCAACATTATCTTATCTTCTCTGTCATCTAAGCTCTGATTTATGTCCTGCAACGTTGTGATCGCGTGTCGTTCAAATATAAACGTCACGAACTTAGTCCGCTTCCATCTTCTCTTAGTGTATTCATGTAGAGTGTACAGTCAACGTGGACAGATGTCTGCGTTGTTCCCCTGACTGTAGACACCAGAGAACAGGCGTGAAGTAGTTTACTGAGTCTGTGTTTGCGCTCGAATCATCCCACAGTGAATGACTTTTCAATTCTTTGGAATGAATTGAAAATGTATCAGCCTATTTGTAATCGTCTTCATTGTAAATGTGATGCTTTTCACAGTTTCTCTGTTAATGTCTTCTTCGTCTTCTTCTTCTTCTACTTCTTCTTCTTCTCCTTGTTCTTCTTCTCTTCTTCTTCTTCTTCTTCTTTTTCTTCCTCTCCTCCTCCTCCTCCTCCTCCTCCTCCTCCTCCTCCTTCTTCTTCTTCTTCTTCTTATTCTTCAGAGAAAGTTAATATCTTTGTTCTCCCTCACATCTTATTTTGCACGAAAACCCCCCTTTTCACAAACAAATCTCGTCCATCTCATGCTACTTTTTGTCAAAATTAACACCTTTTTTACAATCAAGCTTAACATGCAAAACCTCCAAAAATCGAAGTAATCGTTATTTTAAAAATGGGGGCTTACGTGCAAAACAAAAAAATGGGTGATATAGAACAAAAGATATTAACTTTCTCTCTCCATAGCATAAAAATCATTATTAAAAAGTGCAAAACTCTTCGCATCTGGCCACATTACCGATCACCTCTGGGTCTAACTTGAGACCCTATGGCGCCCAAGATATTAACTTTCTCTCTCCTCTTCTGATTAATCGTCTATCTCAAGCACCACCAACAAATCAGAACAAACAACCGGCCTTCCATCTTGGTTAGTTATTTTTACACACACTGAATTTATAGGCCCTTCAACTAATTCTTTAAATTGACTGTTTTCACCAAATGTATATGACTGATAATCGCAAAACCCCACCTTAGTTGATGGGAGTGCTCTTAGAACTGTAGATGGCTGGCCATTATACAAATTAGTGTTTGTTTTTAATTCACTTAAATGAACATACAACATTGGATTAATTAGAAAATCGGATGGTCTACTGCCTACATATTCATATAGACCGCTTTCTATATACGCGTGTGTATTAATACGATAGGCTTTACCACTATCATAAAAGCCTAAAATTCGAGCAAGGCCCTTGGGAAAAACGTACTCCCTTTTGTCTTTATGTTTTGGTAAAAATATAGTAATTATAAGACTTGCCTCATTAATTTCTAACCGTATGTCAAATTTGTTAAATGCTTCTTTTAAAGAACAAAAGCTGTAGTAACCATCAGGTATTTTTAAACGTTTTAAGCGATTGTCCCCCTCATCATATATATCTATCCAATTATTTTGGGTCTTTTCAGATATGTTAAACCACCTTATTTTAAACCTAAGTTCTCTAAGAGCAGCCCTACACTTCCCGCCTTTATTGTCAACTGAATACTTTAAGAACACGCGCTGGTTTTGCTTGGTTATATAAAGGAACATCCTTTTTAAATCCTTTTTAAAAAATCTATTTAAAAATGGAACCTTTTAAATATAATGAAAGTGCTACTTACGATGTAGGGGGGTTTATGAGCCCAAATCTTTGGACTTTAGTAGCCTAACCATCGCAGTGGATGAATCATATGGCTTTCTAGTCAGACTTGTAAACCCACTAACTAGATATTTAAATCCTCCAATAAAGAGTGATAGAGTGCCATCAGCATGGTCAACTCACCCCATGGCTTTTTACCAGAATCAGTTAAATTTTGCAGTTTACTGCTCAACCACTGGCTGCGGTGTTTCATATACAAACCATTTAAACCACCCCAACCTCTTAGTAAGGTCAGTATATAACTTTCATGTTTATTATCAGTATAGACGCATACTAACTGAACTACAAGTACGCCTCCCCAATGACAACGCGTTTAATCCATTTCTCAGCCCAATGGACAATAATGCATATGAAAGAATCTGCAACGAATTTAACATTAACCCTTCAAATAACTTTAGACAAAAGTTAGACCGCAATCACGGGTTGGGCACATTGTATTTGTGGGGTCAGCGTAGAGAATATAATTTTGACTACTGGCCCGGCCACACCACTTTTAAGCCAAACTCCCAAGTTAGATTGGGATCAATAGAACAAAAACACCCCAATGCTTGGGCAACATTTATCTTAGATAAAAGTGAAGGCCTAACAATGCCAGGAGTGCAAAGACTTAATGACTCCATACGCACGTACGTTTGGTGTCTATTAGGAGCGCAAGCACAGACCAAGTCTAGCATAGTGGATCAATCTACAGGCTTTGACGCCAGAAAACAATTTCTAGCAAATTTAGAAGATGCTATTAACTCTGCTGTTAATTTGCCTTCCAGCATACAAAGGTACCAAAACGTTCTTTCACATGCTAGGTCAAAGGTTGACTTTGTTGTGGGCCATGGATTATACATGCTGCCTTCTGACCTTCGACTGCAGATTGGCATGATACAGAATTATAATAATGAAATCCTCATAGCCGGAGACGACCAAAACTTAGGGCACAATCAAGGCTTAAACACAAGGCCCGCGCCAGCCATTTTAAAAAAAGTATCTAGTCCTGAAAGCGACCCACCGCCGCCAGTTATAAGCAGCCCAGAAAGCGACCCCCCGCCCGTTGATGTACCTCACCCCGACAGACACACTAGCGAAAAGACAGCCCTTGTTGTGTTTTTAACTTTTACTGGATTAGCCATACTTTATTTCACTAAAAATTAAACCGGCAGCCAACACTCCTAACGTCCACAGATGGTCGGCCATATAACCAGCCACTTTGCCTATTGTAGACAAAACCCAACTAACAACACTGCCTATTATGCCAGGCAGAGCATCAAGCGCTTTGACAGCTAACTTCTTTAATAGGTTTGCTAGATGATGCAGTTGTTTTCTAATCCAACTTTTGCCGGGCTGAGGCGTTGGAGGCGCTACTGGCCCTGTTGGCGCACTGCCGGTTAATGCATAAACCAGCGTAGAGATAGCAAACCCAACAGCTGTTAATATACTAACTATTGTAATTCCCTGCTCTCTGAACAGAATTCTTATTCTTTCTGCTAACGTAGTATTTTCATGAAGGAGTCTGTTTATAGTTTCTCTGATTCTGTTTGTTTGAGACGCTATTTTTTCTCTGTTAGTAGACAGCGCTTCTAACCTGGCCGCTCTTTCTAGCATTAAATCTTGTATTTTCTGCTGTATTCTAGCCTTTTCCTCTCGCCCTAAATTGTTATCATCTGCATCGGCCAGTTTATTTCTTTCTTCTTCTATCTCTCTATCTAGCTCACCAAGTTTTGCCAAATTGTTTGTTAGTTCACCCCTTATAGTCTTTAGAGCAGTATTAAGACCCATGATTTCACGCATAGGCAATGGAGAATCATCAATTGTTTTTAATTGTGTCTCCTCATTAAAACTCGTTTCAATTTCTGTTATTAGTTCATCTGCTGTTCGATTTAATTCTTGAAGAGGTATGTTTTGCATTTTAGATCGTGTTGGCAGCCTTTGCCCAAAGTTCTGTAAAGCACTAACAGCCTCAGGCCTTAGATTGCCAATAAAGTTTAACTGCCTTTGGTCAGAAATAGGGAGCTCTCTAAGAATTGTGCTCCCGCTTAAAAACTGGGTTGGGTCTGGTTTTGTAGTAAGCCGTACAAGCTTTCCTTTACTAGTTCTTACAAACAAATGATTATTTTCATCTGTTAAAAAATTAGAAACATTAAGCGCTTCTGGCTGCTCTCGCCCTATACTGCCATATAACGATTCAATTCTATCTAACAATCGTATTTGGCCTAATCCTGCTCCTTGCCATGCTGCTGCTCCTTCAAGTTCTTCTTGCAATGAAGGACTCGGCTCTATTTCTTCATCTTCTTCTTCAATAGGATCAACCGCGTCAAAATCTTCATCAGCCATATCTATATATTTATTATTTTTTGTTTTATAAAAAATGAACCCATACGGCTGCGACCTCGATCCATTCAGAAAAGCGAAGGAGCCCCATGGCATAAAAGGCATAAGACAGACTGTGCGCGTTGTAAATAATCCATCAACAATTGAGCCTAATAAAATGTTAACAGTAAGATTTAGTGACCTCGGGCCTGACGATGTTATAATGCCAGGCACTGCCAGGCTGTCATTCAAAATAGACATTGAGTCGACGGATCCTAATGCTACTGTCGTTGCTAACCTGGGCAGGGCCATCATTAAAAATATGGTAATTAAACTGGAAGGTAGAGAAGTCTTCTCACTGAGTAGCGCAGACATTTTTAATCTCTATTCCGATCTGTGGCTACCCAGAACAGAAAGGAAAGACAAAATCTTTCAGGGAATCCAGAGTCCAAACGGTCTTAAGCACAGGCTTAATGCTGCAGATGCAAAGGAAGACGAGGGGGACCAGGCAATAGCGCGAGCATTTAAGAACAGATTTTGCATCCCTCTAGATTTTGAACTGTTAAAAACCCATCAGCCATATTACCAAGGTGCACTAAGAGACAAACTTACTTACGAACTGTCATTCAATAACAGCGGGTCTGTTATTCTATCAGATGATCCCTTAGCCAAATACACTGTTAGTAACATCTCTCTTAATTTTGACGTTGTTACTAACCCCGAACTGGCTAGAACAATCTTAAACCAGTATAAAAGTAGGAAGGTTGTTTACTTTGAAAGAGTTTTACACCACAGTCTAGCGATTAAAAACAAGCAAGACACCGTCTGGGAAATAGCTATAAGCAATTCTTTAAGGTCTCTAAAGGGGGTTCTCTTGCTATTTACTGAACCCTCAGCTCCTTTTCAGAGAGAATCTGAGGTGTTTTACAACCCAAAAATTGAGCAACTGTCTTGCACAGTAGATGGCAAGCCTTTTCAGCTGTATTCAGCCGGACTTTTACCCGACCAACACTTTGATGAAATAAGAAAATTGTTTGCTGGAGGCAGACAGACAAGCCCCCAGCCGATCATGTGTGTAAAAAACTTCACCTTCACGATGTAAGACTTGAAGATTATCTAACAGACAAATATGGATTATGGCTGGATTTTAGATCCACGTATGACAACAGACTGCACGGGAGTGGAAGAAGGGTAGGGTCAGATGGCATACTCATACAGATTAATAAGGAAGAGGAGGAGAATGGTCAGATACAAATGCACGTTTTTGTGGTTTATGACGCCCAGCTGAACATTGAAGAAAATAGACTGAAAGAAATAGCCTATTAAAACAGATGGATAGTTTGAACTTTTTGCCTAAAGACCCGCACTGTTCGCTTATTTGCGGGATTACTGGGTGTGGGAAAACTGTCTTCGTACTTGATTTGTTACAAACAGTCTACAGGTTTCATTACGAGTACATTGTTATATTCTGCACAACCATTAAGCACAACAAGTCTTACAAAGAAAGGCAGTTTGTTTGGACAGACGAGAATATATTTTTAGTTGATCCTACTGACAAGCTAAGCGACTGTTTAGAACATTACTATAGGCTATTTGAGGGAACCGAAACGCTGTTTATTATTGATGACTGTTCAGCCGAACAAGACATTGTAAAAAAAAGAAGGACTCTGTCTAAGCTAGCCTTTAGCGGAAGACACGCATTAGTTTCTGTTTGGCTCTTAACTCAAAAATACAATGCTGTCTTAAAAGACTTTAGATCGCAGTTAAAATCAGTCATCTTATTCTATACTAAGGACCGGGACAGTTTTGAAGAATGTTTAAGTGAAAACTATATAATCAGGGACAAGGATGAACTAAAAAAAATAAAAGAGCGGCTAGAAAAATCTAAGCACGCTAAACTATGATTACGGACTGACCCACCAGTTCAATACGTTTGCTCATTATAGATTGCTCATTATAGATTGCTCATTATAGATTGCTCATTATAGATTGTTTATAACAATTTGTTTATAATAAATTGTTTATAATAAATTGTTTATAATAAATTGTTTATAATAAATTGTTTATATTAAAAAGAATGTCTCGAGGACCTGAATCAAAAGCAGAGTTAGCTCCTAAATGCGTTGCAGTAGAGATAAAAGATCTAGCAGATACAACTGACTTTGATCTGATAGGAGTGGCAGGAAATGTTTATGGATTTGAATACACCGACGATGGTGTTTACAAACGAATAGAAATTGAAGATAAAAAACGACAGCAATATCCTACCCTGGAAGAGATAAGAAATCTAAGGGCAAACGATTTTGGCAAACACGAATACAAACTTCATAAACGAGAGAATGTCTGGGCGTTGCTTCCTGACATTAACTGGGATTTAAAGTTTGAACTACGAAGCCCCCATGTATACTTTGATAAGAAATACAATTTTAGAAAAGCTTTGAATGAAGGACGCCTTCTTGCTAGCCTAGTCCCAGGATTACAACAGAAAAAGCAGATTGAAATAACCAGGCAGGGCTCTGTATATATGCTGCGGAGAAAGAAGTCCTTAGCTGAAGTGGGGGGTGACACTGTCGGCTTAGAGTTTAACCCAAAACTAGAATCACTGCCAAGAAAAATGACGATGCTTTTTCGCTTATTTATTACTCCAAGGGAGTCTGATCCTAGTTTGCCAGAGCATACGTTAATCAGAGGTGTACAAATAAAGTCTGAAAACTTGGGCGGCCCTCTTAGGCTTGTTATTGCTATTACTAAAAACGGGGATGAAATAAACACTTCTGTATCATCTGACAAAGTCACTGTGATGGTTGACAAAGACAAACTAACAGTACTCGATTTTATTTTCATTAAGTATGTTGATTTTATTGCGTTTTACTCTGTTGATGAAGTGCTGCCAGAAGGGTTAATAAGAAAATATGTACAAGATTAATCTTAATTAAAAAATTAATCTTAATTAAAAATGGATGATCAGGCTCAAAAGTTTAGGTTAGAGCAAATAACTGAACTTCAAGAAGAAATAGAAAGTGACTTGAATAAGTATAGGGTTACTAGAAAGAAATATGCTAAAGTTTTAAATACTCTTTCTTATATAATCACCGGCTCATCAGCTGTAGCGAGCGTAAGTGCTGGGTCTAGCGTTGCCCTTTTAGCTACTGGGGCTGGAGCACCAGCCTCTTTAGCATTAGGGAGCATTGGTTTGGGTTTAGGTGCTATGTCTATGATTGTGAGTGCTGTTTTAAAAAAATTAACGCCTAAACTACAAAAGCACACTGCCATTGTAGCCCTAGCATCAGCAAAACTTTGTTCATTAAGACTGAGAACAAGCAAAGCATTGCAGGATGAAAACATTACAGCTGAAGAATTTGAGCATCTTATGGCTGATGGTGAGGATTACAGGCGACAAAAAACTGAACTTCAAAAGGAGTGGAGAAAGACTTTTACTTCGCAACAGGTAGACACTGAGACAATCAAACAGAACATTGAAAAGCAAGCAAACAATCAGTTAAACCCAAAAATAGACTAAAAATAAGATGTGAACTAAAATAAATAAATAAATCATAAGTTTAACAAAAAAAAATAAATAAATCATAAGTTTAACAAAAAAATAAATACTTTTTTTTTTTTTAACTAATCGGCACCGTATTTGGTGGGACAACTTGCAACTCTTCGCGAACAAACGATCTTTTAGGGGCAGGCTTTTTAGACGCAGAAGAAAGAGTCTCTCTTAAATAATACACGGGAGGGGTTGTTTTCATAATTCTTTCAACTTCATATACGTCTACGCTCCATATGGGGTCTGTGGCTCTAATTCTAACATCGCCCTCTGCCTCTCCAGGCGCATACAAGTATCTTACTTTTAGTCCAAAAGGTAAGAGTTTTTGATTACCTTGAATGTCTTCAGTAATGCTAATTTTTTTTAATTTGATCGCGTTCACTGGCTTAAGACCCGTTGCTTTAAATTCTTCATTGTTCATGGCGCGTAAGACTGCTGGCAATCTCCTAACCATTCTGTGTTGCGCGTCCTGTCCATAAGATCTCTATGATATTGATAGGTAAACAAACGCTCAGCTAGATTCTTATTAAAGTTTTCTACTAGGGCCTGGGAGCGATGGTTGCCTGGGATCCCCCTCTTAACTGTAACCCGATGTCTTAAAAACAACTGGTTTACAGCTCCTTTAAACTCTTTCCCATCATCAACCTGGATCAACCTAGGATATTTTAATGGGCCTCGCATGTATATTTGTTGTAAAGCCACAGCCACAGCAGTTGAGCTTTTATCCGTTAAAGGCTCAGCATCTTTATACCTTGAAGCCATGTCAACAACAGTCAGGGCATACTTAAACTTTTTTCTTCTAACTTTGTCATGTGGAAGGTACAACAAGTCCATCTGGTGGGTGTCATTAGGAACTGAGTTAACAAATCGAGGCCTTATTATTCTTTTTGGGGCAGGCAGATATATTTGCCAGATCGCTTGTTTTGAAAGCCAGTCTTTCGCTTCTGATTCAGACACCCTAGCAGCTTTACTCAGTTTATCAATAGCGGCCTTTCCTTTCCAATACCCTCCAGGAGAATAATATATTTTGTACTTTGTATCGTCCATAAGAGACTGTTTTTATTACATTTTAAACTATGTTTTTAGATTGAATATGCAAGAAGAAAGATTGCTCCCATAGCACCTATAATAAAGCCTATTTCCACCATTTTCTGATCCTCAGATGGTTCATAAAAGTCAGACAGTTCTGGCGGTGACGATGTTAGAAACTTCTTTCCTGTCACTAAGTAATATTCATTCATTGCTTCATCAACGTCTGTAAATGTGTGCTCTGCATGTCCCTGCTCTCTTAACTTTTTATTAATAAAGTCTAAGTGAGCAATTCTCCTTTTCTCGTAAGCGTCTCTTGCCTTAGCTAAATCTTCCATTGCCTTGTTATGGCGTTCTCTCTCTTCATCAGACCGCAATTTACTAAACATATAATTGCTGCCGGAGAAAGCCAATGCATTAACAATAGCCCCACCCACCATCAGAACTATTCCAGACATCTTTTTTATAAATGAATGAATCTTTTTTTTTTTTTTTTTATAAAATCAATCTGCCTAAATGCATTAATCTTTCTATGCATTAATCTTTCTATGCATTGATGTTTTCTGGGATAATCCCCTGTGCAACAAGAAAGTCTTTTGAGGCAATCCCCGCCGTTATTACAGCTATAACCTTAACAACATCCTCAGTGTCTAACCTTCCTAGATCAGCTGGCCTCATTTTAAACATGTTTTTTGCTAACATGCTATATCCTATACTAAGGCCGCCGATTACAGCAGAATGGTAAATCGTATTGATGATCTTTGCAGTGCTCATATTTTTTATTAACTAAAAAAATAATTAAAATAATCATAATATGAAAGACTGTCTATGTGCTTTTTAATCAGATAATCTTTTGTTGCCAGAGCTAAAAATAAGGCTGTGACTAGTTTCGGCGAATCTTCTATCTTTCCTATGTTGGGTGGTTTTATTCTTAACAAACATTTTGCTAGGGTTGAGTAAACTATAACGCCAACAATAGGCACTGTATAATTAACCAGCGTTATACTCATGGTTTTATTTTTTTTATTTGCTTTTAAAAAGAGCTTTAAAAAATGGCGGCCAAACACAGCGAATTTGATCTAATGATTTTAGTAGAAAATTGTAATGAACTATTTGACAGAGTGGTGAAAGTGTTAGACACTTGGCTTGAGAATGATGTAAACATTTTAATCAAAATTCATAGTGAACTATCTAACGAAGCAATCAAAGAGTTAAGCATTGGCTGTAGTGATTCAAAAGCTAAAGCATTGGCAGTCGTTCGCACAAAATTGGAGTGTCTTAAAGTATTGCTACGCTTGAGTGAAGAATAAAAAACGCGTTTACTTACTTTTACTTACTTTTATTTTTTTTAATTACGTAAAATATTGTGAGTTAAAAAATGAACCCCGCAAGTGAGTCCGAGTTTGAAATACTACCTCCCAACAACGTACAGTTGGAAGGTAGTAACAAATCATTAAACAATAAGTTCATTGAATTAGACATGGACATCATTAACCCTACAAACGTTCAGAAAAGTGTAATACATGCTATTTCTAAAATTCCAGAGTCTCTTCAAATTAACCCGCCAGCAAAAATGTTGTTGGTCATTCTGATTAAATATATAACCTCCGATAATAGTAGTATGCAAGTCTGGGTTTCAACTAGACAGAAAGAAGTAATCAGCTATTACGACTTTAAACCTGGCTGGGCTGATTACATGCTCACACAGTTTAACCATGCAAGTGAAGAAGCGAAATTGCGCGGCTCCGGTTGGTCTGAAGGAACAGTCCTTGAAATCAGATTAAGACAAGCCAAATACTTTCCTATAGTCGGCAATTCTTACATCCCCCTCCCAAAAGAGTTAGTTTTTAAACGGGCAGTCCTAAACATACATAATTCAGACAATATGTGTTTCATGTGGTGTGTTTTGGCACACTTACATCATGTTAAAAAGAATGCAGAGAGAGTTTCCAATTACGGGCAGTATATAAATGAGCTGAACTTAAATAACATAACCTTTCCAGTGAGCGTAGAAAGTATATCTCAGTTTGAAGAACAAAACAAACCAATAACCGTGAGCGTATACACATGGTCTGTAGCAGACAATCTAGTCCCTCTAAGGATCTCTCCCAATGCTCCCACTTTAGGCGAATCACTTGAGAACCATGTAGACTTGATTCTGTTTACAGACGGTTCCAAGAGCCATTATGTATTAATCAGATCAATAAGCAGACTTCTGGCTTATACTACAACGGATACAGCTAAACAAGGGCTTTGTAGGAGGTGTTTGGTTAGAATCCCCACTGTAGAGGCGGCAGCCAGCCATAAGAAACATTGCAAAAGTTTTGTAGACTGTAAAATCGAACTTCTTACACCAAAACCAGGGTCTAAGGTTAGTTTTAAGAATGTACGAAAAATGCAGATGAGCCCATACGTAGTTTATGCTGACTTTGAATCAATCTTGCTACGGTACTATGGCCCACAACAAGAACAAAAAACAACCTTATTGTCCCGTCATCAGATCTGTTCTTATGCGTTCGTCGTTGTTAGGTCAGACGGTGGACACACAGAACCAGAGATTTACAGAGGTCCCGACGCAGCTGGCCGATTTTTGGAGCAGATGAAACACCTTCGCAATCAATTCTCCAATCAGCTGAACCTTTCAGACATTAAGATGACCCCCGAAGATGAAGAACGTTATAAATCAGCCACCCACTGCTGGATATGCAAATGCAAGTTATTAGGTGACACTGTAAGAGACCATGATCACATTACTGGCAAATTTAGAGGGGCGGCACACAATGGCTGCAATCTTCAGCTTAAGGTTGACCCCAAGACATGGAAACTGCCAATCTTCTTTCATAACTTACGAGGCTACGATTCTCACTTTATCATGCAAGCAGTAACTTCTGAATGTAAGAGGGTTAGCTGTATTGCACAATCATCAGAAAGTACATGACCTTTACTATTGACTGTTTATCCTTCTATGACTCTGCCCAACATCTGATGGGAAGTTTAGATAAATTGGCGGGATCTCTGCAAGACTATCCAATCACTAAAAAATATTTCGATCCATCTTTAGTTCGTAAAGGCGTCTATCCCTATGAATACATGGACTCGTGGGAGAGGTTTGATGAGCCAGCGCTGCCAGCAAAGGAAGACTTTTACAGCCGCCTTAGAGGTGGAGGCATATCTGACGCCGACTATGAATATGCCCAGAAAGCCTGGACAGAATTACACTGCAAAACGATGGGCGATTATCACGATCAATATTTATTGGCCGACGTGTGTTTATTAGCTGACGTCTTTCAGAATTACAGATCCACTTGCATGAAACATTACGGCCTGGATTCGTCACAGTACATCTCTTCCCCGGGGCTGTCTTGGGACGCATTCTTGAAGTCTACAAACATTCAGATTGACTTAATATCGGATCTAGATACACTCCAGATGATTGAGGATGGGTTGAGGGGAGGCATTAGCATGGCCTGTCATCCTTATCGCAGAGCCAATAACAAGTATTTAGACGATTATGACCCAACTAAACCATCCAACTATCTGATGTACTTAGACGCCAACAATCTGTATGGGTGGGCCATGAGCCAGGCACTGCCATTAAGAAACTTTAAAATGATAAACGGGCCTCATGATGTTGATCGGGTGGTAGGACTATTATTACAGCTTACACCCGATAATCCAATAGGATTAATCTTAGAGGTGGACTTAGACTATCCAGCAGAGTTGCACGACCTTCACAATGATTTCCCCCTAGCTGCAGAAAAATTAAAGATGAGCCCCACCGAACCGCCCAAGCTCGTGCCTAACCTCTTTAACAAAACTAAATATGTCTGTCATTATCGACTGTTACAGTTTTACTTAAGACATGGACTGAAACTTACCGCCGTTCACAGAATAATTACTTTCGATCAAGTGCCTTTCATGAAGCCATACATCATGAAGAACACCGATCTTAGGACTGCGGCCACTGACGCTTCAGAAAAAGACTTCTTTAAGTTGATGAACAACAGTTGTTTTGGCAAGACGATGGAGAACGTACACAATCGTAAAGACGTAAGATTAGTTACAAACGAAAAACAAGCAATTAAGCTGAGCTCTAAACCTAACTATCAAGACTTTAGAATATTTAGCGACAGCCTGGTTGGCATTATGATGAAGAAACAGAATGTGAAGTTAGACAGGCCGGTGTTTATCGGGTTTGCCGTGCTAGAGTTGTCAAAGCTGTTAATGCTTGAATTTCTATACGACTACTTTAAACCGCTGTACCCAGAATCAAATGTCCTTTACACAGACACCGATAGTTTTATTATGGACATCCCAACTGAAGACTTTTACAAAGACATGGAAATAGAAGTGGCCAAAGGAGCTGGTGGGTGGTACGACACATGTGACTATCCTAAAGATTCGCCTTTACATTCAACCGTTAACAAGAAAGTGATTGGAAAGATGAAGGATGAATTTAATGGGACGGTTATACAAGAATATGTTGGCCTGCGGTCGAAGATGTATAGCGTTGCTACCCAGACTTCTGTAACAAAGAAAGCTAAGGGCATAGATAAAGAAGTTGTAAAAAAAGAAATAAGTCACAACAACTACAAGCAGGCTCTCCTTGAACGCGAAGTATTTTATCACACAAATGTTAATCTGCGCTCTACTCTTCATCAAGTAAACACAACTGCCGTTAATAAGAAGTCGCTAGACTCTACCAATAGCAAGCGAACTTCCGTTAGCCCCGAGTTTTCATACGCTATAGGCCCCCGGAGAACTGACTTGTCGACTTACTTAGATCTTAAATAGTATTAACTTAAGATCTTAACTAGTACTTAACTTAAGATCTTAACTAGTACTTAACTTAAGATCTTAACTAGTACTTAACATGACTTGCACTTAACTTGCACTTAACTTGCACTTAACTTGTTATAACTGACTTAACCAGTACTTAGCCTGTACTTAGCCAGTACTTAACAACACATTTAAAAAACTAATTTATTAAAAATGGGTCTACAGCGGGAGGCTGTACTTTTTTTGCAGAA
Organism: Conus canariensis; assembly: GCA_033310375.1. Taxonomy (NCBI): domain Eukaryota; kingdom Metazoa; phylum Mollusca; class Gastropoda; order Neogastropoda; family Conidae; genus Conus; species Conus canariensis. The sequence continues at coordinate 10,699,139 of CM065725.1, read as the reverse complement.
GCTGGTTCTTTTTCTGTTTTTGTGGGGATTTGTGACTTTGTTGCTAAGTATGGCTTTAGGCGCTTGTATGTCAAAAGCCCTCCACCAACAACAATGCCCCCCAGCACATAATAATACATCTTATAGTTTGATTGCGTTGTTGTTGGTGGCGGCGGCGGTGCTGGTGTTGTTGTTGTATTACTATCTAATAATTTTTGTTTTGCTGCTTGGTTTGCTTTTTGCAGTCTGTTCCATTCAGCTAGTTTACGGCCGGCCTCAACACGGCCAGCACTTTTAGACTTAGTAACACTACTCACCTGCGGGACACTCACTTGCGGCACACTCAGTTGCGGATTCACTTGTGGGGCACTCGCCTGTAAATTCACTTGTGGAGAATTCACTTGTGGGGCATTCTGCTCCTGTGGGACATTCTTCTCCTGTTCGCTCATTTTTTTTAGTGCGATTAAAATTAATATGATTGAAATTAATATGATTGAAAGTAATTAATCCCATGATGAATGGACATAGCAACGTCCCAAATCTATAATACATGTCACATGCAAGAGATTCTAGAGACTTGGTTAAAACCGGATCTTGTGTTAAGTCATATTTTAAATCTTCTTCTGAATCAATCGGCGCTATCTTGCCTACTAACTTAGCATATAAACTAATCATTGTCTGCCCCACCGATCTAACCATTTTTGATCCTAGCTGTGCTTCGTACCTGGCGTAATACTTCTCAACGTCTGATGTAGACAATTGCTGAATCTGTTCAATACTTAGTTCAGCGCCTAGATACTGCCTGGTTTTCCCACACGCAGCCAGAGAGTATAATCTTTCTTTATGACAGAGGTCTGCTGCCTCCTCACACTTTAATAGCTCGTCGCAATCCATTTTTAAAAGCAATAAAACATAATAAGAAAAAATAATAATAATGAAAGTGATTTGTCTCCCTTTAATCATGCATAAAAAGTAATTGTCTCCTTTAATCATGCATAAAAGTAATTGTCTCCCCTGAATTAATTATCTATTTGGTTATTAAAAGTTGTGTTTTTGTGTTTAATTTGCTAAAGCTTTTAATATGAATATTGTACAAAGTAGTAACTAAAAAGTACTTTAACGTACAGTTGTTGTTAACCTTTAAAAAATATTCTGCTTGAATAAAAAATAATTTTAACAACAGTCACACTTATGCATAAACACCATAAAACTATGGGAGCTTTCAGTGTGTACAGTTTATATATTAATCCTAAAAGTGTAAAGTTGAGAATATGCCTTCGGTGGTTTAGTACTTGCTTGTCATGGCATTTTGAAAGTCCAAATTTGGCCCTGTCCTCTAGTGACTCTTCCAATTTTCGTTTGTGTTTGTCTGTCTGGGTCACTGGCGCGGCTATGAACGCCCGTAAACCCAAATGTGGTCCCTGGCGCGGCTTTTAACGCCCGTAAACCACAATGTGTATCCTAGGAAGAGTCACTACAAAGGGGGTGAGAAAATTGCCCCAAATTCTAAATTGAAAGTAGACAACCAAGTATAAGAAAATACCATAGGGTCTCATGTTAGACCCAGAGGTGATCGGTAATGTGGCCAGATGCGAAGAGTTTTGCACTTTTTAATAATGATGATTGTGTCGAAAGCCTTCTTGAAGTCAATGAATATATGGTACAACTTTCTCTAGTGTTGGAGATGCGTTCGCGGGTTGAAGATATGTTCAACTGTACTTCTGTTTTTGTAGAATCTTGCATGTTCTTCATCAATGATGGATTTTGAATCTGGCTGAAAAGTATTCAGAATAATTTTGAGCATTACGTCGCTTACATGGCAAATCAAACAGATTTTCTTGGTGTAGTTCTGGTACGGCAAATGCTTGACGGAGGCTTTTTTCGCCGGTGGACTCTGCAGTCATGAAATATAGGCTGGAAAACCCATAGGAACGCCGCCGGTGGACTCTGCAGTCATGAAATATAGGCTGGAAAACCCATAGGAACGCCCGGTGGACTCTGCAGTCATGAAATATAGGCTGGAAAACCCATAGGAACGCCCCCGTGGAAGTTCTGTCGTGTCACATCCAGTGGCCATTGCACACTGCTGTTGGTCCATCAGTTGTCTCTCCGCCAGATTCCAACAGCTCTGCAGGAATGTTGTGGATGCCTGCAGCCTTTCCACATGTTAGCAATTTCACTGCAGCTACAACTTCGTGGGAGTATTGGAAACTCGTCCTCATCTGGCAATTCCTGGACTGATGTGGATCTCTTTTACTCTGTATGATGAACAGTATTCCGTCCTCCATTTTATGATGTCTTCTTCCTGTTTGGGACAACTGTCCTCTTTCTCCTAAACGGTGCTGCTGTGTTCGGTCAAGGCCTTTGCCACCTTAAATATCTTTCTTTGCTTTGTTGTTGTCTAGAATGTCCGTACTCTCCTCACACTGATACTTGATCCTGCTTTTGTTGTTGTTGTTTACACCATTTCTCTCACTGAACTTCTTCTTGTTTATAGCGCTGTTTTCTCCACTTCAGTCCTCTTGAATGGTTTTAACCTCGTTCTAGTGTTACACATCTCCAAGACTTTGCTCATGACCCACGACTTCCATCTTCTTCAGTTTATTCCTGGCAACTCTGCCGCTGTTTCAGATATCACTTGGTTCAAAATTGTAAGGTCTTTGTAGCAAAATCAAGAAGAAGAAGAAGAATTATCCCACCACAAAACAGACTTTGGTTTCCTTTCTCTCAGCCCTCTCTCTGTCTGCCTGTCTGTCTGTCTGTCCGTCTGTCTATCTCTCTGTCTGTCTGTCTGTCTTTGTTTCTCTCTCCTCTCTCTCTCTCTCTCTCTCTCTCTCTCTGTCTGTCTGTCTGTCTGTCTGTGTGTCTGTCTGTCTCTCTGTCTCAGTCTCTCTCTCTCTCTCTCTCTCTCTCTCTCTCTCTCTCTCCTCTCTCTCTCTCTCTCTCTCTCTCTCTCTCTCTCTCTCTCTCTCTCTCGCGTGGGTTTTTGGGGGCTGTTTCAGTGCGGTCCATTTATTTATTTGCTCGTAAACGTCTGCTTAACGTCAGTCGAAAGACTCCCAACGCCATGATCTATGGGCAAACAGGAAGGCACCCTTTGTATGTGGACAGCACTGTCAGCTCCTTACAATACTGGTTCCGCCTGAAAAAGTATGACAATTTCTAGACTTACGAAACATATTAATGTAATGCCTCCGGATGACGACAAGCAAAATGATTTGCACAACTGGGCTTCTTATCTAAAACGCTGTTTGAATTTGGTTGTATACTCTAGGTGTCGGCGAATGGTGTGGATCGAAACAAAAATTTTTTTTTTTCTGTACAAAATCTTAACGCAACAGATAATAAATTATTGATCGCTTCCACCAAGACTAGGATGTCAAACTACATCTGGGTGATCGCTTTGTGACGTATTGAACATTTGCATCACTTCTGGAGCCAGAGAAATACACCAGCTCCATCACCATCGCCAAATTAAGATGAAATTAATAGTCAGGTTTGGTTTATATCAGTTGAATGTGAAAACAAAAATATTGACCGAAATGAAAAGATTGTTTATTTTGAATCGTACTTCGAATGAGCATTACTTCTGGTGTGTGTGTGTGTGTGTGTGTGTGTGTGTGTGTGTGTGTGTGTGTGTGTGTGTGTGTGTGTGTGTGTGTTGTCCACGTTATCCTCTTTAAGAGAAAAAATACATTCTACGCATTGCCGAGAAACACACGAACTGTCAAAGTCTGTATGTAGAAACTGTGTTCTGAAAGACTGCAGCACAAAGAATATTGACTGTACTATCCATACAATACGTAGAAATTTTTGTCCTTTCATAGTACAGCACTAGAAAACTGACTACACATTAATGCGATATGAAAAAATTGTGTACTTGCATAACACAGCACAAAGAACATTGACCATACGACCAGTACGATAAAAAGACATAGAAATTCTGTGTTGCCATAATATTGCACAAAGAAGATGAATTTGATGATCAATGCAACATGAAGAAACTATTTGACTGCATAATACAAAACAAAGATGATTGACTATACGATCAATACAATGTGTGGGAAATGTGTGCTTGCACACATCAACACAAAGAAGATTGACAATACGACCATGATGTAGAAAATGTGTGCTTGCATAATATAAACAAAAAGGATTAACTATACGATCAATTCACTTTGTAGAAATTGAATTCTGCTATATTTCAGCACAAAGAAGGCTGGATACAGAAGCAATACGGTGGACGATCTCAGAATTGATACTTTACATCCAATGACTGTTTTCGTTTTAGATTTTAAAAATAAATCATGAAAATATGTATCGGTTGCACGTATATGTCTACCTAGCCTACTGGATTTCAGCTCTATGGACAAACATGCTCGTTGTTTAGCATGCAAATGTTTATGTTATTTATTACAGGCAAAAATATGGTGCTGATGTCAAATGGCTTCGTTATATTAATATTCCAATTCCGCATATCTTTTCTGCGGGCCCCTTTTTTCTATCCAAAGCCATTCTTGCTAAAAACATTTTTCACAGAATAGTAACAACGTAGCTGTTTGTAACTTTTGGCGTTCACATCCAGTCATTATGATTTATTTAGATATCTATTCTATAATTAGTCCTCCAGATTACAAGTTCTGGTTTTCACATCCATTGATCATGTTGTTTTGAGATATCTGTTCTTTTGTTTTGAGATATCTATTCTATGATTAGTCCTGATTGCATTTATCCCCAGGTTAACGGGTCAGTCTGTCTGTCAGCCTGTCTGCCTGTCGGTCTGTCTGTCACTTCCTCCCACCTTCTCTACGTCACCATACCATCGCTTGTCCCTGATTTCCATCCCAGGGATAAGATGATAAGTGTAATATAATAGTATTTGAGTGTCGACAAGCCACCCCTGAGGAATGGCACATCAGACTGAATGCCAGTTAACGCTAGCATTATGCTACAGCATGATCTAACCTCTAGTAGACTTCTTCCAACTCCTTCAGATGGTAACTAATTGATTTGTTCCTCGTTATGAAGCCCCTGAAGTAATACGCAGACAACAGAGAGGCTGTGTGACGTAGAGAAAGGAGGAAGTCACTCTCTTCTTATTTAACAGCGATTCTCCATTTGTCTCCCAGAAACAGACATGTCTGGCACATTTCCTGGGGAAGTAGCACCTGCTCAGTGACTTGGAAAGTTTTTTGACAGAGAAAGTGATCTGAACGCCCCCATTCGCCCCCCTCCCCGATTAACACTCCCGCCCCTGACTCTTTTTATCTGTTTTAGACTTTGTTTTCTTTTTAATTTCTTCTTCCCCTTTTTCTTTTTTTTTTCTTTTCTTTTGCACTATTCCTATTTTATCTCTATCTTTCCGGCGTGCTAATTTTCGTCTTCCTATCTTTTCCTGATTTTTTTTTTCCAGTGGGGAGAAACGTGTCGTGATGGTGGGAAGTATGAGTGTATGGATGTATGGTGGGGGACGAGGGGGGGGGAGGGGGAAGGTGGGGGAAGCATTCTTCCTGTCACTATCGGATGAAACTTTAAACGATGGGTAGGAGATTTTAAAAATAATTATTAGTGAGTCCGTTAGATGGGAAGGAAACTGTTGGGAAAAGAAAAAGGGAGGTACGCTGTGTGTGTGTGTGTGTGTGTGTGTGTGTGTGTGTGTGTGTGTGTGTGTGTGTGTGTGGTGTGTGTGTGTGTGTGTGTGTGTGTGTGTGTGTGTGTGTGTGTGTGTGTGTGTGTGTGTGTGTGTGTTTGGTTTCAATAAATTTATTTCCACTTTACAATCACATAGTTTTACAATAAATGTGAACATTTGAACAACAACAAGCTAATGCTTATCATGTGTTCAAATGTTTATAATCACAAATGTGACAAAGGCAATGGCAGTAGACCATTAAAGTTACTATTCTAAATAAAAGACGCAAAAATATAAATACCTACACGTATACATTTTTTATAAATAAATACATGCACACATACATACATTACACATGCACATATGCATAAATGCAAATAAGTACAAAATCGAGGAAAAATAAGAAAAGATAGTAGTAAAGAAAAGATTAAACACTAAAGACAGGAAAATGCAGGCCAATCAACCACTCACACATTATTAACCTTTATTATGAAGCGTTGAGAGAGAGAGAGAGACAGAGAGAGACAGACAGACAGACAGACAGACAGACAGACAGACAGACAGTCAGAGACAGAGACAGAGAGAGAGAAGCCAAGACAAGACAAGACAAAATTCTTTATTTACGAGGATAATAGATAAGTAAGCACTGATGTGCTTTTTTACATCCAGTCCTCGCCCGGAGTAGGGTCAACAATGCAAAATAATTACATCCAGTCCTCGCCCGGAGTAGGGTCAACAATGCAAAATAATTACATCCAGTCCTCGCCCGGAGTAGGGTCAACAATGCAAAATAATTACATCCAGTCCTCGCCCGGAGTAGGGTCAACAGTGCAAAATAATTACATCCAGTCCTCGCCCGGAGTAGGGTCAACAATGCAAAATAATTACATCCAGTCCTCGCCCGGAGTAGGGTCAACAATGCAAAATAATTACATCCAGTCCTCGCCCGGAGTAGGGTCAGCAGTGCAAAATAATTACATCCAGTCCTCGTCCGGAGTAGGGTCAACAATGCAAAATAATTACATCCAGTCCTCGCCCGGAGTAGGGTCAACAATGCAAAATAATGACATCCAGTCCTCGCCCGGAGTAGGGTCAACAATGCAAAATAATGACATCCAGTCCTCGCCCGGAGTAGGGTCAACAATGCAAAATAATGACATCCAGTCCTCGCCCGGAGTAGGGTCAACAATGCAAAATAATGACATCCAGTCCTCGCCCGGAGTAGGGTCAACAATGCAAAATAAGATTCGATAAGGCAACAAAAGAAGCATGCAAAAACTGATTAGAACTACAATACATTACGGAATTGAAAATAAGATTTAAATCTTTTTTAAGTGAAATGAGAGAGAGAGAGAGAGAGCGAGAGAGAGAGAGAGAGGAGAGAGAGAGGGGGAGAGAGAGAGAGAGAGGGGGGGGGGGGGGGGGGGGGGCTTGGAAGAAACTGTATTGATGTCTAGGACGGAATTCCCATCTGGCCACGCCACGCAGCCTCGACATGGATTCAAAATGTCTGCCCATGCGACAGCAACAACCCGCAATTGCACTTAAAGCGCGTTTAGAGTAGTACACCCTGTGATTTGGCCTTGTTGTGATAATTATAGAATGATCATGAAAAAATAATGCGTGGAAGGAACCCAAGCAATAAAATCTGAGCAGGTGAAAGCATCTCAGACGACAAAAGCCTTTCTTGATATTCGCTTTGAAATGAACCACAGAGAGAATACCTGTTAGGGGAGGTAAGTAATGTGTTGTCCTGCAACCATAAACAAGATAAAATTTTGTAACACGTCAATCAATAATCAAATATTTCATGTTGATTGCAAACGTGATTTTTCGTTTCTTGGAGTATCTTTAAGACTGAATTAAGTAAACTTAGATGGTTGTACATTTTGCAGCCATTGATAAACAGGAATCAAAATACAGTACAGCACATTTCTTGCTGTTTTAGATTCGTGAGAGAAAAAATAATGATATAGTGGAAACCATTTCTCTGCATGCCAGGAAGCAGAATGGGGCCTCCGCAAATGTTGAATGCCGATGATTGTCCCGACCAATCGGAAGAAAGTTTACAGATCTCGACGAGTTGCGTAGTTCCATTTACATAACATTTCTTCATGAAATGGACAGAGATGTAAAACAAAGACGAAGTTTAAACAGTCTAGTTACTCATCCAGGTTCTTTCCGTTCAAAATTCATTTCATCTGCAGTACGAACAAGTTATACATTGCCTTGAAAGGCCAGAGGTCAGAAAGGAAATCTTGCTGGATTCGAACGAACAAGTAGGGTAACTCTTGCCTTGCTCCCATGATGAAATAAATACACGCCCTTATCTCCAAACGACTGCTGCTTACAATACCGAATCGCCTAGTAGACATGACAACACAGAGCACACAGGACAAAAAAGAAGACATCCCCAAAACGGATGTTCCAAGCTCGAACGTCTACACGGCAACAAAAACTGACGAAAAATACAAACACAAAATAATTAACATTTATGCAAGACTGGCACAGCCTTTTCGATCTTGAACAAAGTCAAACAAAGACACGGACGACCAGTAACAAATACAGGCAACCTCGGCTGGATTGGTATGAAAGGAAATCTGAAACGAGGCAGGAAACAGTAAACAGTACATAGAGAACAAGCAGGGTGCCTCTTGTTCCCATGATGAAGTAAATACACGCCCATAACTCCAACCAAATGCTGCTTATGATATCGAATCGCCTCGCAGAAATTTCGACACAAAGCACACAGAACAAACAAGGAGACAACCCCTCAAAAAGGATGTTTTCAAGCTTGCATATGTACGCTGTACTTGACACATCTACACAGCAACAACAACTGGAGAAATGAACGAACAAAAATTAACGTTTATTACATTCAGTCACAATGTTTGTCCACATGTATTAAAAAAAGGATGTTTTGTGGCTGGTAAGAACAGCCGGCACTTTGACCACTGTGAAAACAACTTTTGGCACAAAAGGGGAGTGGCTCACGCCATGGACTATGTCCCTAATCGTCACCCTTCCTGAGAAGGGAAACCTCCTGCACTGCCAGAACCATCTCACTCTAAGCTTGATAAAGCACGCCAGCAAAGGTATGCTCAAAATCATTCTGAGTGAGATGCAGTCGAAAGCAGACACTACCATTGCTGAAGAAAGGGCTGGATTCCGCAAAGGCAGAAGTACCATCGAGCACATTTTTGTACCTCAGCCCCCTTTGCGAAAAAAAATCTCCAGCACCAGAGAGAATTCTACCACATCTTTATGGCCGTCAAGAAGGTGTTCAACAGAAGAAGGAACTATGGGCCACAATGAAAACAATCAACACTGGGCAGAACCTTATTAACACTATCCAGTAACTGTTCCACAAAGCTCATACAGGGTGCTATCGGAAAAATTGTTCCATTCTTCAGTTGGAGTCTTTCAGGGCTGTCTTCTGTGACTCACACTTTTCAACGCATTCCTTGAACGCATCATGACTGGTGCATTGAAAACCATGTCAGCACAGTCAGCATTGGAAGAAGAACCATGACAGGCTTCCGATTTGCAGATGATGTTGTTATCCTGGCCAACAGGGAACAAGAACTGCCAAGCTTGTTGAACGACTACATGAAACATCAACAGGATATGGCATAGAAATCAACGCCAAGAACACCAAGTTGACGACCAGCCACAACACTAGCGTCAGTGCGGATGTAACTGTCCTTCATCAGAAGCTAGAATCGGTTCAGCCGTAACTTATCTGTTATCTGTCATTGACAGTGAGGGATCCCAACCACGAATGCTCTGAAGGCAGCAGACAAATCACTGCACTGTCAAGATTAAAACATACATGTGGAAAAATAATCTCCATGAAACACAAGACCAGGCTCCTGTGTGCACTGGTACATTCCATGTCTCTGTCGATTTTCGAGACATGGCCGCTCACAGTCGATCTGGAGAGAAGAATCCGGGCCATGGATATGAGACATTACTGCAAAACACTAAACATCAGATACACTGATAATATCACCAAATGACAGATGCGTCAAACCGTCAGGTGGCACTTAGGACCATACAAAGATCTACTGATGTCAGTCATTTAAAAATAACCTATGTTGGTATGATCATGTAATAAAATCCAATAGCCTTGCTAAAACCAACCTCCGGGGAAGTGTTGAAGGAAGGAGACGGAGGAGAAAGAGAGAGGAGAGGAAGAGGAGGAGAGGAAGAGGAAAAGAAGACGTCAGCGCTTGATTCAGCCTTGGTCTTCAGTCCACAACATCGCACACAATTTTCTCATTATGCCTGCAGAACCTATCAAAAAAACTTCACTTAACAGCCAAGATTTTATTGACAACTCTATGTCCAGGCAAACTGGTCAAATGTAGTACTTAACATCTCACCAAATTCAAAGCTACCGATTAGTTTTGTCAAACAGCGTTGCAGAGCAAGCACTTCGATGTATTTCGAGCTGCAGTGGTTTTTTCAGCGTTTGTATGATTCCTAATGAAAACAGAAACGATTTCATAAATGTAAGAAAGAAGCTGTCAGAAGGAAGGAAAGTAGCAGAGTCAACCAAAGGTCGATGACACAAGATCAGACGCGACGCTGCCAGTCACAAGTCTACGATGTTGCCTCGACTTGGAATCTGTAGCTGGTTTTCCATGAATGTTTCCAGGCGAAGAAACCCTTGTTTTCTTAGTTCTCGTCATCTTTCGTTGTCGCTTTTATGCCTGTCTTCCGTGTAACAATTAACTTTCAAATCAATATTCTAATTTTACAGCTGTTTAAGAAGTTGTTCATATGCTGACCGAAGTTCGATTTTGTGATTCCCCAAATTGTTTATTTCATCATATCTTGAAAGCAAAGTTAAAACGAAAACGCTTGGGACCACTTATTCTTTTTCTTTTTTTCTTATTTGTTTATATATTTTTTCCCATTTCAATGTGTAATTCAGGGCCGGATCCTATACATAAGAGGTTTCCATAGGGAGAACCGGGGGGAGCGGAAGGGGTGGGGTGGGGGAGAGGGGGAGAAGTTCTCCCAAACTTTTGCAAAAGCGGGTTAAGGGTGGTGGTAGTGTCTCATTTTTTTTTCCAAAATGTTGGAGTTCTCTCAGCGGACTGTTCAATATCCTTTTCATTTTTCGGCCCCTATGATACAAACCCAGGATTGACATTTGGTCAATACGGCGGGAGAGGAAAGCCAGTGAGAGGTGGGATGAGGTGGAGGAGGGGGGGGGGGGTTCCAAAGTGAGGGGAGGCTTCACGTGGAAAAGGGTTTGTTTGTTTTTTTAATGCATTCTTTCAACCGTTTGGGAGGAGAAGGGGAGGAAAAGAAAGGAGAAGACGCTGTGTGGTGTTTCAGCTTTTAATCCGAACATACATCGAGCCGTTTCTGAATCACATTCTGAACATTCATGAGTAGAACATTTTTACCAAAACAGTCACTGATAAAATCCAAAAACAAAAAAAAGGTCAAAAGAAAACCTGCTTGGAGAGTTACCCGATACTAAGAATGCTGGCACGCAATGACCGCAGTAATGGCCGTTGTTCATGCCAGTCGTTCTGTATCCGCTTATGGTGGAACCACTCTTCTGTCACTGTGCGATCTCATGCTGCCCATCATAATACGCATTACACAATGCCATCAGGGCTAAGAGCACTCAGAGAGAGAGGGAGAGAGAGAGGGGGAGAGAGGGGGAGAGAGGGGGAGAGGGGGAGAGAGAGAGGGGGGAGAGAGAGAGGGGGGAGAGAGGGGGTGGAGAGAGAGGGGGTGGAGAGAGGGGGGGAGGGATAGAGGGAGACAGACAGACAGACAGAGGAATAGAAACAGAGACAGAGAGGAGGGGGAGGAGAAGGACAGGCACAAATATGGGTGAAGAGAGAAACAGGCATGACGAGCAGACCAACAGCTAGAAAGAACAGGGAAAGATATATAGAGACAGACCGACAGACAGACAGACAGACAGACAGACAGACAAAGACAGAAGGGTGGACAGAGTACACATACACGCGCGAAGAGAGGAGAGAGAGAGAAGAGAGAGAGAGAGAGAGAAGAGAAGCAGACAGACAGACAGACAGGACAGACAGACAGAGACAGAGACAGAGAGAGCACGGAGAAGAAAAAAATGAGAGAGAGAGAGAGAGAGAGAGAGAGAGAGAGAGAGAGAGAGAGAGAGAGAGAGAGAGAGAGAGAGGCATTAGCCGCTTCGACAGTCCCTTGCCAATAGCTGCATAAAGCCACACACACACACACACACACACACACACACACACACACACACACACACACACACACACACACACACACACACACACATACACACTTTGCAGAGGGAGAAAGAGAGAGAGAGAGAGAGAGGAAGCAGAGAACACATACGTAGTGATTCGAGCGTATTGATTTGAGTCCTATGTGCGTGATGGGTATTGTTTAATGCCAGAACCACGAACTCGTTACAAAAGGACAAAAATATATCCAGGACCCCAAGAGGACGAAAAGCGAATTAGGACTGAGACCAGGGGGAGTGAAAATGCCTATAATTTCGTGCGCCAATGAGAAAACGTTACAGTGCATAAGAATTAGTGAAAATAGACCTATGCAAGATTGGAGTGTAATACCTTTCTGAGCTCCAACCAGTAAAGACACCGTCTGGTTTGTTAGTATGAAGATAAAGCTGGTTGCAAGAGGGATTCAGCTTCTGGGTCGTGTAAATGTCGTTCTTGTTTGTGTTTTTTTCCCGTCCCCTTCGTTTATATGTATATTGATATGATCTTTTCCTGTCGGCAAACTAATCAATCTTTTTTTTCTGGTGGTGGTGGTGGTGTTTGTTTGTTTTACAAATTACCTTGTTCACTACTTTAAAATATTTGAGATGTTTTCTTCAATGACGGCGAATTTATATAGAAGAAGAGAGCTGGTAAGTAATTATCAGTGCAACTTTTGTTGGTCTTTGTCAATTTTTTTTTTGTTTGCAGAAATGTCTGTCTGTTCCTGGAACCCCTTTCTTGCAGTCTAGCTATTGCAGTCTTTGCAGGAATGTCTGTTCCTGGAACCCCTTTCTTGCAGTCTAGCTATTGCAGTCTTTGCAGGAATGTCTGTCTGTTCCTGGAACCCCTTTCTTGCAGTCTAGCTATTGCAGTCTTTGCAGGAATGTCTGTTCCTGGAACCCCTTTCTTGCAGTCTAGTTATTGCAGTCTTTGCAGGAATGTCTGTCTGTTCCTGGAACCCCTTTCTTGCAGTCTAGTTATTGCAGTCTTTGCAGGAATGTCTGTCTGTTCCTGGAACCCCTTTCTTGCAGTCTAGCTATTGCAGTCTTTGCAGGAATGTCTGTCTGTTCCTGGAACCCCTTTCTTGCAGTCTAGCTATTGCAGTCTAGCTATTGCAGTCTAGCTATTGCAGATTTGAATAGCCATCCAAACGAAAAAGAAAAAACAAATTACCAAGCTGTAGTCTCAGAACATTCAAGCTTCGCTGAAATGAAGATTTTTGCGTCGAAATGGTTTATATCAATGTTGCATATTTTCGATGTATTATAAAGTTCTTGTCATGCATTTGAAAATTCAATAAATCTAGTTGAGAGAGAGAGAGAGGAGAGAGAGAGAGAGAGAGAGAGAGAGAGAGAGAGAGTTTGTGTGGGTGTTGGGTAATACGTGAGTCGACAATTTCTCGGTGGAGGGGGAAAGGGTGGGTGGTGAAGATGGATAAGTGTAAAACAGATATTTTGTAGGAATCAAGGAACGTGACGTCATTTTTTTAAATGACTGAAGTTTTTCCCGCCCTCCCTGAGTCTGCAGTACTACTGGCTGTTCGTTTGTTTTTGTCCTTCCTGATGTAGACGAATAGATCAAAGTTCGTTTCTTTAGTGTTTGTTTTGTATTGTGTTCGTCTGGTAGATCAGTATTTCAAGATTTATTTGGTAATGTTTCGACTTCCGTAATGTTTCCGACTTGCGTAGTTTCAATTCAAACGTGAAGTCGGTTCTGCTCTACGACTGCGAGGCTTGGAAAATGACCAAGCAATACAACAAAAATTTCAGACCTTCATCAACACCTGTCTGAGGCGCATCTTCAAAATCAGATGGCCAGAGAAGATCTACAATGAAGATCTGTGGAAGCAAGCAGGACAGGAACCAGTGGCCAAGCAGATTCTGCGGAGGAAGTGGGGCTGGACTGGACACACTCTCAGGAAGCCAGCATCCAGCACCACACGCCAAGCCCTGACATGGAACCCGCAGGGGAAAAGGAAGAGAGGCCGACCTCGCAGCAGCTGGAGGCGAGGCACTGAGGGAGAGATAAAGAGGCAGGGGACCAACTGGACAGGCATTCAGCGAGCAGCCCAGAACCGAGTGCGATGGTGGAGTGTTGTTGATGGCCTATGCTCACCCTTGAGCTATGGGCCTAAGTAAGTAAAGTGTTTCGACTTCCGCAGTCAGTCATGATACCTTGAAACTGACTTTTATTTAAACTGACTCTTACCGTTCACTGTGTTTTCTCTGTTCAGTTCCGTTCACTGGTTATTTTGAGGTCTGTTCATCATCGATGATATTAGGCAATATCAAAAGGCAGCAGAGATCACTGAGAATGTCAGACCTACTGTCCCTGGTCATTTTCTCTCACCCCTCTCCCTCACATGTTTCAATCTGGACACTCCACTCAGAATAACTCCGAAAATACTTTTCAAAAACTCACAATAGTCAGCCCAACTCTGACTGGGCAATATCGTGTGCGATGTCCATAACACATGCGTCATATAAAACATGGTCAATGCTTTCAAAATATACCTTTTATTTTGTATTGCTCTGTTAAAATAGGGCAGCTTAGGAGTATATGATCGATATATCCCTCACATACACATCGAACATCAGGAGAGAATTGTGTGTTCCCTTTGTGAGTGAGTGAGTGAGTTCTTTATTTAGAGTCTGTTCACACTTGGTGATATTAGACTAAAAAAAAAAAGAAGAAGAAAAAAGAAAGAAAAAAATGAGCAAGGGAAAAGGGAGCGTTTACAAAAATCTGTTAATTTGATGCATGGAAGGCACTTTTGCTATTTGCACAATTTTTCCATTTCTGTTCCATTTGTTTAACCCACGTTGTTGTCTCTTTTATCCCCCAGTAGTCTCCTTTCCATTCCCGTTGGACTCTCAAGGAGAGGCTGAAATATATTCCTTCATTTTGTTTAGTCATGACTATTTTTTTTAATAACTTTATTCTGCATATCGCGTTCTTGCATTTCCATTTTCTATCAATCACTGGGAGTTCTATGCTAGATACTACGGGTGCTATCCACAGACCGTGACTCTCCCGGAGTTCTCACCTAGGGGACAAAGATCGAGTCGTGTCAGGCACAAGCGAATGGTATCTGTACAAAACACAGA
>CM065725.1:10679170-10681670 GCA_033310375.1 Conus canariensis | reverse complement strand
TGATCTTGTGACAAATCGGAGTCTCTTTCCATAGGTGATGTAATGCTGAAAATCGATTAAACAACCGTTAAAAAACTCTATTTTGCCGTTATTTCTTATATATAAGTGGATTTTAATGAAATTTGGTATATAGAAAGGTTATCACACACAAATGGCACTTCTGTATAGTGTTTCAAAATTTGACCGTTAAAATCGTTATTCTTGACATATTGTCCGATCTGGATGAAATTTGGTATGTACACAGGCTTTAGCCCAGTGAGGACTAAAATACCAATTTCAAACGTGTACATCGGTTATATAACCGTTAAAACCGTTATTTTGCCATTATTCTATATATATATATATATTTGTGGATTTCAATGAAATTTGGAATATAGAAAGATAATCACACACAAATGGCACTTCTATATAGTGTTTCAAAATTTGACCGTTAAAATCCGTCATTCTTGACATATTGTCCTATCTGGATGAAATTTGGTAGGTATATAGGCTTTAGGCCAATGAGGACTAAAATACCAGTTTCAAAAGTGTATTTCGGTTGAATAACCGTTAAAACCGTTATTTTGCCGTTATTTCTTATATATTGGTAGGGTTTAATAAACATTTGGTACATAGAAAGGTTATCACTATTCAAGATAAACTGGGAGTACGTTTATATGCTTTGCATCTTTTTTTTTCTATTTTAAAATCTTCTGAGAATCCTCAAAGAGATTTATTATTTTGTACAGAAGATGCGGTCAAAAATCTGTTTATAAGAGGAAAATGTTATGTGACGTGTTTTATAACTTTTTTTATGTTTGTGTACACTGTTCATGCTGATCATTGGAATTTTGTCTTTAAATGTTCAAATATTATGCGGCCTCTTTTGTTGATTTTTATTCACTGGTTTCGACTTCTCACAATGTTATCTATTGACAAACATAACTCCGGGAAAATCTGATGTATGCTTCTGAGGAGTATTGTAATTTGGACTGTTTTTGTATTGCGGGCCAAACGTACGGAATACACATTTTGAGATTTGTGTAGTAATCAATGACGTTTTGAAATAGAACACACTCACGCACATATACACACGCGTGCGTGCACACCACACACACACACACACACACACACACACACACACACACACACACACACACACACACACACACGCCCACACACGCATGCACAGTGTCACACGCAAGCACGAACACGCGCGCGTATCCATGCATACACGTGCGCGCGTTCGCACACACACACACACACACACACACACACACACACACACACACACACACACACACACACACTCACACACACACACGCACGCACGCACGCACGCACGCCGCACACACGCACACACGCACACGCACACACACACACGCACACACACACACATACACACACACACACACACACACACACACACACACACACACACACACACGCACACACACAGACACACACACACATCATACCCTTCTTCTTTCCCGCTTCCCACATCACACACACACACACGCGCGCGCGCGCGCGCGCGCGCGCGCGCGCACGCACGCACACGCACACGCATACATACAGAGTTTCACACACACACACACACACACACACACACACACACACACACACACACACACACACACACACAAGCACACACATGCAATAACATATATGCGCACGCACGCACACCTGCGCGCACCCCCCCCCTCCCCACACACACACACATACACACATGCATGCACATACTCAAGGACGTACACGCACGCACACACACACACACACACACACACACACACGCACGCACGCACGCACGCACGCACGCACGCACGCACACCACACACACACACACACACACACACACACACACACACACACACATGTATCCCATCGTTCCTCTTTCTTGCTAACCCATTCTCTTTTCTCAAAATCTCTTTCTTCCTTTCGGCTTAAAAATCAATCGTCTTTCATGAATAAGACTGTTGAGTAGGAATATATGCATATATACATGACCATGATTGCCTCGTGAAACACTGTTGTTCATCTTCCAGAGTACTTCGAAGACGTTATATCCATTTGATGACTAATCCTGTGTGTATTCTCTCTCAATTCAGGAATATCATGTACATCCTCTCTCTCTCTCTCTCTCTCTCTCTCTCTCTCTCTCTCTCTCTCTCTCTCTCTCTCTCCTCTCTCTCTGTGTGTGTGTGTGTGTGTGTGTGTCTCTCTCTCTCTCTCTCTCTCTCTCTCTCTCTCTCTCTCTCTCTCTCTCTCTCCAGTCTTTTACAAGGTTTAGAATAGGGATGTCCCTTTTGTAGTCTCACTTTCTTAAGTTTCAACCTGGTCGTAATACTGATTCTCGCTGTCCTTTTTGTTGTGACGTTGAAGAGAGTGAAATGCATTTTCTCTTGATATGTCCAGTGTATGAAGATATTCGTGCCCGGTTTATTCCGCACAAAGTCTGGAGGTAGCCATCTTTTTTTTTTAATTTGTATTGTTGATGTCAAGCACAAACCAAAAACTGATA
>CM065725.1:10669170-10674170 GCA_033310375.1 Conus canariensis | reverse complement strand
ACCGCCACCCCCCTCCCAGCGGCAGGGTCAGATGAGGTAGTACTTCTTAAAGCGCCAGCTGTCACTCTGCTACAGCACTTCACTATGTCTTCTCTTTGGATGCCATTTCTTACTTTACTCAAAATTAGTTCTCCACACTAGAGTAAGAACTTCTTTTAATCTTTGCATTTCTGTCGTCCCCGTTTCCTTGAGAACATTATATTATTCAAAATTTAGTGGAGTATTACGTTTATAAGTAGAAACCCAGGCAGAAAACAATTTCAGATCTGTATATAGGCTGGGTATGCTGCCTGATGACGATTTGGTGCACTTGTTAACTGATGATGCAGTCGATACATCTCATGCTTAGCATCTTGCGGTTACCCCTCATGTCCATGGCACGGATTTTCCTGTCCAGGCCAACTGTCAGGGTCAATGTCTCTCGCGCACACAGGAAGGTGGAATGTACCAGGGCACACTTGAGCTGGAGTTTTATGCAAATGCTATTGTTCTGTCTGTGTGGTGCTCCTGGGCTCTGGAACTGAAGACGAGGATAAGGAACTACAACTGATCGCTATGTCTCCTGCCTTTTCTGTGATTGGCTGCAGACCTCTCCGGCTCCCTCCTTCCCCCCCCCCCCTTCCCCCCTTTGTGCCATGTCAGCAGATTAATGAGTTATGAAAGATGTCTTAGTCCTACACCAGGAAATAATTACCTGTCTGATACTGGATCATTGTTTGATTTGACGTACATTCTGGTGGACTGCAGATCGGTTCTCTCTCTCTCTCTCTCTCTCTCTCTCTCTCTCTCTCTCTCTCTCTCTCTCTCTCTCTCTCTCTCCTCTTGTTGTTTCATTTTTTTGTACATTGTCATTTGTCATGCTGACACTGTGACCTGGAGAGTATTGTTCTGTGCATTTTTACGTCTGTACTTTGTAATGTCTGAATAAGACACGTCTTTCCAAAAATGACTCGTCTGTAATGTACTAAAACAGGCGTTACATTGTGTCACGTTAAAACAGGCGTTACATTGTGTCACGTTTTTGTGTATTTGTGTGTATTTTAGCTTTTTTTTTCAGCACCGCGGTGTTTCGTGTCAGTCTCATAACCTGCGCCACGTTCAGCATCTGCAATGTTCCAAAGCCGTAACGTACACAGATATACTAATCAAATTTCCATAACACACCAACTGCACATGAGTGACACAACACACAAGAAGAACCAGTTCAAACAGATACCTACTGAGTCTGCTACAGCGATCCTCTGACCCGCAGAAGAGTTCTGTTTTCAGTTGTATCATTTCATCTGCCCTTCCTTTCTAAATGATAACATTCGCAGCGAGAAGCAGAGAGTCAAATAGAAGCCAAACTGATAGTAATGAACCATCATTTACATGGGAAAGGCAGCAGCGAGCAGAGGCAGAGAAAAAAAAAACATGAGGAGAAAGCGACACCATTTGAAACTAATAAAAGACCAAAGTAAGAATTCATCAAAACTGGTTTGATGTACATGAAGAATAAATCAGCAAGCTTTTGGAGGAGAAACATTAAGCTGTTACATTTCTGAAGAAGAGAATCATATGAGGCATTAAGCTCATTAGAGTAAGCTGCATTAAGCTTACTTCTGAAGAAGAATCATATGAGCTGCATTAAGCTGTTACATTTCTGAAGAAGAGAATCATATGAGCTGCATTAAACTGTTACATTTCTGAAGAAGAATCATATGAGCTGCATTAAGCTGTTACATTTCTGAAGAAGAATCATATGAGCTGCATTAAACTGTTACATTTCTGAAGAAGAATCATATGAGCTGCATTAAACTGTTACATTTCTGAAGAAGAATCATATGAGCTGCATTAAGCTGTTACATTTCTGAAGAAGAATCATATGAGCTGCATTAAGCTGTTACATTTCCGAAGAAGAATCATATGAGCTGCATTAAGCTGCTACATTTCTGAAGAGAATCCTACCAGCTCCACGCCAAAGGCATCACTCCAAACACCTTGAGAGCAGAGCACACAGAGAGAATTACACAATATGCAGGATGGTTGTTAGGTTCAAAAGACAGATGAGCTCCACAATGACGCAGACACAAGCAAAGCCACGGAGGTTTGTTTGTTTCTTTCAGATTGCTGGAAGCTTTGCATGACTCTCAGAAACCCATGGCCACTCCGCACCACTCAACATGCTGCTGCACTTTGCTGAAAGATAGACAGCATCCTCAAACGGACAGAGAACACTTCTCCACCCTCGGTGTCCTTTGGGTTCCAGGGAGATGAGTTTACATTCCTATCTTCTTGTCAGCGACGCCTTCATTGTAGGAACACCCAGACACTCTACCTGTGGCCACCATTGTAGGAACACCCGGACACTCTACCCGTGGCCACCATTGTAGGAACACCCGGACACTCTACCCGTGGCCACTGGCGACCTCGTGATTTGCCTTGAAGTTGCTCCACCTCTCTCTTTCATGAATCTTTGTAACACCCCCCCCCCCCCCCCCCCGGTGACAGCCCTGATATGGCCCTTTGCGGTCGGCTGGGATGTAAGCAACATTACCTTACCTTACCCCCCCCCCCCTTCCCCACCTCTTATACCTTCTGTAGATATCGCACATCTATGCTTGTCTTGTTTGTTTCTATCTTTCCCGCCCCCAGCGTATCTTGTATACAGTGTCAGGACACCGAGGACTTGGCTTCATGCTTTCTATGAATTAAAATCTCTTTTCTTTTCCATATTCCTCCCTATCTGTCAATGTCTTCATCCAATTCGACGCAAGATGGCCGTTCAGTCAAAGCCCATGTTTGGATGAAGATAAGTGACTGCTCAGTGTGGATGAAGATAAGTGATTGCTCGTTCATCAGCGCCCATCTTGCGCCGAATTGGATGAAGATAAGTGATTGCTCGTTCATCAGCGCCCATCTTGCGCCGAATTGGATGAAGAGAAGTGATTGCTCGTTCATTTTCGTTGTCCTGAGTGTTGTGTGTCTTGCCTGAAGAAGACCTAAGAGGTCGAAACTCGTCGTGTTTTGTCTTGTTATTCGTTTGTCTACGCTTTTCGGCGAGGCCTTATAAATACGTTTTTGAAATTTGTTTAGATTTCCGCCTGCAGTCGCCTCACTTTACAACTACATCTAACGTTTATCATAGGTTGACATGTTAAATCAATATATTAGCATGTTAAATCCTTGTAGTCACTGTGTTGAAACCTGTTGATCAGTTTGATTTGTTAAGTTCTTTTTTTTTGTTAATGTGTTAAATATGTTGACCACATATTGATATCTTTACATCCTGTATTTAGCGCGTTAAGACATTTTGATCCCAGTTCAATGTTTACTTCTTGTATTTAATGTATTGAAGCATATTGATTAAAGTTGGGTACGTTTATTTCTTGTATTGAGTGAGTTGAAACATCTCCATCACAGTTTGAGGTGTTTACTTCTTGTATTAAGTATTTTGAAACATGTTGACCGCAGGTATTATGTTTACATCCCGTATTTAGTGAGCTGAAACTGACCACAGTTTGACACGTTTAGTTCTTGCAATTAGCGTGTGAAAACATGCTGATCATAGCGCGATACGTTTATTTCTTGTACATAATCTGTTAAACATGTTGAATGCAGTTTGATTCGTGTACCTGTGGCACTTAGTCTGTTAAAACATGCTGATCGTTCCAGCTATATCGTCTCTTGATGAAACACTCACTGCCGGATTAGACCCACATCATCTCGTGATCCAAATGCATCGTGTATTGATCAAACAAACAAATCGCACTGTGATGAAGGACTGACGGAAACATCTGGATTGTGTCATACAGTGAACAAAGCCGCTTAATGTAGAATGTGTCGTATGACACATAAAGTAATATAAAATATTGTTTTATGAATGCAGTAGACTCTGCTTAGAAGAAATTCGGATATACGAAAAATCGCCTATAAAAAAAGAAAAAGAAATTTCAGCTGCCACTGGCTGTCTTTGTATTACTTGAAAAAAAACTCGGATGTAAGAAACTCGGTTATAAGTAAACCTTTCCCATAAGAAACACGGTTTCCTTTCATAGGACATGGACTAACGTAGGCTGTCAGAAAACTTCGGTTGTACGAAAGTTTTCTGCCAGCCTTGGTTGTAAGAAAGTGAATCAGCGTCACTTCTGTATATGATAGTGACGGAATACTTTCACCAGGCGCAATCCAGACAGATGGACCCAGAACAAATCCTTAGTTATTAGACAAGCATAACTGCATTTCTTGCTGTAGTATATGTTAAATGTTTAATACCAAAACAGTCAAAATCTGCAAGGACTTCTGCGAGTACCCGTTATTTCCTGTTATTTTTCTCATTTTTTCCCATTCAAGCTTCTAAGGACATGTGTAGGCGCGCGCGCGCGCACGTGCGTGTGTGTGTGTGTGTGTGCGCGCGCGTGTGTGTGTGAGTTTATGTGTGTGCTTATGTGTGCGTACGTGCGCGCGTGCGTGTGTGTGTATGTGTGTGTGTCTATCAAGAAGATCAAACAAAACATACACACTCGCACGCGCGCGCGCGTACGCGTACGTACGCACGCATGCATGCATGCACGCACGCACGTGCGCACGCGCGCACAGGGAGATACAGAGAGAGAGGGGGGGTGCACCTAATCATGTTCAGTCAATCTTGAAACCTCAGTCAAACGAAACATCTCACTCAAAAACGTCAAACATCCAAGGTGGGTCTCCTCTGATGCAAGAAATCTCAGATATCAACCAACAAAAAATTCATGTCCCTTCGACTTTCTTATAACCGGAGTCTACCATGTATGTCCCCTCCAATTTGTTGTAACCGGAGTTTGCTATACAATTTACTATCGTGTATTGATGAAACACGAATTTCGGATATATTCACTGTTGGACAAACACTGAAATCATGGTCTATAAATATCCTGATAAATTCACATCCCGGTATTTTGTTTTGAAATGTTACTTTCTTTATATACCGTCTACCGATTGAACACTCAGTTGTTTAGACTCCACCACGCGCAAGAGTTTCC
>CM065725.1:10654170-10659170 GCA_033310375.1 Conus canariensis | reverse complement strand
CATGGTAACATTGTGTTTACTTTGTTGTTACATGGTAACATTTGTGTTTACTTTGTTGTTACATGGTAACATTTGTGTTTACTTTTTTGTTACATGGTAACATTTGTGTTTACTTTGTTGTTACATGGTAACCTTTTTGTTTACTTTGTTGTTACATGGTAACATTTGTGTTTACTTTGTTGTTACATGGTAACATTTGTGTTTACTTTTTTGTTACATGGTAACCTTTTTGTTTACTTTGTTGTTACATGGTAACATTTGTGTTTACTTTGTTGTTACATGGTAAAATTTGTGTTTACTTTTTTGTTACATGGTAACATTTGTGTTTACTTTTTTGTTACATGGTAAACTTTTGTTTACTTTTTTGTTACATGGTAACCTTTTTGTTTACTTTTTTGTTACATGGTAACCTTTGTGTTTACTTTTTTGTTACATGGTAACATTTGTGTTTACTTTTTTGTTACATGGTAACCTTTTTATTTACTTTTTTGTTACATGGTAACCTTTTTGTTTAATTTTTTGTAACATGGTAACCTTTGTGTTTACTTTTTTGTTACATGGTAACATTTGTGTTTACTTTTTTGTTACATGGTAACCTTTTATTACTTTTTGTTACATGGTAACCTTTTGTTTAATTTTTGTTACATGTTAACATTTCTGTTTACTTTGTTGTTACATGGTAACATTTGTGTTTACTTTTTGTTACATGGTAACATTTGTGTTTACTTTTTTGTTACATGGTAACCTTTTTGTTTACTTTTTTGTTACTTGGTAATCTTTTTGTTTACTTTTTGTTACATGGTAACATTTGTGTTTACTTTTTTGTACATGTAACATTTGTTTTACTTTGTTGTTACATGGTAACATTTGTGTTTACTTTTTTGTTACATGGTAACCTTTTTGTTTACTTTTTTGTTACATGGTAACATTTGTGTTTACTTTTTTGTTACATGGTAACATTGTGTTTAGTTTTTTGTTACATGGTAACATTTGTGTTTAGTTTTTTGTTACATGGTAACATTTGTGTTTAGTTTTTGTTACTTGTAACATTTGTGTTTACTTTTTTGTTACATGGTAACATTTGTGTTTAGTTTTTTGTTACTTGGTAACATTTGTGTTTACTTTTTGTTACATGGTAACCTTTTTGTTCTATGATGGGAATGACAAATGAAGGGGAAAGGTTGATGATCTCAGCATAGCCTAGTCTTATTCTGCTTCGGGATGGCAACACTTTAGCTACCTCGCCATCCTCTCTCTCTCTCTCTCTCTCTCTCTCCTCTCTCTCTCTCTCTCTCTCTCTCTCTCTCCTCTCTCTTCTCTCTCATGTTGATTATCTTTGTTCTCGTTGTTTGTTTCTTTTTGAGGATGTAACCTTCTCCCCTTGACAGCCCTGAGGAGACCCTGTGGGTCGGCCGGGTGATAAAGTTGAGACTAAAAGAGTGCTGCTACACAGTTCAATGTCGGTCTCGCTGGAAGAGTGACTGGACGCGTTCTAGCATGATCTGGGTTTTCTTCATCAAGCCATCAGATCTCAAGTTACAGGACTGTCTACTCGTTGATCATTGCATGAGAAGCTTTAAAAAAAAAAAAAAGAAAAAAAAAGCGTTATTGTAACATTTAGCGTTGTGACCATGCTGCTTAGTTGCCGAAAATTTGTTTTCGTTTGAAGCCGATTATAATAACATGACTGCCGCGTTACCAAAATGGCTACAGCTCCTGTCTGGGCAGTCAAGGTTTGATCAGCAAGAAAGAAAGACAGTAGGAGAAAAACTTTTTTTTTTTAATACAAATCTTAAATAAATGGTAGCGAACCGCCCAGAGAAACGTGGACAAACGAGTCACAAGACAAAACACTACGCGTTTCGACCTCTTAGGTCTTCTTCAGGTAAGACACAAACGAATAGAACAACGAAAATTCGCTTAGCTTTGATCGCTTCAGAGTTCAGCGCAAGGAAGAAGGCGTTGAAAGGAGGTTCCTCTTTCGTTCCTCTTTCACCACCTTTCCTGCTTTCCCTTTTCATCTTCGGGGTTTTTTTTTTGTTTGTTTTTTGGATTTTTGGGAGGGGGGGGGGGGGTTTTTTTTTTTTTTTTAACTTATCAAAGCAAGTCCATACCTTTTTCATCTTTGTGCTGCTTTTTTTTGCTGACTCTTATCCTTTCCTCTTTTCTCTGACGTCTTTCTTCCCTTCCTCACCTTTCATGCCTTCGCCTTCTTCATTCAACGCCTTCTTCCTTGCGCTGAACTCTGAAGCCATCAAAGCTAGGTGAATTTTCGTTGTTCTATTCGTTTGTGTCTTACCTGAAGAAGACCTAAGAGGTCGAAACGCGTCGTGTTTGGTCTTGTGACTCGTCTGTCCACGTTTCTCTGGGCGGTTCGCTAGCATTTGTTTTAAGATTTGTTTAGATTTCCGCCTGCAGTCGTCTCACTTTGCAACTAAAAAAAAAATACATAAACAAAAGTTTGAAAAGAGATGAATATTTAGACAGCTGAAAAAGAGTAAAAAGAAGGAAAGGCATGAAAGATGAGGAAGGGAAGGAAGAGGTCAGAGAAACGAGGGAAAAGATAAAGAGTCAGCAAGAAAAAAGCAGAAGAAAGATGGAAAAAAAGGTCTGGACTTGCTTTTGAAAAGTAAAAGCAAAAAATGGGAAAAGTTGCAAAAAAAAAATCACTGAAAAAAATTCCCCGAAGTATGCAGTATGGCTGCCTTAATGGCGGGATGAAAAACGGTCATACACACAATAAACTCCACTGCCTGTCTGTACAGGCAGTGTCCGCAGGAGTATCAGCCTGTGTACGCAGAAAGAAAGAAAGAAAAAACTGAAAAAGTTGAAAAGGGCATGATATAGTAGTGAGAATCTTTAAAAAGTAAAAACAGCGGTAGAACAAAAAGCAGGGGAAATAGAGAGAAATGGATAAGACTGAAACCTGGAAACATCGTGTGAAAGAGGGACACACACACACAAAGTAGAAAGGAATAAAGAACAGAGGAGAAAAGCGAAGAACATGTGCGAAAGATTCAGGAAAAGAAGGATGAGGGGGAACTCTGCCTACACCAGCGTATAATGTGTATAGTATGGTTGAATATTGTTGGGTGTTTTTTTCTTTCCAGTTTGCAGACTCACGAGTGTTTTCTTTTTCCTCCCCTCCCCCCCCCCCCCCCCATCACCCCCCTACCCCCCTACCCCTACCACCATCTATTCTTTTTTCTTGTTTCTGTTGTTGTTACTGCAGCTGCGATCGACTGCCATAGTGGAAGCAGCCTGTGTTGACAAGCTGACTGGTCATGCTGAAGTGTCCGCGGTGCATGTGCTGAAAGCTGTTATTGGCAGTCACAAGCAAGGTGGCCTCCTCCTGACCGGGAATGCTGGCTGCTAAGCACGTGCACGTTTTCTTCGACGTGTCTGTCCGTTTCTTTGAACAAGCTTTCAAAAACAAAATTACGGCAGTGGTGTCGGAACTGGGAGGGGACGGGGGGGGGGGGTTGGAGAAGGGATGGGGGGAGGGGAAGAGAGTAGTGTTTCACCCACCCACCCCCGTCACCCATGAAAATACTGGGTTGGTCAGACTGCCTTCTGGCCCCCTCGTCCCCACACCCCAATGTTTTAAGGGAAAAAAAGAAAAGGAAAAAATATATGTATATACATGTAGAGAGACAGACAGACAGAAAGAGAGAGTGAGAGATGTCATTATATGTTACTGTGCGTCCTCCCCCCCCCCCTGCCCCCCCTCCCCCCACTAACCCACCCATTCACAGGAAGTTGGAAGATGGGGGAACAGTCCCTTGGAAAATCTTTCCATCCCCTCACCCTCACCCGACCCCCCCCCCCCCCCCCCCCCACACACACACACACACACACCCCCTCCGACCCCCTCCCTCTTTTACAAACAAAAAAAAATGTCCCTCCCGATCTTTTCTGCTTTATGAAAACACCACCCCCGGCTTTTATGAAACTTTGGAGACTGTGCTGATGTCTTCGTCACATCAGCTCACGCTACCACCCCCCCCCCCCCCCCACCACCACCAACCACACCCTAGCTTTCCACCGCCCCCTCCCTCCACCCATCCCCTCCCATCTCCCCTAACATGTCTGCCGACGCCTCTGTACGTTGCGACTCCATGGTGTGGATCTATTGGGGGGAAAAAACAACACAAAAACCCTACTGACCCGATTTTAACGAAACTGTGCAAAGGCTGCTAATGTGATAATGATTTGTTTGTTTGTATATCGCGCTGTTCTCTCTTTGGCGCCCGTGTAAGCTCTCATATTGTTTGATTTAAAGATTTTTTTTTTTTTAATCCGCACCAGGAAGAAGGAACATGGTCGAAGGATGAGCCTATTAATATTCGGCGTTGATCTCTGAAGGGGAGGATCTGGATTCAGTTGACATATCCAGGATTTGTTCGACCTTAGAAGAGGTTTGCGCTTTCCCGAGCGTCACGGATCCGGATCAAAAAGCCGATCCAGGATTTTTTTTAGACATCATTTGTAAGTTTTCCAGAGAGAAAATTTGTCTACAGTTTCTAAACTTTCGAAAGAACCAACACATTGATCTCAATTATAAAAAAAGAAAATCAGGCTGGCTTGATATATTAATACTACGGATGTTTTCAGATCTGGTGCTGATTGAGGACTTTTTTTTTTTTACCCTGGCGGGAGTCTACATTCTCCCGCGTGCAAATCGACGTGCGAGAGGACAATCTGGATTTGAAAGTGTACGAGATACAAGTACATGCCGTTTTTTGTTGTTGTTTTTTTTTCATCGAGCTCTCGCCATGGAAAGAGGCTTAGAGCAATCAACAAGCTAAAACAGAGAGAGAGAGAGAGAGAGAGAGAGAGAGAGAGAGAGAGAGAGAGAGAGAGAGAGAGAGAGAGAATTGTAATTTACGACACATGTTCGCAAACTCTCATGCTCCCTCGATGTCAGCAGTTATAGTAAACACACCAACACCCCGGAGTTCAGGTGCGACGCCAACCACTTCGAGCAGCGTCCAGATTGA
>CM065725.1:10644170-10649170 GCA_033310375.1 Conus canariensis | reverse complement strand
CTCCATCTTATGTCTATAGTCCAGCTCCTTCAAAAATATGTTTAGATTAGGTTTTGTCTTGTTAATTCTACATTTATATATGAAATATTTTCCCATTAAAATTATCAGGTCTAGCATATCGTCGGTTTTTGTTTTCTCATCCGTACCAGATAATATAATCTCCACGTCAAGTGATAATCTTACACAGTGTGAACAGTTAACTTGCAGAACTCTTTCCAGGTCTTTCCAGAAAATACGGGTAAACTCACATTCCCACAGATAGTGGTTAATTGAGTCTTTCTCTCTAATGCAGAAATTACATTTGTCGCTATCAATAATTTGCATACTTTTCAACACACTATTTGTTACCAGAATTCTGTGGCATATCTTAATTTGGAACCATTTCAGTTTTGTTTCTTTAATTTTCTTAATCCTTTTCAGTACCTCTACCCAATCAATTGGTATATTAAGACGTTGTTCCCACTTGATAAATGCACTAATGTTAAGAACTTCATTGTCTTCCACCATAATATCGTAATAAGCACGTGATCCTTTATTAATACTACAAATTTTTTTAAGTGCTAAAGTTTTATCATTACCAATGTTACTATTTAATTTCAATCTTTTTTTCTTTGTGTAAGCTTTGATCGAACGCACGCAACTTATATGAGTTAGAAAATTGATATGAAAGCCCATTTTCTCCGACAGTTCATGGCAGCTTAGAAAATTACCATCCTCATCGAGTAAATGTTTAACTAGAAATATATTGTTCTGCATCCATTTCTTGTAAAAGAACGGTTTTTCTCCTACTTTGAAATACACACAATTTTACTCTGGACACAATCAGTATATATATAAATGAAAAATGTCAGAAATAACACTGAGAATCGGCCTAGCCTCTCTCCAGCAGGGCTCCGGTTTCAGTTTCAGTTTCAGTTTCATCAAGGAGGCGTCACTGCTTGCGGACTAGTCCATATACGCTACACCCCACCCGCTAAGTTTTGAGACCACACTACGCATGATTTGAAGCTGATGGATAAATGAATTAACAACTAAGATGAGACAATGGAAGAAGAGGGTCTCGTGGCTACGACTCAGCGGATGTCTGACCTACGCATTAGCCCAACGCGCTGGTCAGACCTTGAGTGCCTACCGACCATCTTTGTGTGTGTGTGTGTGTGTGTGTGTGTGTGTGTGTGTGTGTGTGTGTGTGTGTGTGTGTAGTGATGTACACATGTGCGTATGATGTGTGGGCATGGGCCCATGTGTGTGCGTGGGCGCATGAGTATGTGTGTGTCTGTATGTGTGTAAAGCTGGGCTCCAGATAGTACCGATCATCATGACGTCACTGGGATAAACGGCAGGCATCTCCAGGTCCTCCAGTAGGATCAACACGCAGTGCCAGCAGGCCGGGACCCTTCTTTTTTTTTCTTTTTTTTTTTTTCTTTTTTTGTTTAAAGTTGCCTGGTTGGAAATGAGGAGGAGGAGGGGGAGGGGGGGGGGTCTCTTTCCTGTTGTCGTGACGTCACTGAGGTGAAGCCAGCTGAGTGTTGGCTGTCTGTCTGGTGTCCTGTTGATGTTGATTTCTTGTTGTTGTTTTTGCTTGTTGTTCTGTCTTCTGTGCCACCTCAGAGGCCCCGCAACCAGGACGCTAATTCTGACCCCCCCCCCTACCCCCTCCACAGCCCGGCCCAGCCCACTGTAGCCCCTGGTACTAGCATTTCACAGGAAGCTGTTAATGTCAAGCCGACAAGAGGAAACCCGCCGGAGGAGAGACTGCACGGCTGCCGAGTCACTTCAGTAGGTGTTCAGTGGCGCTGGTTCTGATCCAACACACGCAGGACACCACCTACTAAGCATCCTACTGACGGCCATGTGGACTATTCATCCTGGAGCCTTTGACGTGAACAGCAGCTCAGGATCTTCAGAGGTTCCAGAACTTAGTGTGTAGAGTAAGCGGCTAGGGCTCAGGCTGAAAGAGTCCTCACGCTTACCCTCGGGATTTTCTGTAAAAACGTAATGGACTCAGCCCGCATAGTTGGACTGGCGTGACTGCGTCACATGTCCTGCACTGTCTGTACTCTAACTGTCTGCCCAGGAATTGACCGGATTTTAACCAGTGATGTTACACATTGCGAAGCTTATCAGTCGAAAGGAAACATCTCTTAGTGTAGTCAAACACTCAAGTGGTGTAATTAACTACTTGAGTACAATTAAGATAAGCGTCTGTGTTCATGAGTCACCTAGTACCTATTATGGCAATCAACAGGGTTTCTCAATCATTCTGACAGACTTTTACCAAGCGTTGGTGTTAACGAGAGTCACTTATTACCTATTGCGGCAATCAACAGGATTTCTTTATCATCCTGACAGACTTTTACCAAGCATTGGTGTCAATGTATCTTGTTAAGGCATAAGTATGAATGCGAGCAATGTCTAGTTTCTAAGAGTTAGATACTAGACGTCATACATTTTTCATCTGGGTCGAATCAGCGAGGAACTGTTACACACAGCTCAGGAATGGGGAAGATCAAACGTTCCCCAGTCTGAAAGGCCACATGCTGATGTGACCATATGCTGATGTGACCACATGCTGATGTGACCATATGCTGATATGACTATATGCCGATGTGACCATATGCCGATGTGACCATATGCTGATGTGACCACATGCTGATGTGACCATATACTGATGTGACCATATACTGATGTGACCATATGCCGATGTGACCACGTGTCGTTGTGACCAAATTTGGTTGTGATCTTGTCCTTTTGATCTGGTCACAACAACACGTGGTCACAACGACACTTAGTCACAACGACACGTGGTCACAACAACATGTGGTCTCAAGGACACTTGGTCACAAGGACACTT
The DNA here is from genome assembly GCA_033310375.1 of Conus canariensis. Taxonomy (NCBI): domain Eukaryota; kingdom Metazoa; phylum Mollusca; class Gastropoda; order Neogastropoda; family Conidae; genus Conus; species Conus canariensis. Next base: position 10,646,316 of record CM065725.1, on the reverse strand, counting down.
GATCACAATGACACGTGGTCACGACATATGGTCACAACGACACGTGGTCACATCGACATGACCCAGTCTGAAACGCACCCGGACCTTCTGTTTGCTTTCGTTTGCCCCGTTCATACACGTTTCCAGTCCTAATTACAGTCAGCGTGTACAGTGTCTGATCTCTAGTCAGTCGCTTTCTTTTACGAGAACGTCAAGCCACTTAACCACAAAGCTGGAGATTGGCGTAGTGACAGGGTCAATAAGACAAACACCACACCACTCACAGAATGGTGTCAGGTACCACTTCTCAACGGAACTGGTGTACACTAACGACTCGCCGGACGGCTACCCCACACGTTCACAAAGAGGTGTTGACTCCCTTCGACCTGCGGCCCCGAGGGCGCACGTGCAAAAACACACGCAGTAGGACGACATCGATCGCCATCAGCATGGGGGGGGGGGGGGGGGGGGGGGGGGGGGACCTGACCATTCCGTGTGGTAATCACGTCAGTAACAGTAAGGGAAGGGGTGAAGGTGCCAGTTCTCTTTGCGACTTAGCGAGGTGAGGTGAAGAAGGTCAAGCTTTCTGTGTTGCGGTGTTGTTTGAATGACAAGTGTGGTGTACAGGAGGGACCGGGGAAGGGGTCGACGACATGCCCAGAGCGTCAATTTAGTGACGTCATTTTTTCCACCCTGACAGGATGGGATTGCAGTCTCTTGCGTCTTTTGTCTGTCAACGCAGGTGGCTATGACGTAAAATGTCGGGTTGAGAGAGAGGGAGAGAGAGAGAGAGGAGCGGAGGTGGGAGGGAAAGTTTACGATGGCTGGGTGTGGTGCACGCTAGCTAAATTTCCGCTATCACTTTGTTCTGTTGATTTTAGACTTAGCAGTATCTTTTAATTTCAGACTTAGCACCATCTTTTAATTTCGAACTTAGCAGCTTGTTTTAATTTCGGACTTAGCCGCTTGTTTTAATTTCAGACTTAGCAGCTTGTTTTAATTTCGGACCTAGCAGCTTGTTTTAATTTCAGACTTAGCAGCTTGTTTTAATTTCGGACCAAGCAGCTTGTTTTAATTTCGGACTTAGCAGCTGGTTTTAATTTCAGACTTAGCAGCTTCTTTCAGTTTCGGACCTAGCAGCTTGTTTTGATTTCGGACTTAGCAGCTTGTTTTAATTTCAGACTTAGCAGCTTGTTTCAATTTCAGACTTAGCAGCATGTGTCTGAAACGGCTGTCCAAAAAGTGAGTTTCGTCGTCGACCATATTACTTACTGGTGTTTTAGGGCTTCTCTTTGCAGTGTTTGTGCCTCTAACTCCTTTCTTTTTTTTTCTAACCCATTTCTTTGTGTAGGTCGTGGCCACGGATGCAAATGTTACTGTTCAAAGTTTTTTTTTAACATTATTTTGTGTGTGTATGTGTGCGTGCATGCGCGCATGTGTGTGTGTGTGTGTGTGTGTGTGTGTGTGTGTGTGTGTGTGTGTGTGTGTTGCATAGGTAGACCTAAATAAGAAAAAAATGAATAATTGCTATTTTTTTATGTGCATTTGCCATCTTCACTGTTCTTTCTTTCTTCTTTATTGCTGATACTTTGTGGTGAGCTTAGAAATATGTGGACTATTTGCTTGCATAGTTATTGCAGGTGTTTAAAATCGTTTACACACACACCACACACACACACACACACACACACACACACACACACACACATATCACACACACACACACACACACACACACACACACACACACACATGCAGAGGGAGACAGACAGACAGACAGACAGACAGACAGACAGACAGAGATAGCACTTGGTGGTAGTGGTGTTGGAAGGGAACTTGTCAACACTATGACGATAGCAGCCCTGTTTTGTCAGCATAAAAACAAAACAAAACGAAATGAGTGAAACAAAACAAAACCAGACAAAATGAGTGAAACAAAACAAAAGCAGACAAAATGTAAAATCAAATTAGAAAGACAAGGGGTTAGTTACCGCCAAGGCCACAGACAGAGGACAGGACAAGACACCTTGCAACAGACAAAATGAGTTAATTCTTTGGCAACGCTCCGGCGGGGTAAAGAAACGACAGAGGGAAAAACAACAAATGAACAACAACAACAGCAGCAGCAGCCACAAAAACAAAAAGCAAAGGCCACATGGTCACATGG
>CM065725.1:10614170-10636670 GCA_033310375.1 Conus canariensis | reverse complement strand
TGTGTGTGTGTGTGTGTGTGTTGTCTCTCTCTCTCTTCTTCTCTCTCTTCTCTCTCTCTCTCTCTCTCTCTCTCTCTCTCTCTCTCTCTCGTCTTCCCGCTCACCCTCCTCCCCACTTTCCCTCTATCTCTCTTTCACACACACACACACACACACACACACACACACACACACACACACACACATACATACACACACACGCGCCGCGCGAGCACGCAAACACGCAAGCAAGCACGCGCCCGCGCACACACACACAACACACACACACACACACACCACACACACACACACACACTTTTTCCTTGTTGGTTTTGTCTTCGTTTTTGTACTCCCAGTTCTCATAGAACAGGGAGTACTTTAGAATGGGAACGAAGAAATGTGTGTGTGTGTGTGTGTGTGTGTGTGTGTGTGTGTGTGTGTGTGTGTGTGTGTGTGTCCGTCCGTCCCTGGTCAAAATGTGTTCCACTCACTCCAGACAAAACTACTGGGCCGATCTTTCTGAAAATTTGTAGGTATGTTCATTATGGGCCAAAGATGATGCCCGATGTGTTATTTACCGTTATAGCCGTTACTAACGGCTGTAATGGCCTGCAACGGTTTTTCTTCTTAATGGAATATCTCAGAAAGTACTTGGCCGATCTTTGTGAAAATTAGCAGGTATGTTCACTATAGGTTAGGGATGTGCCCGATGTTTCAGTTTACCATTATAGCCGTCACTAACGGCTAGAGCGGCCCATAACGGTTTTTCTTCTTTATGGAATATCTCAGAAAGCACTTTGTCGATCTTTCTGAAAATTTGTAGGTATGTTCATTATGGGTCACGGATGATACCCGATGTATTACTTTACCGTTATAGCTGTTACTGACGGCTATAACTGCCCATAACGGTTTTTCTTCTTCATGGAATATCTCAGAAAGTACTTGGCCGATCTTTGTGAAAATTTGTAGGTATGTTCATTATGGGTCACAGGTGATGCCCGATGTTTTACTTTACCGTTACAGCCGTTACTAACGGCTGTAACGGCCTGTAACGGGTTTTATTCTTCATGGAATATCTCAGAAAGTACTTGGCCGATCTTTGTGAAAATTAGCAGGTATGTTCACTATGGGTGACGGGTGATGCCGGACGTTTTAGTTTACCGTTATAGCCGTTACTAACGGCTATAACGACCCATAACGGTTTTTCTTTTTCATGGAATATCTCAGAAAGTACTTGGCCGATCTTTCTGAAAATTTGTAGGGTATGTTCATTATGGGTCGCGGATGATACCCGATGTTTTAGTTTACCGTTATAGCCGTTACTAACAGCTATGACGGCCCATAACGGTTTTTCTTCTTTATGGAATATCTCAGAAAGTACTTGGCTGATCTTTCTGAAAATTTGTAGGTATGTTCATTATGGGCACGGATGATGCCCGTACGTTTTCCGTTACCGGCCCATATGTTTCTCTTTATGGAAATCTAGAAAGTATTGCCGATATTCTGAAATTTGTAGTATGTTCATTATGGTCACGATGATGCCATGTTTTTACCATATCCGTTACTAACGGCCCACAAATGGTTTTCTCCTTTAGGAAAATCTCGAAAGTATTTAGCGATCTTTTTATATTATCTTGTATGTTTGTTCATTATAGGTACCAGATGATGGCGATGTTACCAGAATATCATTTATACGAATAGCACAGCCAAAACGGTTTTTCCTCTTTGATATCTCACGCGTTTCAGGATAAACTGGAGTTACGTGTTGTTGCTTTGCATTTGTTGTTGCTGTTATTGGTCTGGTTCCACTGCAGTTTTTGGTATTGCCTGTTGTTGTTGTTGCTGAGCTGTTCTGCTGTTTCTGTTTTTGCTGTTGCTACTCGTGCTGTTTCTGTTGTTGCTTTTTGATGTTGTTGTCGTTCTGCTTTGCTCTGCTGTGGGCTTGCTTTCCACTGCCTTTTTTGGTGCTGTTGTTGTTGTGTTGGGGTTGGTGTTTTACGATTGTCGCTATCGTTATTGTTGCTGCTGCGACTGCAGCTGTTGTTGTTGTTCGCTTCTTTCTTATCTTCTTCTTCTTCTTTTTCTTCTCTAAGTGAGGCTTGCTTTCTATCCTTTTTTCTTTTTGTTGTACTCCTTCTTCTTCTTCTTCTTCTTTTCTTCTTCTTCTTCTTCTTCTGCTCGAAATGAGGCCTGCTTTCCACCCATTCTTATTGTCGCGACAGAACTGCCATTCGTTGTTTGCGCGCCACGTGCTGGTTAGATTTTTTTCTCCATTTTTTCTTTATTGGAACGCCCTTCACTGAAATTGGATTCAAGCCTTTCCCTGTCTTCTTCTTCTCCTCTCTTAGTCTCTCTCTCTCTCTCTCTCTCTCTCTCTCTCTCTCTCTCTCTCTCCTCTCCCCCCCCCCCCCCTCTGTCTTTCATATACACACAGACACAGAGAGAGAGAGACACATACACACACACGCGACACACACACACACACACACACACACACACACACACACACACACACACACACACACACACCGGCGAATCGATTCCTACCTCCTTAATCATATCTCTCCGTGCTCTCGTCGTTTTCTCAGAGTTCATCTCAAACTCAAAACGGCTTTCCTCTTCTTTCTAACGGATGATCCCATTCCCATTCTCTCCGTTGAAAGGGATTATGTATCAATGTTAGGCTGAGGGCGGTTGCGAGATGAAATTCTAAAAATAGAGAGCTGGGTGAAGGGTCAATACCTGGGCATTTTGTTTGACCACAGATCACTTGGTTTGACTGCAGGCTGCTGCCGTATTTAACGCTGGTTCCAATGGTTGAATCCAAGTTCAGCGCTGGTTCTAATGTTTGACTGCAAGTTTTGCTTTGTTTAACACTGGTTCTAATGTTTGACTGCAAGTTTTGCTTTGTTTAACACTGGTTCTAATGTTTGACTGCCAGTTTTGCTTTGTTTAAGACTGGTTCTAATGTTTGATTGCAGGTTTTGCTTTGTTTAACACTAGCTCTAATGTTTGACTGCAAGTTTTGCTTTGTTTAACTCTAGCTCTAATGTTTGACTGCAAGTTTTGCTTTGTTTAATACTGGTTCCAGTGTTTGACTGCAGGTTGCTTTGTTTTAACGCTGGTCATGTTGTTTGTTTATTTTATTGTGAAAATACTCCCAGGGCAAGCGGAGAGGGCGCCCACAGAAAACTGTGAATGTTTTCATTAGTGGCTGGAGTGGGGGTGGATGGGAAGGAGGGGCGTGAGGGACGTGGGAGGGACGGGAAGAGGGTAAAGTGGATGAGGGAGAGGGTAGTGAGGGTTGACGCTTTTTTTATTGATTGGCATGTAAGTCTGTTTCATAACCTCGTTTGTGTGTCTGTGTTCCTTTTTTCGTTTCTTTGTTTGGTGGTGGTGGTGGTGGTGGTGGTGGTTGTGTGTGTGTGTGTGTGTGTGGTGTGTGTGTGTGTGTGTGTGGCGTGCGTGCGTGCGTGCGTGCGTGTGTGTGTGTGTGTGTGTGTGCGTGCGTGTGTGCGTGCGTGCGTGCGTGTATGTGTGTGTGTGTGTGTGTGTGTGTGTGTGTGTGATATGTTTTGGTTGGTTGTATGTGTATGCGTGTCCATTATGTTTGTGTGTGTTTGTGTGTCTGTGGTAAATTGTGCGTCTTCTTGGCAATTACAAACGCTAACATAATCTGTTATACTGTTTCCATTCATCCCCTACATGAAGGTATCAAAGTCACCTGTGATTGACGTGTTTTTTTTTTAAATGTTATCAATATGACGCATGAATTTTATGATGTGCAATTACTGGATTACGAACTGGAAAAAAAAGGTTATATAATATTTCTACGTCATAAGATTCAGTTATGTTTTAACGATCCCTAAATGTACGTGGTATCATGAGTTATGCAAACACAAAGCAATGTATTACTATGTATGTGGTCAGTAACTATGTGAAACTGTATGTTTTTCTCTATGGTGAATTATACGAATGAAAAGTTGTATTTAAGCCGCGAACAATCTGTTTCGACCTTAACATAGCTCTACAAAACCTATGCAATTACATAATGAAGTTTGCATTGTTGCAAAAAAAGTAAATGACGTAGAGCTGCAAATTATGGAAACTCCCAAAATGACTGCATCAGTTACAGATGTAATAGTGATTATGTCAGAATATGTCATCATACGCAGTTATTTCAGTATTATCAAATAATACATTCTGTAATTAAAGAATAATTCAAAGTTTCAGCAAGGCTGGCTTTTATCTCATTCGTTTGACCATTAGTGGATTGTTTGGAACAAAAATGATTTTATTCCCGTCCGTTTGTGGCAATGGCACAATATACAGCAGCAAAAATGAATTAGTGTTAACATGAATGATTGCTCAGAAATACGACATAATTGAATCTTGTTTTCAACCAATGGGAATTGTCGAGACGGTGAGATTGTGTGTACTTCCTTCCTCCCTCCTTCACTCACTCCCTTCCTCCAATCTCTCTCTCTGTCTCTCTGTCTTTCTCTCTCCTCTCTCTCTCTCTCTCTCTCTCTCTCTCTCTCTCTCTCTCGTCCGAAAAATGTATACAAAAAAATGAGTATTCAAAAAAGAAAGTACTACCTAATGACGCACGTGTGGAACACACAGGCAGAAAGACGTGACTCTTAGTCACGAAAAGGAAACACAGAGAGCAAAGCGTCTGACGCACATAGGTCGTGGGCAGTGTACATGCCATCTGCATTCTCCAAATCATTCGTACTGTTTGTCTCTGTTGTGTGCTGTTCAGGGAGTTCTGTCCTGCAATTGTACTGTCTTACGTTCATGTCATAATAAACACCTTTTATTTCCGTTTTACAGACCCTTTACATAAAGCAGTCTTCAACCCCCAAGCACGTCACATCTTCCGCTGAACTTGGCGCGCGCTACCATTGAGACGACAAGATGAAGCCAAGGGAGACAACCTTATTAAACGGCGCCATCAAAATCGTGTGGAGGCAGACGTCTCTTCGTCTTCATTGACAGACATGATGACAAACAACTCTTAAAGTGTTACTGAAAAGAGTCAGCTTTGACATTACATATTCGATTTTCTTTTCTTTTCTTTCCTTTCTTTTTTTTTTAAATCTTTTTCTCCTTGAAATGATTCTTCAAAGCGTGGAACAACTATGAACAACAATCTTCGAACGTGTTTCCACGAAGTTTTCAGTGGGATGTGTAGTAGGATCAACGTGGGCCCAGGTTGTTGATGACAGTGTCTTCTTCCAGTGAAGGGGTGAAGCCACAGTTGGCATGGTGCCTTTGATCGTGTGAGGACGATACTACTACCCACCGGTGTGATGCTTACCGACGCTACCATAGGCACAGCGCGTAGAGCTCTCCCTCTGACCACGGACAGTATTCCGGACAGTATGTATAACATCAGGTGAGTCAGAGTGAAAGCGGGTGGAGGTGCAGGAGGGTGGTTGGAACACACACACACACACACACACACACACACACACACCACGCACGCACGCACGCACGCACGCACGCACGCACCAACCACCACACACACACACACACACACACACACACACACACACAACGTGCGCGCGCACACACACACACACACACACACACACACACACACACACACACACACACACACACACGCACACACACACACACACACACACACACACACACAACGAGCATTTCCAAGTTACCATTCTATCCAGATTCGTGAAGCAGAAGTCAAAAGATGACACATTGCCACACAGCGCTGGTTTGTTTGTCGGTTTTCATTTTTCGGATGAAACAGTAAGCCGAGTACCTCTCGAACGCTCCTCTTAACTCCACGTCCACAGCCACGCCATGGCTTGTCTATCAGCAACCCCCGACACAGGCAATCCACAGGGATCACTCGAGGCCAAGTCGTCGTGAGGCAACCCACCAGATGAGACACTGCACTGCTGGCAAGTCACTCACTTCGATGCGATTCAGTGGTGCCTGTGCTGATTCAGCTTACGCGGGTTCACCATCCGCAAAGCCCCCTATTGGCCCCACGTTCTGTCTTTCGTGTCTATGTTTGGTTAGAATCAGCTGAACAGTTTTGCATGATTTTTGTCCAAGAGCCGATGAGCAAAGCCATAGGCATGGGTAAAGCTTTTGACCCTTAAGGGGAGGTCACGATAACAACAGTCAACATGACAAGAGTAATATAAAATGTGACCTTTAGGGAGAGGTCACAATAACAAGAATCATGATAATGATAATAATATAAAATGTGACCCTTAATGACAACAATAATAGAAATGATAGTAATATGTGACCTGTAGGGGAAGGTTACAATAACAATAGTTGTGATAGTAATGTAATAATGTTGATAATATAAAATGTGACCTTTAGAGGGGAGGTCATAGTGACATAACAATGATGATGATGGTATGAAATGTGATCTTTAAGGGTAGGTTACAATAACAACAATCATTGTTATGCTTAAAACATCAAATGTGACCTTTAGGGGAAGGTCACAATAACAACAACAACAGTAATTCTAAATAATAATGATATCAATAATTTTGATGAGGCTGTCCGTACACGTCACACAAAAGCATCAATCCTATCCCATCCACGCCTATCCTAGGACACGATAGTTTGAAAAATGGCTTTGCTACGATGCGGAGTCTTTGTAGCCTGCAGCTTTACTGAATAGAACTCGTTCCTGTTTTTGTTTGTTTGTTTGTTTTGGGGGCGGAATAGCTCAGTGGTAGAGCGCCGGACTCGTCATCTTGGGGTTGCGGGTTCGAATCTCCGCCGGGCCGTTTCGGTACAGGGGGATTTTTCCCTCGGAGTTAACATTGGTTCTGACATTTCACATACAGTCCTTCAAATAGGACTATAAACCGAGGTTCCGTGTGTGAACGCACGCATAACATCTTGCACACACGTCAAATCCCATCACCAACTTTCGGAAGAGAAGGCCAGTTTGGCCGTTGGTATGGATGACACGTTACACATAGCATGCACCTTCCCCGAAGTTGGAGTATGGCTGCCTTAATGGCGGGATAGAAAAAAACGGTCATACACACAAAACTCCACTCCCTAGACAGGGGGTGTCTGCAGGAGTATCTGCGTACGCAGAACAAGAAGAAGGTTGTTTTTGTTTTGTTTTTCTATCCTAGCCAGTTTAACAGCCAGTCGGTGGATGGCTCATGGTCAAGTGAGTTGGCACGACAGCAAGTCAAAGGAATGTAACTGACTGCAGTTTTCTTCAGCCGAAATAATTGTTTCCTCCTCCTCTTCTTCTTCTTCTTTTTCTTCTTCTTCTTCTTTAATTGAGGGCCTAGCGTCAAGTTCTTAGACACTCCAACACATAACTGGGGGGGAAAAAAGCAATAAAAAGAGGGTTTGCTGTAAACCTGAATCTTGCCAGCGAGGGTAATTTTCCGTTGTCGGTTCTCCGTGCAAGGTGGGGATAGGATGTGTGTGTATGTGAAGGGTGGGGGTGGAGGGGGGGGGGAGTGGAGGGGAGAGAAGTCTGGATGGGTCGCTCATTGTGCTGTTCAGGCTTTACTCCTGACAGTTTTTGCGTGTCGTGAGTAACATAGCAGTGACTCGCTTAACTTTGACTTACAAGCCGTTGCGGTCACTTTCATTTTGTGTCCATCACTTTCTGCTAGGGTGTTGTAGACCGGACAGTATTTGTCGATAGACGTTAGATTGTGCTAAAGACTTTAACCAGAGCTTCGTCAACGTTTTTGGATAGTGTGGGACTATTGCACTGCGGTGTCCGTAGCATTATGAAATCGAATCACGCCCGCGGGCATGTTTGTTTCATTGTTTTTAGTTGTGTATAAAACAAAATCGCCTTCTCGTCTTCAGGTTGGGCTGAAAAAGTGCCCTGTCGACTGTAGTCTGTGGACTATAGAAGATACTCGCGCAGCGCTCCAGCGACTTTCGTCCTGTTCCCACTTTGAGGCGGCCTCACGCGGCACAAGACCATCGCCATCCGAGCATGAAGAAGGCTGCCTGGTGGCCCTAAGACAGGCCTTTTGAAGGATAAAGAGGCCAAGAAAACCGACGTCATCGTCGGCCTACAAACACCAGAAAGTGTACCGCATTTCACAAGAAACCACAGCTGAGAGAGCGACAGACGACAGCTCCTAAACAACTGCCAACGACAACTGCCACGAGATAGAGCGAAGACTTAAGCTCAAGGACGAACTCGCCAATTGATCTGCCAGCGAGATAGGCTGACACTAAGAAGACGCGTCATTTGCGGCGAGATGGTGAACACCTACTTGCTGCCGAGTCAAAAGTGGCAGCGACCATTTTTGCCAGGAGAAGATCACTCTCACGAGACTTGACAATAAGGAACTCTCCGATGCAGTTTCAAGCAAAATATTGTCGTGTACGACGAACAACTATAGGCAAGGTAGAATAGGCAGCGGATAGTTTTGCGTCATAGTCATTTAACTAACCACGTGTGCGATCGGCCTATTGATACTACTACTACTGCTATTACTACTGCTACGACTACTACTACTACTGCTGCTGCTGCTACTACTACTACTACTGATAATAGTAATTATGCTAATGGTGATGATTATGTTGATGATGATAATGATAATGGTGATATATATTATGATGATAATGATGTACGTGTATCTGTGCGTTCAATAACATCATAAACAGCATGTGGGTGCCGAATCATGAAATCAGTTGTGATTGCACATGCACGCACGCGCTTGCTCGCGCGAACACACGTGCGCACACACGCGCGCGCGCGACACACACACACACACACACACACACACACACACACCACACACACAGAGGATCTGATCTGTATTAATAAACCAATCATGTGTGTCCTTCCTTTCCTACCTCCCTCTTCTTTATTCTCTTTCCCCATCCACCCCCACCCCCACTTTTTTTTTTTCTTTTTTAGCCCCAAGTTGTTTCTGTCACCTAATCGACCCTGTTTCTTACCACCTAGCCTACGCTTTAAAAAAAAAAAAAAAAAGTTATATTTCTGGGGAAATGAACGAACCAAAACAAAACAGGACCGGGAAAATAGAACACAGTAAAAAGGCAGAACCATTCCTTTTCCCACAGATACTGTCAGGGGAAAGCACTCGCTGGGATCACAATGTCGACGAAGTGTGCAAGTGGCCTAATACATGCGTGTTGTCAGTCAAGGCAACTTTTTTTTTTTTTAATCGACCTACCTACCGTGGTTTTCATAAGCCGTGGGGGCGGTGGGGAGAGCGGAAGGGGTGGGGGTGGGGGTGGAGGGGGTTGATTATAAAAGTCATGCCACACCTGAGGGAAAGACAAGTTGATACATCGGCTAACGGGGAGTAGTGATGCTACCCCCTAGTGAGAACGTGACTGGCTACTTGATCGAGAAGGCGTCTGAGTATGAACGAACGGTGTCATGGAGTGTAGGAAATGGGGCCAGGCACACGAAGAGAGGAGGAGGAGTGCGAAGAGAAAGGGACCGTGATGATCTACTTAGCCTTGTTACCCTATCCCCTCTCCCGAGTATCCGCTTTCCTTCCACACACACACACACACACACACACACACACACACACACATCACACACACAACACACACACACACACACACACACACACACACACACACACACACACACACACACACACACACACACACACACACACACACACACACACACACACACACAACACACACACACACACACACACACACACACACACACTCACCCACGCACGCACGCACGCACGCACACACACGTGCGTGCGTGCGTGCGTGTGGGTGGGTGGGTAAAGAAAGCGGACGCTTGGTCAATCATTGCATCTCTAAGGACATCCAAGTAAAGGCTGTTCTGTGCAATTCCTAGCTGCTTGCGATGTTTGGGTTATTGAACAGCGGAGCTGACCACTCTGACTGCTGGACACGTTTTGACCTCCCTTTCATCCTTAAATAGATCCTCAAGCATAGGCTCAAAGATGATCCCCTGCGTTCATACTGTTTATATAATGATTTCAATTTTTCGGTAACTTATTTCCTTACCACACTTTATTTTGTTTTATTTTCTACCCTTCGATGGCTGCTTTGGAGTGCTTTTGGATTTCGTTTTTGAACCCTTGGTGGTGAGAATACCACAGGATTATAGAATGTGGTATATCTCCATAAATGCCAAGGGACCGTTGACATAATCAAACGAAAGGCCATGGAACAGGTGGAGAAAAGGTTTTTACCTTCAAGATGGACTACAATGGTTTGTAGTATTTTTAGGTCTCACTGTAATTGTTTTTCGTTTTTTCTCTCCTCCACCCACACTTTTTATTTACATATAGACGTTGGCCATGTTTTAGAAATGTAGCGACAGAGAAATTGGTCGTCTATTTGATATTTTCCCCATCATTAAAATGATCAACATTATATAGTAGACGTATCTATGGAGAAAGAGAAACATGTGTCTGTTCAACGTGGTGATATAGAAAAATTCGCAGAAGGGAAGTTTGGGTGGGTTTCGGGAGGAATGGGGTACGAACGGGGGAGGAGGAAGGTCACGATTACGTTAATATTTCTGACCATCTTCTATGCTTTTACTTTAGAGTACACTTTACATTTATGCAAACGCAATACAGGCGCACAACAGAAAAGATTCAAGGACCAACTGAAGAAGCAACTATCGCAAGCCGACAACCAACCCCAAAACCTGGGAGCAATCAGCATCAGAGCTGGAGAGCTTCAACGTTCAGGGGAACGCATCACTTCGAGGAAACCAGACGACAGAACATCCAGAAGAAGAGGAAAGACCCAGGTCCGCAGGCCAGATCTACACCTGCCCGCAATGCCACAGATCCTGTAGATCACGAATTGGACTAATTAGTCATCAAAGGGCATGCCCGCCCATCCCTGGCGGGAACTTTCCACTAATCTTCGTAAGCGAAGAACTTAGCCAATCGATCAACCACACTTTACATGATTTTTCTTAGCTGTTCACATGCATCGGCTTCGACTGGGGTGGCAGAACTTGGGTAGTCGACGGTTCTCAAACTCTTGATCAAGTTAGACTTGTCCACCTAATCATGCTGAGACTGGTTTCGGCAGACTGCGTGCAGGAAAACCGCTGGATGGAGCAACGGGCATGCAGGCCGATCAAGCTAAGCGTTGTGGAGCGCGAACAGGGCTCAGTGAAGGACACTGTTAAGGCTCAGTGAAGGACAGTGTTAGGACTCAGTGAAGGACAGTGTTAGGGCTCAGTGAAGGACAGTGTTAGGGCTCAGTGAGGGACACTGTTAGGGCTCAGTGAAGGACACTGTTAGGGCTCAGTGAAGGACAGTGTTAGGGCTCAGTGAAGGACACTGTTAGGGCTCAGTGAAGGACAGTGTTAGGGCTCAGTGAAGGACACTGTTAGGACTCAGTGAGGGACACTGTTAGGGCTCAGTGAAGGACAGTGTTAGGGCTCAGTGAAGGACACTGTTAGGGCTCAGTGCAGGACACTGTTAGGGCTCAGGGAAGGACACAGTTAGGGCTCAGTGAAGGACACTGTTAGGGCTCAGGGAAGGACATTGTTAGGGCTCAGGGAAGGACACTGTTAGGGCTCAGGGAAGGACACTGTTGGCCATCCACGGCATCTCGGCTTATCTCAGCCATCTTGACTTCGCCTTGCCACACTGGATTCAGATGGGGCAGGGCCGAGCGATGCAGGCAGGCATGGAATCTCCTAGCGCTTCGACAGAGGACAGGAAATTGATCGGCCAGAGTATGTCTTCAGGCAGGAATGGACAGAGTATGTCTTCAGGTATGTCTTCAGGTAGGACTGGACAGAGTGTGTCTTCAGGTAGGAATGGACAGAGTGTGTCTTCAGGTAGGACTGGACAGAGTATGTCTTCAGGCAGGAATGGACAGAGTATGTCTTCAGGTAGGAATGGACAGAGTATGTCTTCAGGCAGGAATGGACAGAGTATGTCTTCAGGTAGGAATGGACAGAGTATGTCTTCAGGCAGGAATGGACAGAGTATGTCTTCAGGCAGGAATGGACAGAGTATGTCTTCAGGCAGGAATGGACAGAGTATGTCTTCAGGTAGGAATGGACAGAGTATGTCTTCAGGCAGGAATGGACAGAGTATGTCTTCAGGCAGGAATGGACAGAGTGTGTCTTCAGGTAGGACTGGACAGAGTATGTCTTCAGGTAGGAATGGACAGAGTATGTCTTCAGGCAGGAATGGACAGAGTGTGTCTTCAGGCAGGAATGGACAGAGTGTGTCTTCAGGCAGGAATGGACAGAGTATGTCTTCAGGTATGTCTTCAGGCAGGAATGGACAGAGTATGTCTTCAGGCAGGAATGGACAGAGTGTGTCTTCAGGTATGTCTTCAGGTAGGACTGGACAGAGTATGTCTTCAGGTAGGACTGGACAGAGTATGTCTTCAGGCAGGAATGGACAGAGTATGTCTTCAGGTATGTCTTCAGGCAGGAATGGACAGAGTATGTCTTCAGGCAGGAATGGACAGAGTATGTCTTCAGGCAGGAATGGACAGAGTATGTCTTCAGGTATGTCTTCAGGTAGGACTGGACAGAGTATGTCTTCAGGTAGGAATGGACAGAGTATGTCTTCAGGCAGGAATGGAATTCTGTTTTGGAGGCACCAAGTCGGCGGCAGACGTCGCAGGGCAGGCATATCAGAGAGCTGGGTCCCGCTTCCTCCTGTCCCCCTCCCCATCCCCCCCCCCCCCCCCCCCCCCGTCCCCCCTTGCCTGAATGTGATGAATATTCCAAAAGCTCGAGTGTTGAATATTCCAAAAGCGGGAACGTTGAATGATCCAAAAGAGCGACCTGGGAGGGACCAAAACACGACCACGCATTATTCAAAAGCGCCCCAGTCAGCTATGAGTTTGGCATGCTGTTTGGCATGCTGTAGTTGTTTTTGTGTTATTGTTTTGTTTGTGGGGTTTTTCCACTGAACGTGTAGTAGTTTGTGCGTGCGCGCGCGCACACACACACATACGCGCACACGCACACTGTGTGTGTGTGTGTGTGTGTGAGAGAGAGAGAGAGAGAGAGAGAGAGAGAGAGAGAGAGAGAGACTCTGACCTGTGATCCAATCACTGTGCTTTAAGAACCACAAAAAACAGCAAGCAATAATCATTTAATAATACTGCATATCGTCAAAGACACATAGAATACACGTACACGTTACACGGTAAACTCTTTATTATCATTGCTCCTGTTAATTAAGATCATCCGTTCTCGCGCTGAGGACATCTACATTTTTTCCAGTGGAAATCCACACTGTCGCCAGCGCAAATCCACAGATTCTACAGCGCAAACTCGCATTTTTTTTCCGGCGCAAAGATCTGTTTGTTTGTTTTGTTTTGTTTTGCTGCCTATCTGTGCCATCTCAGTGGCACTGCAACCACCACGCCTCTCGTTCTGACCCCCCCCCCCCCCCGACCCCCCCACGGTCACAGTCTGGACGGGCCCGACGCAGCCCCGGCACTGGCAATCCACAAGAAGGAGACAATGTCGAGTCGTCAGGAGGCAACCCACCGGAAGAGACACTGCACTGCTGCCGAGTCACTTCGGTGGTGTTCAGTGGTGCCTGTTGTGATCCAACATACGCTGGACTACTGACGACAATAATTGCTCAGTCGCGGAGCCGGCATGAGTGACCTCTCCTTCCAGAGGGCGCCACCACGTCCGTCCAACAACAGCTAGACCCCATCAATTTGCTGATACCGGTGACTCCGACGGAATCAAACCAAGGTGGAGAGGACATCGAAACTGAGGTCACCATGACAGCAGAGTATGAGGGGCCACAGAATTTGAGACTTTTTTTTTAATGCTGATCGATGAGGATGAGGCTGATGAAGATGATGCCACGGATTTGTATTCCGGTCTCAGACTGCATGACAGGGCTGTACTCTACGCTTACTTTTCTAATACATCCCGGTGTCAACCAGGCCTGAGAGACACAGACACCTGCAGTGTCAGCCAGGAAATTTGAGCAACACTGACAGAGACGCATCCATTAAAGGGAATAAAAGTTGACTATAATTATAATCCCAGTCTTCTCAATGGAGCTCGTAGCAAACTCAACTTTGGAGTAGGAGCCGGTCGGACCGGAGCAGAAAAATCCAATCACTTTTTTTCTAGATAGCACAAATCCTCCCCCTCCCTCCCACCCCCAGCCTCTCTTCTCCACTCCCTCCCCCCCCCCCCCCCCTTTTTTTTTTTATCTCACCACAAAGATCACATAATTCCATCCCCAAAAAAATCACATTCTTTAGCTAGCCAACACAAATCAATCCCCCTACCCTACCCCCGACACCCTCCACCCTTCCACCACATTTTCAGCCACACTACCCACACTCGCGTTTCCAGTTTTTCCCTCCAGCCAGCGACAAATCGCCGAAAATTTTCAAAAGCGCGAAGAGACCACCTCACAATCTTCCACGGGCGAGTCCACACCGAGTCTGTGGTCTCCTGCCTGACCGATCTGTTTGACCGGTAGCTGGACAGACAGACATTTCAAACACACACACACACACACACACCCACACACACACACACACACACACACACACACACACTCACTCACTCACTCACTCACTCACTCACTCACTCACTCGCGCACGCACGCACACACGCGTACACACACGTACACCACACACACACACACACACACACACACACACACACACACACTCACACACTCTCACACACTCACACACACACACACACACACACACACACACACACTACACACACACACACACACACACACACACACACA
Source organism: Conus canariensis (assembly GCA_033310375.1). NCBI lineage: Eukaryota > Metazoa > Mollusca > Gastropoda > Neogastropoda > Conidae > Conus > Conus canariensis. The sequence continues at coordinate 10,621,935 of CM065725.1, read as the reverse complement.
CACACACACACACACACACGCACACACGCACGCACACACGCACGCACGTTTAATCCGGACGCATTGTACGTGACAGGTACAGCACCTGTTTTGACACAGCGACTTGCGATGTCTTTGAAGATGATCCGAGTCACAGTCCGGAATCGTTGGGGCGGGAGGGGGGGGGGGTGGACACGGGGGTAGACGTGAAAGGCCTGGCCCAGCAAATCAGATTTGTCGTGTGGGAGCCACCGCTTTAGTCTGCCCGTGAGTCATTGGGAGGGACAGAAGTTGGACCCGGGATAGGTCTGAGAACGTTTACTGCGAGATCTCTGGCTTACTGTCGGACTTATCGTGAGTGTGTGTGTGTGTGTGTGTGTGTGTGTGTGTGTGTGTGTGTGTGTGTGTGTGTGTGTGTGTGTGTACCCATGCTGTGTGTGAGATCATAGTCGATTCTATGAATCGTCATCCAGATAACCTCATAATCAAAAGTTCATCATCAACATCATCATCATTATCATTATCATCATTATCATCATCATCATCATCATCATCATCATCATTATCATCATTCCTATCATTAATGACAACACCAGTAATCATCATTATCATCACCAATAAAAGAGATAGGCAAGCGAAGCCTGCGCCAGCAGTCAAGAGGAGGTCTCCCACATTCCCTGTCCAAGCTGTAGCCACACATTCCGTGCACACATCAGCTTGCGCAGCCACCTGCGTATTCACAAATTAACCCCCCCCCCCTCCCCTCACCCCCCCCCCCCCCCTCAACCCCAAGATGACTGATGTGGTCCTCGTCGGCTCGAGGGACGAACTATTACTACTACTACTGCTGCTACTATTACTACTACTACTTCTACTGCTGCTGCTGCTGCTGCTGCCACTACTACTACTATACTACTACTACTACTACTACTACTACTACTATCATTACTATCATTATCATTATTTCCATCTTCGTTGTCATTTTTATGATTATTTATTGTTTACTACTACTATATTACTACTACTACTACTACTACTACTACTACTACTACTACTATTATTATTATTAAAACGAAGACAGTGCTTATTATTATTATTATTATTATTATTATTATATTATATTGGGTATTTATATAGCGCCTATCCTCGGTCACAGACCAAGCTCTAAGCGCTTTACAATAAACACACTGCCTCACTCACTCAACATTCATGATCGAAAGAAATTATTATATTTATTATAGAAGCATATTTATTATCATTAATACAATGATTGAACGAAATAGTAAGTTGTTTAGTAGTAGTAGCAGTAGTAGTAGTAGCAGTAGCAGTAATAGTAGCAGCAGCAGCAGCAACAGTATGGCTGTCTTCCGTCCTTGCCTTGGCATCATTTTAACGCTGCTTGGTCCAGCTTTCCCAAACACGAACACACCCAGTCCTGTCAATTTGCAGCTGTCAGCATTCACGCTCACGTAACAGGAACACGACACAACCAGCACACAGAGTTGGAGTTCACTGGATTGAAGCCATTAGCATTGATTCTGTCTCTCCCGAAATCTTTCAAACAAGACTATAAACCGAGGTTCCGTGCAATATCTTGCACATACGTAAAATCTGGTCACCAGCTTTCGGAAGAGAAGGCCACGTTGGCTGTGGAAAAAATCGAAAGAATGAGTTAAAATGAGTGACTAATACCCGACTGAATGACACGTGGAAACGACAGAATGTGGCTCCAGCAGGCAGACCTTTAGTCATCTCTACCCAGGTAGGCAGCCCGAAATGTAACCGGGAGTCTGCGGACTGTAAAGCACATAGAGCTTGGTCTCTAATCGAGGACAGACGCTATGCAAATACTCTGCTAATAGTCATAATAAGGGCCCCGAGTTCGCTGCCTGCTCGGGTACAGCTGTCGGGATTGGGTTCCGCCGTTACCTCAACATCGATTTCGGCCAGGAGGTCGACAGCAGAGACGATTGGCTGTGACAGGCAGCGAGGGAACAATACGTAGGCTGGCAAACGAAATTTTCTCCTCGCGGCTATCCTTTACCGTAAACTTGCCTGGTAAGAAAGCACAAGACAAAAACAACAAACAAACAAACAAAGCGCACACAAAACAGAGCGCAGAAATAACGGTTTGTTTGATACACAGTCCAAGAACAGACTGATGATGATTTGACAACTATATTCCCGTCACAGCTCCCGAATGATAGACATTATAAATGCACAAAACAATATTAACAATATTCTTCGGATCATAGGGCAAGAGACATCTCGATGTGATTCCTTTTTAACACGGCGACAGCCCTGGTATGGCCATTTGCATCACTTACTTACTTACGTGATTTCTTTCTATGAACGGTTCAGTCGGGCATTCTGGAGGATGACAACCCAAGGGTCAGACCAAAGAAATGTAGATGCAGATGCAGACGCGGATGTTTATTCCAAAGGGCCATAGCCCCTTAGAAGGTGGTACTTAAAAAAAAAAAAAAAAAAAAAAAAACGCGCAGTTCATTAATATAAAATCATTTAGACAGCTTAACATCATTTATCATCTTGACCCATCATATCGCATTCTGACTGTTTGATACAAATACAAAGCGAACTTTTTAATAGTGTTTTCATTCAATGATGCCATTAACACAAACAGTTTGAAGACACAAGGTTTTCTTTGGTACTTTGGTGGGATTAATTGCTGTCTAACAGTTTGTACGTCAGGGCAATAGAGAACAAAAACGAAGTTCATTTTCATCACCTACCTGAGACAGCGGACATGTAAAATTACCATCATTCAAAGACCTGTAACGCTCAGAATGTACACAGATATCCAATACACCAAATCTGAATTTTGTGACAATATATTCAATTTGTTTCTTAATCTGCATAGACAAGTATTTCAGAATACAATGTGCTTAATACTCTATTTGCGTTTAATACTCCGTAAATATCAGATCGGTCACTGTCTTCAAATGAGAATTCCACCTCTGCCAGTTACAATCGATTTATCTTTGCCGAAACACGATTAAAAACTACACCCTGATTCTGGCACACAAAACCAGAACCGAATTCGCACAATTTCAACCTTACTCTAGACGCCCTGTTGTTCTTATCCCTAGCATCTAGCTGTACTAACATTTTCTGTGCTACACGTGGTCAGTCTGTTAGGTGCCATTCAGTTGATTTTCAGGCAGTGACGAATGCACCACACAATGGACAGACAAAAGGCGTGTTGTTGACCAGAGACATGGCCAGATCGCTCGCACTCGCAAAATTGCATGCACCAGCAAGCGCGTGCAATCTCTGTCTGTATTTCTGTCTCTGTCTCTGTCTCTGTCTCTCTCTCTGTCTCTCTCTCTCTCTGTCTCTCTCTCTCTCTCTCTCTCTCTCTCCCTCTCTCTCTCTCTCTCTCTCTCTCTCTCTCTCTCTCTCTCTTTCTCTCTCTCTTGCGTTGCGCAGGATTAAGGACAAAAGGCTATGACGATCCCCATCGGTCAAACGTCCGTTACTGCATTCCTACCGCTTGTCATGGGCCGTGAATGTATAAATCAGTTATGCCCCTTCCGACATGTCTCCAGCGATAGGCGACAAATCCCCCAGAGACAGACAGGCAAGTTATTCGTCTGTCATCTTGACCCTGGCTCAAGATGTCTCTTCACACAGTCGGACAGATCACTAGAGATTGGTGAAAAATCATTCACAAGCAAGCAGAGAAGCAAACAATTCATATGTCACCTTGCCCTTGGTCGAGGTCAGGCAGGAACGAACGTTCGACATTTTTTTAAAGTCATTTTTATTTTAAAACTTAAGAACAAATTACAAATAAGGAATACAAAAAGCAAAACACGTAGTTATCATAGTAAGACAATGATGATAATAACAAAACACACACATCATCACCATCATCATCATCATCATCATCGTCATCATCATCATCATCATCATCATCATCGACATCATCATCATCACCTTGCTACTACTGTGATTACTAATACCATCATTAGCAATATTACTACCACCACAACTACTTCTGTATTATTACTACTACTATCATTAAATTTATAACATCGGTCACTTAATAAACACCGTGTGCGTTTTTTTTTTTATCTAATCATGGACACAATAAAACCACAAAGGGTAAACGCAAAAACAATAATAGTTAAATACATGAATACAAAATGACAGAAATGAGCAAATCAATCAATCAAATAGAGAAAACAAAGGAACTAGCCGTTGTCATATTATTTGCAAACCTTGCAAGAAAAAATGCATTCATCCAATAATGAAGAATATGGGAGCTACTGTGTAACAACCTTTGTGAGTGACATTTGAAGATATGCAGCATTTTTTTCTATTTCATGTTTTGCTTTCAAATACACAATGAAAACTTGAAATAATGGCAATTTCTTTTCATATTAACATTTATATATATAGAATTGGGCAAGCAACAGAACTAAGTCAAACCTTCTGTCCGAACTAAAATCAGTGTCACCACCAAATAGGATAATATTTACGTTCAACATTTTTGTTTTCCTCACGAAGGCTTGGTTCTGTGTCTGAAAATAACATTGACTGAAATATTTTAGATCTAGTTGCAAAGCGAGAGGACTGCAGGCGGAAATCTAAACAAATCTTAAATAAATGTTAGCGAACCGCCCAGAGAACGTGGACAAACGAGTCACAAGACGAAACACAACGCGTTTCGACATCTTAGGTCTTCATCAGGTGAGACATAAACGAATAAAACAACGAAAAATTCACTTAGCTTTGATCGCTTCAGATCACTTCGCAGGGTTCAGCGCAAGGTGTCATTCAACGCCTTCTTCCTTGCGCTGAACCCTGCGAAGTGATCTGAAGCGATCAAAGCTAAGTGAATTTTCGTTGTTTTATTCGTTTATGTCTCACCTGATGAAGACCTAAGAGGTCGAAACGCGTTGTGTTTCGTCTTGTGACTCGTTTGTCCACGTTCTCTGGGCGGTTCGCTAACATTTATTTAAGATTTGTTGAAATATTTTAAATGACTTTTGAGGAAAAAACAAGCAAAACAACACAAGGTACACCAAAAGCCAAACCTAACAAAGCAGAACAAAAACTGACAAAAAACAAAATAAAATTAAAAAAAACAAAAAAAACACCACGCCACCACCTAAAAAGAAAAACAAGATGCTAAGCGTATAAACGTACTCCCAGTTTATCCTGAATACGCGTGAGATATTCCATAAAGAGGAAAAACCGTCTTGGGCTGGTGTGACCGTTAGTAATGGCTATTCTGGTAAACATCGGCCATCATCTGTGACCTATAATGAACATACTTACAAATTTTCAGAAAGATCGGCCAAGTACTTTCTGAGATTTTCCATAAAGAAGAAAACCATTATGGGCCGTTAGTAACGGCTATAACGGTAAACTTAAACATCGGGCATCATCCGTGACCCATAATGAACATACCTACAAATTTTCAGGAATATCGGCCACATACTTTCTAAGATATTCCATAAAAAGGAAGAACCGTTATGGGCCGTTATAGCCGTTAGTAACGACTATGACGGTAAACTGAAACATCGGGCATCATCCGGGACCCATAATGAAGATAAATGCTAATTGTCACAAAGATCGGCCAAGTACTTTCTGAGATATTCCAGGAAGATCGTTACAGGCCGTTACAGCCGTTAGTAACGGCGATGACGGTAAACTAAAACATCGGGCATTATTTGTGACCCATAATGAACATACCTACAAATTTTCAGAAAGATCGGCCAAGTACTTTCTGAGATATTCCATACAGAAGAAAAACCGTTAGGGGCCGTTATAGCCGTTAGTAACGGCTATAACGGTAAAGTAAAACATCGGGTATCATCCGTGACCCATAATGAACATATCTACAAATTTTCAGAAAGATCGACATAGTACTTTCTGAGATATTCCATAAAGAAGAAAAACCGTTATGGGCCGTTTAGCCGTTAGTAACGGCTATAACGGTAAACGAAAACATCGAGCATCAACCGGGACCCATAATGAAGATAAATGCTAACTGTCACAAAGATCGGCCAAGGACTTTCTGAGATATTCCAGGAAGAAGAAAAATCTTTACAGGCCGTTACAGCCGTTAGTAACGGCTATAACGGTAAACTAAAAACATCGGGCATTATTTGTGACCCATAATGAACATACCTACAAATTTTCAGAAAGATCGGCCAAGTACTTTCTGAGATATTCCATACAGAAGAAAAAACCGTTAGGGCCGTTACAGTCGTTAGTAACGGCTATAACGGTAAACTAAAACATCGGGCATCATCCGTGACCCATAATGAACATACCTGCTAATTTTCACAAAGATCGGCCAAGTACTTTCTGAGATATTCCATAAAGAAGAAAACCGTTACAGGCCGTTACGGCCATTAGTAACGGCTATAACGGTAAATAAACACACCGGGCGTCATCTTTGGCCCATAATGAACATACCTACAATTTTCAGAAAGATCGGCCGGTAGTTTTGTCTGGAGCGAGTGAAACACATTTTGACACGGACGGACGGACACACACGTGCACAACACAACAACACACACACACACACACACTACACAACACACACACACAACACAAACAACACATCTACACACACACACACAACACACGACACACACCACACACACACACCACACACACACACACACACACACACACACACACACACACACACACACACACACACACACACACCACACACACACACACACACACACACACACACACACACACACACACACACACACACACACACACACACACACACACACACACACACACACACACACACACACACACACACACACACACACACACACACACACACACACACACACACACACACACACACACACACACACACACACACACACACACACACACACACACTACACACACACACACACACACACACACACCACACACCACACACACACACACACACACACACACACACACACACACACACACACACACACACACACACACACACACACACACACACACACACACACCACACACACACACACACACACACACACACACACACACACACACACACACACACACACACACACACACACACACACACACACACACACACACACACACACACCACACACACACACACACACACACACACACACACACACACACACACACACACACACACACACACACACACACACACTATGAGGAATGGTGAAAGGATAAACACAGAGACGGAGAATGCGACAAAACTGGCAGAAAGAAGCCATGCAGTTTATCATTTTCTGCAGAATGTCCACCCTGACCTTCGAATAACATCTCGTCTACCTTTGACTCTCTCCAGCGACCGGTGGGAAAACGTCTTCAACAGCAAAGAGCAGCCATCCGCCTCACTCCTGCCGAGTCTCCCTGAAAGGCTTGGGTCCAGCGCACATGCAATATGCCAGTCACGTCTTTCGTCGATATTACGTTTTAAAACAGAAATCAGTCTTTGGAGACACCAGACTAACTTCGTCATCCTCTCTAGAGGTCTGACAGGGAGGCCTGTGTTGCTGAGGTCTGCACTGGTATGTTGACAGTGATGTACGCCACTTCTCCTACCCACCCCCACCCCCTCCTTATTGTCCCTTTCCCTCCTCCAACCCTCCTTTCAACCCCGCCCCCTCCTCCCCTCCGTCACTTCCCTGTTTTGTCCTCCTCTCCCTTTCCTTCTTTCTGCACCTCTCTCTCTCTCTCTCTCCCTGTCTCTGTCTGTCTATCTGTCTGTCACTCAGAGAGAGAC
>CM065725.1:10599170-10609170 GCA_033310375.1 Conus canariensis | reverse complement strand
TTGGTTTTACCATTTTAAAGGTTTACCTTGAAGTGAAGTAACTAGAGAGTGTAACAACGAAGCTCAATGATGACTTCGAAACAAATTATAATGTTGAAGAAGACTTTAGCGCGATGAACCGTCCGATATCAAAAGAAGAAGTGCTACTTGCTGTTAGAAAGCTAAAGAACGGTAAATCTGCAGGCCCGGATGAAATTATAGGAGAAATGTTGAAACATGCTGGGGATCGAGTTATTGATTTTTTCGTAAAATTGTTTAATGTGTTGTTTGATAAAGGTGTTTTCCCAGATAATTGGACAAACTCTATTGTAATTCCTTTGTTTAAAAAGGGAGATGCAGATAATCCAAGTAATTATAGGGTATATCTCTATGTGATACGAGCAGTAAAATTTATAGTACAATCATAAATAGCAGACTTCAAGAATGGGTTACAGAATATAATTGACAGGTGAATATCAGGCAGGATTCAAAAGGGGCTATTCTACTGTTGTCACTGGTTCCGAAGCAATTTTGTTTAAACCGCAAATTGAATGTAGCCTTCATCGATTTTGAGAAAGCTTTTGATTCCATTAACATACATCTATCATGGCCTATACTCTTGAGAAATGGCATAAAAGGCAAAATGTTTCGTTGTATTTATAGCATGTATACTAATGTTAAAACCAGAATTAGATGTGGTTCCATGCTTACAGATTACATTAACTGCACACGTGGAGTGAAACAAGGGATGTGTGCAGTCCCGTTTTGTTTTCCTTGTTTATAAACGAATTAGCATTAGAAGTTATTAGGGAAGGGAAACACAGGGCTAAGTAATTCCATTGCTTCCTCTTTTTTTTTTCCTTCTTCTTCTCTGTCCCCGCCTCCTCTTTCTCCTTCCTCTGCTCCTCTTCCGCCCCTTCTTCCTGTGTCTTCCTCTACTCCTCCTCTTCCTCCCCCTCTCCAGCCTCTTCCTTCTTCCTTCCTTCTTATTTCGGCTCCTACTCCTCCTCTTCAACAAACTCCCCAGTGCGAAACCCTTTTATTTTTTCCTTTCTTTGAACCACTCACATGTCTGACAGCAATTGAAGTCTGGTTCCAAGGGCTGGAAAGGCAACAGCTCACGGCATCAACCTGCGTGCTGGACAGCACACTTGAAGCTTAAGAGCAACGGATTTCATCTCCTGCTCTAATGTACTTATCTCTCTCTCTCTCTCTCTCTCTCTCTCTCTCTCTCTCTCTCTCTCTCTCTCTCTCTCTCTCTTCTCTCTCTTTCTTGGATGTGTTTCACTGTCTATCTGTCTGTCACTCTGTCTCTCTCTGTCTCTGTCTGTCTCTGTCTTTCTGTCTTTGATTCTCTCTCTCTTTGTCTCTCCTCTCTCTCTCTCTCTCTCTCCTCTCTCTCTCTCTCTCTTTCTCTCTCTTATTCTCTCCTCTGTGTGTGTCTCTCTCTCTATCTGTATGTGTGCGTGCTGTGTGTGTGTTGTGTGTGTGTGTGTGTGTGTGTGTGTGTGTGTGTGTGTGGTGTGTGTTGTGTGTGTGTGCAAGACGAGAGCATAAACATCTAATAGAAAAGAAAAACAGTATAATGATTTAATATTGGAAAGGTTTGTTTCTTCAGTAAATAATCAAAAAGAATTTTGGGAGAATGTACATAAATATCCAGTAAAAAAAAAAAACAAGTAAATAATAATTTAACAGTTGATGATTGGTTTTACCATTTTAAAGGTTTACTTGAAGTGGAAGTAACTAGAGAGTGTAACAACGAAGCTAATGATGACTTTGAAACAAATTATAATGTTGAAGAAGACTTTAGCGCGATGAACCGTCCGATATCAAAAAGAAGTGTTACTTGCTGTTAGAAAGCTAAAGAACGGTAAATCTGCAGGCCCGGATGAAATTATAGGAGAAATGTTGAAACATGCTGGGGATCGAGTTATTGATTTTTTCGTAAAATTGTTTAATGTGTTGTTTGATAAAGGTGTTTTCCAGATAATTGGACAAACTCTATTATAATTCCTTTGTTTAAAATGGGAGATGCAGATAATCCAAGTAATTATAAGGGTATATCTCTATGTGATACGAGCAGTAAAATTTATAGTACAATCATAAATAGCAGACTTCAAGAATGGGTTACAGAATATAATTTGACAGGTGAATATCAGGCAGGATTCAAAAGGGGCTATTCTACTGTTGTCACTGGTTCCGAAGCAATTTTGTTTAAACCGCAAATTGAATGTAGCCTTCATCGATTTTGAGAAAGCTTTTGATTCCATTAACATACATCTATCATGGCCTATACTCTTGAGAAATGGCATAAAAGGCAAAATGTTTCGTTGTATTTATAGCATGTATACTAATGTTAAAACCAGAATTAGATGTGGTTCCATGCTTACAGATTACATTAACTGCACACGTGGAGTGAAACAAGCGGATGTGTGCAGTCCCGTTTTGTTTTCCTTGTTTATAAACGAATTAGCATTAGAAGTTATTAGGGAAGGGAAACACAGGGCTAAGTAATTCCACTGCTTCCTCTTTTTTTTTTCCTTCTTCTTCTCTGTCCCGCCTCCTCTTTCTCCTTCCTCTGCTCCTCTTCCGCCCCTTCTTCCTGTGTCTCCCTCTACTCCTCCTCTTCCTCCCCCTCTCCAGCCTCTTCCTTCTTCCTTCCTTCTCATTTCGCCTCCTACTCCTCCTCTTCAACAAACTCCCCAGTGCGAAACCCTTTTATTTTGTTCCTTTCTTTGAACCACTCACATGTCTGACAGCAATTGAAGTCTGGTTCCAAGGGCTGGAAAGGCAAAAGCTCACGGCATCAACCTGCGTGCTGGACAGCACACTTGAAGCTTAAGAGCAACGGATTCATCTCCTGCTCTAATGTACTTCTCTCTCTCTCTCCTCTCTCTCTCTCTCTCTCATCTCTCTCTCTCTCTCTTCTCCTCTCTCTCTCTCTCTCTGGACAGTACTTTAGAGTCTTAAAAGGAATCAAATCATTGCATGGTCTATAAAGTTCTCTCTCTTCTCTGTGTGTGTGTGTGTGTGTGTGTGTGTGTGTGTGTGTGTGTGTGTGTGTGTGTGTGTGTGTGTCTGCCTGCCCTCTCTCTTTGTCAGTCTGTGTCTGAATAATTATCTGTCTGCCAAGTGTCTCTGTCTATCTGTCCGTCTGCCAGTCTCTCTGTGTGTCTGTCTGTCTGTCCCCTCTCTCTCTCTTACTCTCTCTCTTACTCTCTCTCTCTCTCTCTGTCGCTCTCTCTCTCTCTCTCTCTCTCTCTCTCTCTCTCTCTTCCCCCCCCCCCCCCCCTTTTTTTTTTTTTTTCTCTGCCACGCATTTCGATCTTTGATCGAATAAAGTTTTTTGAGTTCTGAGTTTTGTAACACCCCCCCCCTCCCCCTTCTGTCCTTGTTTTCTGTCCCCCTCCAACCCCCCCCCCCCTTCTTCTTCCCATCTCACCTTCTATCTAACATTTTCTTTTTGTCTTCAGGGACAAATTACCCTGGTCGTTCCCCTTCTAGCCCTCATAAGCATGTCGCCTCGTCTTTTGCCGTGGGTGGTGTGTTTTATGGGACAAAGAGCAAAAAAGAAGCCATAAAGCAGCAGTTGACAGTAGGCAGATTACATGCGTAGAACAGGAATCAACAGAAATGCAGATGGTAAGAAACTATTTGAACGGATGGATGTGTATATATAGATGCGTACATATATAAACGTTGGCACTATTCAATGCATACGTCAGTATACACACGTATAGATGACGTATATTTTCATACAAACAAAACACTGAAAACGATCAGAATGATGGGAATTTATGGCGCTCTGTCTCAGCAGGATGAACAACTATAATCAAAGGGGCCGCAGTACAGACCCTTGTGGGACTCCATGCGAAAAGGAGAGAAGGCTCGAGACAAACCCAAGAACAAAAACAGCGTGCTCTGTTTGTTTTAAAGTATGACCCGAAAAAAAAAGCAACGTGTTTTACATTCTGAAGGACTACAGCGAACGAACCAACGTGATATCATGACCTGTTGAATGCGGCACTGAGGTCAAGAATGTCTAGGGCAGAAATCATACTGTTATTCTCCTTATCATTATTATGATCATTATCATTAGTAGAAGTGGAGGTAGTACTAGTAGTAGTAGTATTGTTGTTGTTATTACTATTTATTATTATTGTTGTTGTTGTTTGTTGCTATTATATTATTATTATTATCATTATTATTATCATACTATTATCATTGTTATCATCATTATCATTATCATTATTATCAATATTGCTGTTGTTGTTGTTATTGTTGTTGTTAATATCATTATTATTGTTGTTGATATTGTTCTTACATCATTATAATCATTACTATTGTCGTTATTGTTGTTGTCGTCACCGTCGTTGTTGCTGTTGTTGGTTAATGAGAGTGCTTATATAGCACCTGTCCTCGGTCGGAGACAAAGCACTAGGCGCTTTACAATCCACGCTCTCATTCACACAATGGGCTGCTCGCCTGGGTAGACCCGACTGAAGAAATACTTATTGGCACTGCAGTTAGTCAGCTTCTGTGTCATTCACTCGAACATTAGTCGCTCGGTGTTCTCTCATTTCTTCCATTTTTCAAGGAAGATGCATACTACGTGTATACCTGTCAACCATGCCAAACACCAAGCTGGCCTTCACTTCGGAAAGTTGGTGGTGGAATTTTACGCGTGTGTTCAAAATATTATTCATACGTTCAAACAGAGACCTCGGTTTATGGTCTCATTCAAATGACTTTTCGGGAAATGGAATCAGACGTAATCGAGAAAGGAATATCCCTGTATTGAAACTGCCCGGCGGAGATTCGAACCTGCAACCCAAGCATTACCAGAATCACGTGTCTGGCATTCTATCCACCGAGCTATTCTGGCCTCTTCTTGTCTGACTCACAAGGGATCAAACGGTTGTTGAAAACTCGCAGTAGAGTCGTTCTAATGCTGCGGTTTTGATACTACCACGCCAAAGAGTGTTTTCTGTTAGATGGAGAAAGAAAAATCACACAATCTCTTCAAATTTTTCAGACACAAATAAGTGACGGGACATGAGCCCCCCCCCCCCTTCTCCTCCCCTATTCCCCCTCCCCTTCTCTCTCTCTCTCTCCTCTCTCTCTCTCTCTCTCTCTCTCTCTCTCTCTCTCATCTCTTACAATCTTGTGGAAATTCGGCGGTCGAAGCCTGAGCCATCTCATAAAAATATCTTGTTCATCTTCAGTAAAGAACACAACGTACCTAATCCCTCTCTAACATAACCTATTCACCAACGCACACTCATCCACACTCACACAACACATCACACACACACACAACACACACACACACACACCACACACACACACACACACGACACACACACACACACACAACACACACACACACACACACACACACACACACACACACACACACACACACACACACACACACACCACACACACACAACACACACACACACACACACACACACACACACACACCATACACACACACACGCACACACACACACACACACACACCACACACACACACACACACACACACACACACACTCACTCACTCACTCACTCACTCACTCACTCACACACACACGTACGCACGCGCGTGCACCTCCATACACACACGCTCGCGCAAGCACACACCTACACCTACACCTACACCTACACCTACACCTACACCTCCACATGCGCACATTAGTAGTCGTAATGGACGATTCTTGAAACAGAAAAAGGTGAAGAAACGCGGGAAGAGACAAAGAAGAAAGACTGTACGAGGATGAAGAGGAGGGCGAAAAGAATCCAGAACAGGCGAAGGAGATGCAAGACAAAGAGGAAGAGGAAGAAGAAGAAGAGGAGGAGGAGGAGGAGGAGGAGGAGGAGGAGAGGAGGAGGAGGAGAAAGACGAAGAAGAGTACCGGCTTTCCGTTCAGCAACAGAATAAAGGATCTCAGAATCACAGCATCAAACGAAGATGGCGAGTACTGGCTACTAGAATATACACGCCCTCCATTTCATTACTGTTTTTCTGTGGATATACATTCCAATAGGTCCTTTCACCAATCAGAAATCGTTATTGGGGAGAAGGAGAATGGCTGAACATAATTAGGACAGATTTCTTTTGTGGCTTCTAGCCTTTAAAAGCAACATTGAGTTCGTTTTTGTCTTGAAGTTGATTTTAAACAGAAGTTGCTCTGTTATGCTTTGTTCGTTTGTCTGTTTGCGATTAATCCTTTTCATTTGCATTTATTAATGTAAATATACGTGTTAGGCTACGTGATTGGACACATTTTGTAAACCTACTTACGATTGGTTGAAAGAGCCATCTGCTTTCACCTGTTTAGAAACGGTGAGCCTTAAGGAGGGAAAGAGAGAAGGATGAAGATGAAAGTGATCATTGACAGTGAGCACGACCACTTGCAGCGTAGCAAAGGTGACAGCCTGCAAAGTGACAAGGGCGACAGCTTGCAAAGTGACAAGGGCGACAGCTTGCAGAGTAACATAGGCGACAGCTTGCAGAGTGACATAGGCGACAGCTTGCAGAGTGACATGGACGACAGCTTGCAGAGTGACATGGGCGACAGCTTGCAGAGTGATGTAGGCGACAGCTTGCAGAGTTGCATAGGCGACAGCTTGCAGAGTGACATGGGCGACAGCTTGCAGAGTGACATGGGAGACAGTTTGCAGAGTGACATGGGAGACAGCTTGCAGAGCAACATAAGCGACAGCTTGCAGGGTGACATGGGAGACAGCTAGCAGAGTGACATGGGTGACAGCTTGCAGTGTGACATGGGAGACAGTTTGCAGAGTGACATGGGAGACAGCTGGCAGAGTGACATTGGAGACAGTTTGCAGACTGACATGGGTGACAGCTTGCAGAGCAACATAAGCGACAGCTTGCAGGGTGACATGGGAGACAGCTTGCAGGGTGACATGGGAGACAGCTTGCAGGGTGACATGGGAGACAGTTTGCAGAGTGACATTGGAGACAGCTTGCAGAGTGACATAGGAGACAGCTTGCAGAGTGACATAGGAAACAGCTTGCAGAGTGACATGGGAGACAGCTTGCAGAGTGACATGGGAGACAGCTTGCAGAGTGACATAGGAGACAGTTTGCAGTTGACATGGGAGACAGTTTGCAGAGTGACATTGGAGACAGTTTGCAAAGTGACATGGGAGACAGCTTGCAGAGTGACATGGGAGACAGCTTGCAGTGTGACATGAGAGACAGTTTGCAGAGTGACATGGGAGACAGCTTGCCGAGTGACATGAGAGACAGCTTGCAGTGTGACATGGGAGACAGTTTGCAGAGTGACATGGGAGACAGTTTGCAGAGTGACATGGGAGACAGCTTGCAGTGTGACATGGGAGACAGCTTGCAGTGTGACATGGGAGACAGTTTGCAGAGTGACATGGGAGACAGTTTACAGAGTGACATGGGAGACAGTTTGCAGAGTGACATGGGAGACAGCGTGCAGAGTGACATGGGAGACAGCTTGCAGTGTGAAATGGGAGACAGTTTGCAGAGTGACATGGGAGACAGTTTGCAGAGTGACATGGGAGACAGTTTGCAGAGTGACATTGGAGACAGTTTGCAGAGTGACATGGGAGACAGCTTGGGACAGGAGTGACAGCTTGCAGAGTGACATAGATGACAGTTTGCAGAATGACATGGGTGACAGCTTGGGACAGGAGTGACAGCTTGCAGAGTGACATAGATGACAGTTTGCAGAATGGCATGGGTGACAGCTTGGGACAGGAGTGACAGCTTGCAGAGTGACAGGAGAGACAGTTTGCAGAGTGACATGGGAGACAGCTTGGGACAGGAGTGACAGCTTGCAGAGTGACAGGAGAGACAGTTTGCAGAGTGACATGGGAGACAGCTTGGGACAGGAGTGACAGCTTGCAGAGTGACATAGATGACAGTTTGCAGAATGACATGGGTGACAGCTTGGGACAGGAGTGACAGCTTGCAGAGTGACATAGATGACAGTTTGCAGAATGACATGGGTGACAGCTTGGGACAGGAGTGACAGCTTGCAGAGTGACAGGAGAGACAGTTTGCAGAGTGACATGGGAGTCAGTTTGCAGAGTGACATAGGTGACAGCTGGCAGAGTGACATGGGTGACAGCTTGCAGAGGGACTAGCGTGACAGTTCGCACAGTGACACGGGCGATAGCTCGCAGAGTAACAGGGGCGACAGCTTGTAGAATAACAAGAGTAACAGCTCTTGAAGTGATGACACTGGCGACAAGGCACAGTCGATATGTGAATTCAGAAATCGGTGGCTGTTGTTTGCTTATGGACCAAACTCAGCGGAGAGAGAGAGAGAGAGAGAGAGAGAGAGAGAGAGAGAGAGAGAGAGAGAGAGAGAGAGAGAGAGAGAGAGAGAGACGAGTTAGAAAACAGGAAATCACGATATCAAAGCAAACACATGAGTGGCTGGCTTCTTTTTGGCCGTGTTTATGGTGAACGCTGTCAGGCGAGAAATGCTTTATTGCATTTTTATATCTGTTTCTTATAACATCTGCCGAAGACATATTTGTCGGAAATTTATTTCTCTGTTTGTGTGTTCAGTAAATGAGCGTTCATTGACACAATCTATTGGGTGTTTATTTTCATTTTGCCCTGTTTATCGTGACCTAACAGTCATTTTCATCTTTCTTCTCCTACATCGTGAAAGAAGCAGATATTTAAAAAAAAAAAAAAAGTTGCAGAAGGCACTAGCAGAAAGAAAGTGGTTCATGTAATGACGTATGACCGACGAAGTGAGTGACAGCGGGAAGCGGAGTTCTATTATACTCTTAGATATGTTTGTTTGTTTCTCGGTTGTCAGCCCTCGAAATGTCTAGTACTGTCAGGCGTTTGGGGTAAAAAGATAAACGAGCTGCAGATGTACACATATACAGATTCACTCAAACAACCGCAACCATACACACACACACACACACACACACACACACACACACACACACACACACACACACACACACACACACACGCACACACACACACACTAACACACACCAACACACACTAACACACACACACACATACACACGCACATACGCAGACATGCACGCACGCAAATGCGCGCGCGCACACACACGCACGCACACACACACACACACACACACACACACACACACACACACACACACACACACACACACACACACACACACACACACGGAGAGATAGGGGGGAGAGAGACAGACAGAGACAGACAGAGAGAGAGACAGAGAAAGAGAGAGAGAAGCGCGTGCGGCACGAGCACATACACACGCACACACACACACACACACACACACACACACACACACACACACACACACACACACACACACACACACACTCACACACACACACACGCACACACACACACACACACACACACACACACACACACACACTCACATACACACGCGCACACACACACACACACACACACACACACACACACACACACACACACACACACACACACACCTTGGGGTCAAGATACAAAAACTCTTCAGCACTTATTCACCCTAGTACGATCAAAATTGATATATGGACAGGAAGTTGTTGTTTTTTTTCCCGCGCCTGATTATCTGTTGAAAGAAGCAACAAGTGTGGACAGCAAATGAGGACAGGCAGGTGCGGTACACACAATGCATTGAAATGGTACAGAAAGGCATGCATTCTTCCTCTTGTTCAACAAGGAAAGTTGGATGTAACAAACTGTATAGTGCGGAGTCCCTCAGTTAAAAATTCGGTAAGAGGAGAAATGTTCATTGACTCAGGTAAGGATTTTCCTAAAAGAACAAGATCTATTTCATACCTCCAGCCTATACGAAGTCATGCTTGCGATGTTCTGTCTGTCTGCAATAATGATATAACTTCAGTTCCAGATAATCCGCCTGTTCAAATGCCTCCATGGTAACATTTAAACGGAAATTTTTAATATGAACATACACACTAAGATAAAAATAAAAACACTGACATATTAGCTGTTGAGGTTTGAGAACATTT
>CM065725.1:10581670-10589170 GCA_033310375.1 Conus canariensis | reverse complement strand
TAACTCATCATTCATTCATTTCAGTTAGCGTAACTGAAGTATCAGAACCAACTCATCATTCATTTCAGTTAGCGTAACTGAAGTATCAGAACCAACTCATCATTCATTTCAGTTAGCGTAACTGGAGTATCACAGATAGTAACTGGAGACCAATAACACTACTAAATACAGATTATAAAATAATGGCAAAAGTGATTTCGATGAGACTGGGTAAAATGATTGGTAAATTAATTAATGAAGACCAAGTTGGATATCTAAAGGGCAAAAACATAGTGAGCGTTATACGTACAATTGACGACGCCATCGAATATGTTAATGCAACGAATAAATCAGGATATTTGTGAGCCGTAGATTACCAAAAAGCATTTGACACCATATCAAAAGAATTCATGATGGAAACATTCAAAATATTTAGTTTTGGAAAGCAGTTTAGAAACTGGGTTAAAATTTAGTAACAGAAACTTTCAGTAACATTTACCACGGTGGGTGGATCTCGAACTCCTTCCCACTCGAGTGCGGAATTCGACAAGGATGTCCATTCCCTCCACTAGCCTTCGTGTTGCAGTGGAGTTACTTGCAATCAAAATTAGAACAAGTCAAATTAAAGGTATAAAACTACCTCAAATTGATGGCAACATGAAAAACAACAACAACAACAACAATCATAATAATAATGATTTGAAAATTAAACAACTTGCTGACGACACAACACTGTTTCTGAAGGACAGTGAAGACATGATCCTAGCCAAAGACATTATAGAACATTCACAGGTTTCTTGGGACTAAAACTGAATTGCCATAAGACTAAAGCGATGAGATTAGGCAATCAAAGACAAGAAAACGAAAATCTTGTATTCAAAACAGAAAATAAATTGAAGATACTAGGCATTATTTTCACAAGTGATAAAAGCGCTGTAAATGTTGAGGACAACTGGAAAAAAAAGAATCAAGAAAATCGAAAAAAATTATACAACTGTGGAGATATAGAGACTTGGGAATTAATGGGAAGTTAATTATTATTAAAACATTTATGTTATCACAGTTGATTTTTGTCATGCAGAGTATTGGCTAACCAGAATATGTCATTACTGCAGTCAACAGAATGTTTTATAAATTTCTCTGGCAAAGAAAAGTCAGTAATAGAAAAGCTTTTGAAAAAATAAAAGGAAAATTATGGAAGATGACAAATCAAATGGTGGGCTAAATATGGTTAACTTACAAAGGGCACAAGAAAGCTATTATTTGGAATGGGCAAGAAGTTTATTGACGAGTGTAGACAAGAAATGGGCTCGGATCCCGAGATGGCACATAAGTTAGGTCTTGAGTGGCTTAGGGTGCTTTGAAATAAATTGTAAACTGAAGAAAGTCGTGGGAATTGAAAAGATAAAAAGCTCCTTTTGGAAAACGGTAGTCACAGCTTTATTTCTCCGTCCTGAATGAGACAGTTAGTGAAAGGGCAAACAAACAAGGCTTTACACATTTGTAATCCAATATTTGTGTTGCTGTAGTCTGAGCAGAGGCATGTATCAAACTTGTGTACTACTTAACTATGGAAAATTAACTTCCCAGAAAGTGATGACGTCATTTTTGCACAATACTGTGTGTGTTGTCATTGTTCTAATATTGCCTGACCACTTGCGTACAAGCTTTCATGCTGCATCTATGTTATCTACAGGAAAATAAACCCAGTCAAGTTTGGTATTAAAAGAATTGTTGGGAATTCGCCAGTTCAGTCATCTCAATAGCGCAGATATATTACATTTTTCATGACAATAACTAATGATCAAACCTATAGCCCCATTTGTAATGGCCGCTCAACCTTGCCGAACACATTGCTGCCAGACCAGCTATGCACAGATGACATTCAGTTGGCCAAATACAGTGCGGTTAGCTGGCTGGTGGGGAGTGGCCTGCAGAAAACACCCCTTTCCCTCACCTGCATTCACAGCTTGGCCTCCGCAGCTGTAAACTCCCCTGCGACTCAAAACTAAGTAACTTGCTCTGAACAGCCGTGACAAACCTACCTTAAAAACAAAACATGTATGAGCCTAGCTGATGTAGACAAAAAAAATATCAGCAGACAACTTTTATGGAACAACACTTTAATCAGATTCAAGGAGAAAGTGCTGTACTTTCCCCTATGCTAAAAAGCAGGACTGGAACGAATGAGCGATATCATAAAAAGCAGCGAAAACAGACTCCTGACTAGAGAAGAAGTTACAGATAGAATCGGAAGGAACCATGCAGTCACTTTTTTCGAATATAATGCACTGATGAACGCTTTACCAAACACCTGGAAACGATGGACAGAAGATGGCCTGTTAACTGTTGTAAACCCCAAAAACGAAAAGGTAGTTATGCCAGACTTCATGACAAATGGACCCAAACCTAAACATAACTATTGCAGCCTTTTAAAAAGGAAAGAGTCAGTAAACAATCCTGTTCAGTCATGTGCAGAGGCATTTTGGTTAAGAAAATTAAACGTTGTGCTAGATGAGAGTATATGACTACTTGCGGTAGAAGCAACTAAGGAAACCAGACTGAGAGAACTGCAATGGAAAATCCTACATAATATCTACCCAACGAATACACTGCTGCACAAAATGAAAGAAGTTGACAATAATAAATGCTCCTTCTGCAGGGACGAAATTGACTTTATAGAACATTTCTTCTACCTTCGTGCACCGGTGAGAGTGTTCTGGAAAGATGTAGGTAGGTATGTACAAACAAAGTTGGATCTGAAAACAAAGTTAACTTTAGATAACGTTCTCTTTGGTATAACCACGGTGGAAACAGACTTGAAACGTCTCAGGATTTAATAAATCATATCATTTTGATCGGGAAAATGTGCGTTAGCATACATAAGAAAACGAAAGCTCAGACACCATTACTCATTCTGTTTGAATACAACGTACAGAACAGAAACGTTTTTTAGACAATGGTAGGAAGAGAGACAGGTTGGTTGGGACACGAGAGGGGAGCGGGGACAGCGAGAAACACAGGAGAGACGGGACCGGGTCAGGGGGGAGTGCGAGGGGGTAAAAAGATTTCCTCGAACGCAAGCCAAACCAAAACAAAGCCAAAGTGAAAACACAAAAGACTGCCTATTACAAACATAAGATACCCCGTAAAAAGAAAAAAAAAAAAAAAGGGGGGGGGGGGGGGGGGGAAGGAAGAAAAAAAAAAAAGAAGAAGAAAGGGAGCGTAGCAAAAGGCACGGGAAGGGTGGCGGTATCTTGAAGTATACTGCTGGTGTATTTACTTCTTTTTGTTTGTTTGTTTGTTTGTTTTTTGTTATTTTCCCCAATTAGGAAAATGATTGATGAGAGGGAGGGAGGGGGATGAGAGCACGTAGAGAGAGAGAGAGAAGAGAGAGAGAGAGAGAGAGAGAGAGAGAGAGAGTAGGAGAGAGCGAGAGAGAGAGAGAGTAGGAGAGAGAGTAGAGAGAGAGAGAGAGGGGGGGGGGGGGGGGGGGGGAGAAGCAGCAGCAGCAGCAGAAGAAGAAAAAGAATATGATGATAATGATGATGATGATGATGATATAAGAAGAAGAAGAAGAAGAAGATGATGATGATGATGATGATGATGATGATGATGCATATCATCATCATCATGATCATGATGATAAGAAGAAGAAGAAGATGATGTGATGATGATGATGATGATGATGATGATGATGATGATGATGAAGATGAGATGAAGGGGGAAGGAAGGAGAAAGGGATAGAGGAAGAGAACAAGGACGGAATGGAGGAAGGAAGGAAGGATGGAAGAACTATCAAATTAAAGAGGTGTGAAAGGGGTGGAGAGGGGTGCGGAGATGGCAACGTAATGGAAGCGGCAGGAACAAATAAAAGCACGATGGAAAGAACAGAGGTAAACAGAGCGGGCAGGGGTAGGAGGAAGAACAACTGCAAACACACACACACACACACACACACACACACACACACACACACACACACACACACATGCACACACGTACGCACGCACGCACGCACGCACGCACACACACACACACACACACACACACACACACACACACACACACACACACACATACAGACAGATAGAGAGACAGAGACAGACAGACAGACAGACTGGACTTGACCAAACTGGCCCCAGGGTATGATTTTTAGGTAGCTATTGCCACTTTCCCCACATTTGATTCCACCTGCTTTGTCTGGTTACCCCCTGTTCGTGCCGGAGAACAAGGCACCCAAGTTTCACCACCACCACCACCCCTCCTCCCCTCCTCCCCTCCCTTCCCGCTGCCCCTCCACCCTCTCCGCACCCCCCCCCCTCCTCCCCAAAAGTTTTTGGTCGCCTGGAGGCTAGCAATCTCTTTTCACTTTCTCAGTGTGAATGAGGGTCATCAGAGAATCGACGTTGGGATTCTAGGGATGGGGAACGGTTGTCACGTGTTCTGTGACTCCCCAGCTGTCAGTTTCAGTTGCAGGCTGTGGTGGTAGATGCCAGTATACCAGTTAGAGTGGGCTATAGTGGGAGACCATTGAACCAGTAATGTCAGCCGTGATGGGACACAATTGATCCTGTACATCAGCCGAAGTGGAACGCAATAGATCCAGTACATCAGCTGCAGTGGGATGCTGTAGTCGCAGACAATAGATCCAGTACACATGCTGCAGTGGCAGACAATAGATCCAGTACACAAGCTGTAGTGGGAGACAATAGATCCAGTACGCAAGCTGTAGTGGGAGACAATAGATCCAGTACGCAAGCTGTAGTGGGAGACAATAGATCCAGTACGCAAGCTATAATGGTAGAGGTGTAGTGGGAGATAATAGATCCAGTACACCAGCTGTAGCGGGAGACAATAGATCCAGTACAGCTCTAGTGATAGACAACAGATACTGTACATCAGCTGTAGTGGAAGACAATATATCCGGTACACCAGCTGTAGTTGAAGACAATATATCCAGTATTCCAGATGTAGTGAGGGTCAATAGATCCAGTACACCAGCTGTAGTGACAGTCAATAGATCCAGTGCACCAGCTGTAACGAGAGTCAATAGATCCAGTACGCCAGCTATAATGGGAGACGATCAACACCATGGTGTTTATGACACAAAATGTATTCAGGAGATGCGGTCATGTAAAGCTCTCTTCTTTGTTCGTCAAAAGTCAAAAGTAATGAAAATTCAAAATTTTTTTTTATTCCTTGTTTGCATAGAGTGTGTGGTGTGATTGCTTTGACATTTTTGCTCTCTTTGGTGATGGCCTCGCTCCGGTTTTGTGATGCTCTTTCTTGCCGATGTAGTTCTGCTGTTTGGAGTTTCAGTGCTCAACGATCAGCATAACCTACATTTCACTGGATTGTCTGTTGCAGTATATTGCCTGAATGAGTATTCTCAGCCTACGCATCCCGTGACTTGGATCAAACCCTTTAAGTACAAAGAAACATTTTCAAGGTGATCGTAATATCCAAATTGTCACGATCATGGGCTGCACGCCATTGACGAAGTTCTTCAGATCTTTTCTTTGCCCTGTAATAAAGTAGTCAGGAATCGAGTTCACCCAGTCAGCAACAGCATCGCTGAGGAAGATGGCCGGATGGCTGTCGCAAGCTACGAGTGAGTAGTGCATTTTCGTTTGTTGGGAGACCAGGTCTAACTCCAGGTAGCAATAGTCAGGAATTCTTCTCCCGGCTGAGGTTTTCAGAAAATCGTCCATACAAGCTTGGATGAACGTCTCTGGTGGCTTCGTTTGTCCTGGGAGAAGATTCACCATGGCGTTTTTTTTGTTAATTGTTCTTCATCAGGAAGGTCCAGTTGTGTCATGAGCTACGTGAAATCAATGTGCTGTCCCATAACTTCAGACCACCTGCGCGTGCCACGCATTCATTACTTTAAGGGGGGGGGGGGGGGGGGGGGGGGGTAAGAACTACACCGTGTGGAAGCCGACGATGAATGTCGGATCCTTACACAGATCAGGCTTGTTTATCAGTATCCCAGGATCAGAGACAGTAATCTGAAAATGTCGTGGGGCAAGCAGATGAATGAGGACGAGAGAGAGAGGGAAGGGGAGGAGGGGGGGGGGGGGGGGGCTTTCCGGTCATCAAGCACACGAATTTGTTTGTCAGCATAGAATCAGAGACTGTTCCACAAATTCAAATTACTATGAAGATAGTTCAGTTGTTGGCCTGCGCTTGTTTTTTCCCCCACTATTAGATTGTTCGTCTATGTATTTGTCTGACTTTATTCAAGTTTAAAAGGCTGTGCCAGTCTTGAATAAAAGTTACTCTGTGTTAGGTTTTCTTATGGGAGCAAAAAATACCCAACTTGTTTACTGTTTATCGTTTACTGTTCCCTGCCTCATTTCATTTCCGATTCAAATAGTATTGTAGAAGAACGTTGATGTGGATTTCTACTCGAATCAAGAAATTTTCATTTTTTGTTTTTGTTTTTGTTTTTCTCTGCGCCTTTTCTTTGACGTATGTGAACAGTAGAAATGGACTTGTCTGTCAAATAACATTACAAGCTTTAACGTTTTTGGAGCCAGTTTTCCTCAGATTGTTGCTTCTCAAAGCTCAAGGTCTTTTTGTTTAACTTGATTTTATTTTTCATCAACCTATCAGAAGAAGATATAATATATACTACTTTTAAGCATCGTCCGAGATGACCGGGTGGCATGTGAAGATGGGTACGGGTCTGGTTAAAGTGTAACATCATTGTGGACGTTGGCAATGCTAGAACTGGCTACACATAGTAATGACTGTGTTTTTTTAATGAAAATATTTATAATTCGAATTGTAGCTACGAATAATCTTAAGATTAAACCTTCTCAAAGAGTTGAAAATTGTTTTTACACATTTGAAGAAAGCTGTTCTTGAGATCCTGAAGCTGTTTCCCTTTGGTCCTTAAAGAATCAGAAAAGATCAGCTCGTTGTAGACTTCCCTGCCGATGTCTGTTGTTTAGACCAGATACAAGGATACTGAAGCAAGGGTTGAAGACAAAACATTCAGTGCCCGCAAGAAAAAAAAAGCTTCTAGTCCTAGCCACAGCTGCAAATTCATTTTGATTAAACGGTATCAGACGACAATTTGTACAACGATGAAATTAAATAATAATGAAACACAGAATCGTAGGCCAGAACAATACGATTATCCAAGATCTCACAGCACTCTGGCTTCTTTCTCCGAGAATTCATCCAACATCTAACATTCAAAGCGCGTTCTGTCTGTCTGCCTGTCTGTCTATATCTGTGAGTGTCTGAGTCCCGTCTCTGTAGTCCCTTATACAGATCCACACTGTTCATCTCGTATTCTCTCACTTTGGCAAGGTGATTTATCAGCTTACCGGGCATGTCAAGAACGAATCGCTTTCGTCCCAAACGGTTGCATTGGTCGTACTTTCGATGCCACAAAAATGCAGCTAGATTACAAAACGAAGCGATGTCGGGTTTTGAAGCGGGTCTAAGAAAATGGGGAAGAAAGTGCGTGTGTGTGTGTGTGTGTGTGTGTGCGTGTGTGCGTGTGCG
>CM065725.1:10569170-10576670 GCA_033310375.1 Conus canariensis | reverse complement strand
TCCGTCCATTTTCATTGACAAGTAAGTCGGAATATGGTGCAAGGAGTTATACTGTCTCTACAGATCAAATCTATAAATGTGCTTTCCTTTCTCACAAGTTACTGCAGCTTTATCCAGACCCAGATTTCAGCACCATATTGGACAATGGGTTGGACTTGGGAGTCAAATAGTTTTACAAATATTTCAAATGACTGATTTCCCAAACTTGATCATTTCCTTATTATACACAAGCAGCATGCTTTGCTTTGCTTGCTAAACCTTTACCAGCAAAGTTAAAACTTAATTTTGTTGAAAAATAAATGCCTAAACATTTGTAGACACGACTGGCATAGTTATTCCATTATAATTCCAATGTTCTCTTGCACCTAAATAGCCACCTTTCTGAATACAATTATGTTACTCTTCTGCATATTCACTGTCAGTTGTAGGGAAGAAGCAGCACGCCATAAATTATTCAATTGTGTTTGTAAACCAATAACTGTTTCAGACAACAAAACAAGTAGAAAGAAACTCGTGGAGAGCGTGGCAGCAGAGAGTCTCAGAAGAGAAGCCCCCTTCAAGCAAGTGTTTCGGCCCTTATCTCCTGACACTCTAGGGGGGTTGGGCCACACCCGGTTCATGACTCCGGATGTCCCTCTGCTGCCCCTTTTTTTCCATCTTGGGACGAGCCATGGCTGGGATTCGAACCCATGACCCTCTGGACATGCTCATTTTCCACTTAATGACTCGCGCTTTAACCACATCATATGCCAGAAGGAGTATACACAGTTCTAAAAAGTCGTCCGTCCATGGACTGGGCTTCATGCCTCCCATCATGTATGACTTTAAATGTTAATTCGTGAGTAAACAAAGAAAATAGAATAGGACTACACACGTCACCTTGTGTGAATGAGGGAGAGAGAGAGAGGAGGGAGAGAGACGGACAGACAGACAGAGACAGACAGACAGAGACAGAGACAGAGACAGACAGACAGACAGAGACAGACAGACAGGAAGACAGAGGGAAACGAACGAAGCTGTAACAATCAATGATGAAGATGTTATCAGTGCCTAGTCTTTCAGTCTTCTTCTTCTTCGTCTTCTTCTCCTCCTCGTCCTTCTCCTTCTTGTTCTGCACCTTCTCCTCCTTCTTCTTCTTCTCCTCTTCTTCCTCCTTCTTCTTCTCCTCCTCCTCCTCTTTTCCTTCTCCTCCTCCTCCTCCTTCTTCTTCCCCTCTTCTCCTCCTCGTCCTTCTTCTTCTTCTTCTTCTTCTTCTTCTTCTTCTTCTTCTTCTTCTTCTAATTCCTCTTCTTTCTTTCTTTCTTTCTTCTTCTTCTTCTTCTTCTTCTTCTTCTTCTTCTTCTTCTTCTTCTTCTTCTTCTTCTTCAGTATGGTACCCCAGTGACTTCCCAAGGAGCAATGGGAAAATCAGGAAGAATAGGAAGAAGAAGGAGAGGGGAGAGAAGGTCTTCCAAGTTTGCCTTACTATTTTGTAAAGTTCTACAAAAACACGAAGTAATGCCATAATCATGATTGAAGCATCAAGCAGAGTGATAATACAATAATGACAATAATACTCAGAATGATTTTTACGACATTGATGATGACGAAGATGATGATGATAATGGTCATGATGATGATGTGGAGGAGGAGGAGGTCATCATCATCATCATCATCATCATCATCATCATCATCATCAAAATGAAGATAACAGTAATGATGATGACGATAATCATAATTTTTCTTATAATCAAACATGAAACATAACAAAGTCGCACCACAAAAAAAGTCGGAATAATGATTACATTGCACAAATGCTTCGCCTTTTGAAAGCTTTATATAGGTAACCTGCAAACTGTTTTACAATGCTTTCTTTCCGTGATGACAGTAACAAGATAAGCTTGAATAAGCAAGATCTTGTATAACATTTCCGTGAAATAAATCTTTATCAAATAATTCCGGACAAGCCAATGCAAAATGCGTTTCATCTTCTCTTGACTGTCGACATAATGGACACAGGTTAGATGCCTTTTTTCGTCTGTAACGATAATGATGAAAAAATATAAGGAGAGAGAGAGAGAGAGAGAGAGAGAGAGAGAGAGAGAGAGAGGAGAGAGAGAGAGAGAGAGAGAGAGAGAGAATATAAATGTTTTATTTAAAAATGGATGATCCGCTGCACAGAGAGAGAGAGAGAGAGAGAGAGAGAGGAGAGAGAGAGAGAGAGAGAGAGAGAGAGACTTTGACATTTTGACATTTCATTGTCATTACCAAAGAGGTCGTTTGACAAGGGGGGAGGGGGTAACACAACAATAACATTTCCTCTTCCTTTCCTGCAAACAAATAGTACACATTCATTCTTAGAGTGTATGAAATCAAAGGTAAACAAAAACAAATAAATTCGTAACATTTCCTTATGTCCTCACGCGCAGGAGTAATGCAGTAGGGTTAAAAAAAAATCTTAAGACTGACTCGACCATCCACTCAATCAAATGATGACATTGTATCTTACTGATCTCTTCCACATGCGATGAATGATAACATTCATTCATATATCTCTAATAATGCATTATCTTAAATTTCACTATCCTTCATCGTCTAATTTTAATTTTCAATGCTTCCGCGATGAATTTCGCAACTGGTTTAATTACAAGTTCATCTGATGATGATAACACGACAGCGACATTTTGTCTTTTTGCTATATCTAACTGCAAAATGAACAATTTGTCCGCACTTCATTATAAGCAGTACAGTGGAACAGAAAGTGTTTTTCGTCATCAAATATGTGTCTACATGCAGGACAAGCAGATTCTGTGGATCTTTCACATTCAAACCATCTTTTTTTTTGCATTAAAACCTAAAGTTCTCAACCTAAATCTTGCGAATTTATTCTGTGCCATTTATCTGTTATGACATTGAGAAACTTTTCAGAATGAAACACATTCTTAAATGAGAAAAACCAGCGGTATTTTCTTTACTTTCAGTATCTGAGTGCCAATTCTGTTTAAAAGAACAAATAAGCCTGTCTTTAAATTCCGCAATGAATTGTTGCTCATTTCCTACTTCCTGAGTCATCCACACCATTCCAAAACCCTGTTCTGAAAGGACTTTCTTTACTTTATGAGCCCAGTTTTCTTTACATTTTTCCATTTCTAAAAGCATCATATCATAGGCTTGCCTGCTCAAACGGGAATGGGGTAGCTTCAAGACCATCAACCAGTACTTAATACATTTCACAAATGTACTTACATACAAAGGATATCTGCCCATCTCTCCATATAAAACGGTTTTGCATGAATGAATAGGTACTTGAAGGAAACGCTTCATAGCATACGTATGCACTTTTTCCATCTGCGAATTTTCATGTAAGCCCCAAATTTCAGCTGCATATGTTAGAAGAGGTATTATCTGTGTATCAAACATTTCCCAAAATATGCAACAGTCTGTACAATTCAGTTTTCTCAGGGATTTCAGAATTTCAATAGTACCTTTTTTCCCTTTTCTTAGAGATTCTTCGCATGCGTAACGGAAAGTTAATTTTGTTGAAAATAGCATTCTAAGATATTTATATGAATTAACTACTTGAACATGTGCATTTCCATAAGACCATTTTCATGCACTGATAGGTGGCCACCCATTCTAAAGACCACTATATTTGTCTTATCCAAGTTAACTGATAAACCTAAGCGATCTGCTTCTTCTTTCAATACATTTAGTTGGTTTTGCAAACCTACAACTGTTCCGGACAGAAAAACAACATCATCAGCATACAGTAATAAAACTAATTCAACTGCTCCAGGTATCATCTGGATACCATGTCTTCCTTTGCGGGACAATTCCACAGCCAGTTCGTTCATTAAAAAAAAACACACAAAAAAACAACTGTGGACTCAACAAGCATCCTTGTTTTACTCCATTTTGACAATCAAAATGGTCTGAATCACTCTTCACACGCACACATGCAAGTACTGAGTTGTAGACCCCTCGAATAGCCATGTACAATTTACTATTAACACCACTGTGCGTGTCATCTGAGACTGCAGAACACACTTCTGAGCCGAAGCAACATCGGACAACGACCGCAAATGAGATGCGAACATAGCTGGCCTCAGCACAGATCCCGCTTTGCCCATTGACACATGAAAGACCAGCTCTGTCCCTCCACAAGTTCAAGTCAATCTTTTTTTTCAGTCTCCATCGTTCTACGTACCATGAGACACCTCACGATCACACTCCTGTTGGCCAATGGAAGAAGTTGACGTTGCAAACCAGTGTTGTTGTTCGTTCTTCGATTTCGAAGATGACCATGGCTTCAATCTCAGATGGAAGATTGCTGAGTGTGGGTCCGCAGGTGGCTGGTGAGGCCGATCTGGGCCCGGAAGGAACGCCCACATGTGGGACACATGTGGGTGGGTGCTAAAGTGGAGGTGGAGGTAGCTCTGGCCTTGCGCGCGGCTGGCTTTCTCTCAGCTTCTGCTGTGCGTCTCTTCTCAAACCAGTATTAAATACGGAGCACCACACAGAAACTGTTGACACGCCGCCATCTTTTTGCTTCCCAGAGAGAGAGAGAGAGAGAGAGAGAGAGAGAGAGAGAGGAGAGAGAGAGAGAGAGAATCGTGTTAACCGTCAGTTCCAGCCAAATGCTGAGGTTTCGCTTCAGTCCACATTTAATTTGCCTGTTAGAACGTTTTGTACTGATAAGGTTTCAGTTGTCTCGTGTTTCGCCGGGCTGTCACAAAAAATAGGACACAGGTTCTAATTGTCTTTGTACTCCCCTCCCCCCTCATCTATCTTCCCCCATCCCCCAACCCCCACCCTCACACGTCCTAACATCCCTCTCCCATCCACTGTTTAATAACGGGGACGGGTTTTTTTTTGTTGTTGTTTCAGTATGTGTCTAGTCTTTTCATTTTAGCATTGCTCTTATTTCTTGTTTGATCTTTTCATCTTATCTGATTTAAATTGATATTCCTCATATTTAACGCGCGCACGCAGGCACACACACACACACACACACACACACACACACACACACACACACACACACACACACACACACACACACACACACGCACGCACGCACGCACGCACGCACGCACGCACGCACGCACGCACGCACCCACACACACACTGGAATCAATCTCTCTTCTCTCTCTCTCTCTCTCTCTTCTCTCTCTCTCTCTCTCTCATTTCAATCTGTCCGTTGTCTCATGTGTGAATGTGTAGGCCTTTTTTGCCTCATGTGTTAAACCTACACCATGTCCTTGACAGTCTGCGATTGTTGTCGTTGTCATACTTCATGTGTTAAAACTACACCATGTCCTTGACAGTCTGCGATTGTTGTTGTCATACTTCATGTGTTAAAACTACACCATGTCCTTGACAGTCTGCGATTGTTGTTGTCATACTTCATGTGTTAAAACTACACCATGTCCTTGACAGTCTGCGATTGTTGTCGTTGTCATACTTCATGTGTTAAAACTACACCATGTCCTTGACAGTCTGCGATTGTTGTCGTTGTCATACTTCATGTGTTAAAACTACACCATGTCCTTGACAGTCTGCGATTGTTGTCGTTGTCATACTTCATGTGTTAAAACTACACCATGTCCTTGACAGTCTGCGATTGTTGTCGTTGTCATACTTCATGTGTTAAAACTACACCATGTCCTTGACAGTCTGCGATTGTTGTCGTTGTCATACTTCATGTGTTAAAACTACACCATGTCCTTGACAGTCTGCGATTGTTGTTGTCATACTTCATGTGTTAAAACTACACCATGTCCTTGACAGTCTGCGATTGTTGTTGTCATACTTCATGTGTTAAAACTACACCATGTCCTTGACAGTCTGCGATTGTTGTTGTCATACTTCATGTGTTAAAACTACACCATGTCCTTGACAGTCTGCGATTGTTGTCGTTGTCATACTTCATGTGTTAAATCTACGCCATGCCCTTTACAGTCTGCGATTGTTGTCGTTGTCATACTTCATGTGTTAAAACTACACCATATCCTTGACAGTCTGCGGTTGTTGTCGTTGTCATACTTCATGTGTTAAAACTACACCATGTCCTTGACAGTCTGCGATTGTTGTCGTTGTCATACTTCATATGGTAAATCTGCACCATGTCCTTGACAGACTGCGATTGTTGTCGTTGTCATACTTGTTATCTTGAGAAAATCCAAACCCTTTAAAACGTATCACAACTTCGACTGTTTCCAGCGGGCATAGCAACGTGTTGCTTACATTTCCCCTTTAGATTTTATTTATTAACGTTTGACTCCTGTTTCTGTACGTTTCCTTCTTGTTGCTTATGTTTACAGCTTCAGTCTTTATGTTTCTGTTTAATACCTTTATATTTTATTCCTATATCTCTCCTGTATCTTTAATGCTTCTCTCCTGATTCTGCAAGTTTTCGTGATTATTTCGTCTTCATGTTTAGCTCGTAATTCTACTCGCTTCTCTCATATACCTTTATGTTTCGTCATATTTCTACACGTTTCCTTTCTGAAAGTCTGTTTTATGTCCTGATTCTATCCGTCTCTTGCCGATAAGTTTTATTCTGCAGGGTTTTTTTGTTTGTTTGTTTTTTTTGTACACATGTTTAGAGATGTTGTGTCCTTTTTTTTACGTATTCTTTTCCTTTATGTTTATTTCCTAGTTCTGCTTTTTTCTCCTTTTTTTTCAATACCTATGTGTTTGACTTTTCAGTCTCAGCAAGACAAAATACCTAAGAGCACACAAAACAAGGTTGGGTGCAAAATAACGCACATTTGAGACAATAATAGCAGACAAGAGATTTTCGACAAATGCGTGTTTTTCAAACATTACGAATAATATATATTGAAATGCATAAAATAACATTTCCAAGATAACAGTCAGCTCGAATCTTAAATAAATGTTAGCGAACCGCCAAGAGAAACGTGGACAAACGAGTCACAAGACAAAACACGACGCGTTTCCACCTCTTAGGTCTTCTTCAGGCAAGACACAAACAAATAGGACAATGAAAATGATTTTCATTGTCCTGTTTGTGTGTGTGTTATCCTATTTGTTTGTGCCTTGCCTGAAGAAGACCTAAGAGGTCGAAACGCGCCGTGTTTTGTCTTGTGACTCGTTTGTCCACGTTTCTCTTGGCGGTTCGTTAACATTTATTTAAGATTTGTTAGATTTCTGCCTGCAGTCGTCTCACTTTGCAACTAGTCAGCTCGAAGACAGGAATCTCAAAGGAAGAAAGATGTCATTAGGATTAGGGAGACGGAGGTAAGGGGGGGGGGGGAGGGGGCAAGCAGTGGGCGTTAGGTAGACGCAAGAAATCAATAAGAGAGAGGGAGAGAGACAGAGAGACAGAGAGAGAGAGAGAGAGAGAGAAGACAGACAGACAGACAGAGATAAGACAGACAGTGACAAACAGACATACATACAGAGAGAGAGAGAGATATAAGACAGACAGACAGACAGACAGTGACAGACAGACATACAGACAGAGAGAGAGAGATAAGACAGACAGTGACAGACAGA
>CM065725.1:10561670-10564170 GCA_033310375.1 Conus canariensis | reverse complement strand
TGTTTTCTATCTTGCCTGAAGAAGACCTAACAGGCCGAAACGCGTCATGTTTTGTCTTGTCATTTGTGTGTCCTTGCTGTTTGGTGGACTCACTCATATGTTGTTGTTTTTTTTATTTGTCAATCACTTTTGAAAATAAAATGAGGCAGGAAACAGTAAATAATAAACAATAAACGAGTAGGGTAGTTACCCTACTTGTTTATTGTTTATTGTCAATCACTTGTTAGTTACCGGTCTACAAATTTGTCGCCGGCGACAAATCAGTGATTACTTCAGCTCAACTGGATCGTCACCATCGACAATTCGGAGGCGGAAACAATGCGACAATTAACAAACAATAATTACATCAGGAATACTTTTGCTATACTTTCTTACGGAATATTGATTGAACAAAACGTAAACCGCTACGGTTAAGCAATTGAAATCATTTCCAATGGAAAAAAAAAAAGTTGGCGTGTGCTGTATTTCACACAAAGTTAGATCTACTTGTGTGTGTGTGTGTGTGTGTGTGTGTGTGTGTGTGCGTGCGTGCGTGCGTGCGTGCGTGCGTGCGTGCGTGCGTGCGTGCGTGCGTGGTGCGTGTGGTGTGTGTGTGTGTGTGTGTGTGTGTGTGGTGTGTGTGTGTGTGTGAATGACTTGTCAGTCGACTCCGACACGGTGACAGCCCTAACACGGCGCTTTGCGGTCGGCTGGGCTAGAAGCACCAATACCTTACCTTAGCTTACCTCATCTTTCTCCTCCTCATCACAGGCCATGGCCAGACAATCGACACACCACTTCCTGGCCGCTTTGGCCGTGGTGGACTCTCTGGTGCTGTACGTGGGCCTCTTTCGCCAGTGGCTCGGGGACCTGAC
Organism: Conus canariensis; assembly: GCA_033310375.1. NCBI lineage: Eukaryota > Metazoa > Mollusca > Gastropoda > Neogastropoda > Conidae > Conus > Conus canariensis. The sequence goes on along the minus strand of CM065725.1, from coordinate 10,563,316 downwards.
GGGATTCGACCCCCAGGTACAGAGCGAATGGCTGTGCAAGACCATCGTCACGCTGGGCTACACGTGCAGCAACGTGTCTGTCTGGATCATTGTTGCGGTCACCGTCGAGCGATACATCGTCGTCTGCCATCCTCTCAAAGCTACCCTGGTAGGTCTGGCACTGCAGGTTTTTCGTTGGTTTTTTTTTTTCATTTCCCGTGCTACTGGGCTCAACGGGGGGATGTGTGTGTGTGTTGTGTGTGTGTGTGTGTGTGTGGTGTGTGTGTGTGTGTGTGTGTGTGTGTGTGTGTGTGTGTGTGTGTGTGTGTGGTGTGGAGGGAAGAATACTGTGCATGTGTGAGAGAGAGAGAAAGAGAGAGGGAGTACACTGTGTGTGTCTGTGTGTGTGTGTGTGTGTGTGTGTGTGTGTGTGTGTGTGTGTGTGTGTGTGTGTGTGTGTGTGTGTGTGAGAGAGAGAGAGAGAGAGAGAGAGCACTGTGTGTGAGAGAGAGAGAGAAAAAGAGAAAGATAGAGAACACTCTGTGTGAGTGTGTGTGTGTGTGTGTGTTGTGTGTGTGTGTGTGTGTGTGTGTGTGTGTGTGTGTGTGTGTGTGTCTGTGTGTGTGTGTCTGTGTGTGTGTGTCTGTGTGTGTATGTTGTGTGTGTGTGTGTTGTGTGTGTGTGTGTGTGTGTGTTGTGTGTGTGTGTGTGTGTGTGTGTGTGTGTGTGTGTGTGTGTGTTGTGTGTGTGTGTGTGTGTGTGTTGTGTGTGTTGTGTGTGTGTGTGTATGTGTTGTGTGTGTGTGCCGGTGGGAGGGGTGGGGGAGGACAAGGTAATAAGAAAGGATGAGGCCCCAAGAGGGTACACACACGCACGCACACACACACACACACACACACACACACACACACACACACACACATACACACAAAAAGACACACGCGCGCGCGCGCGCGTGCGCGCGCACTCCTGTCAGCAACACAGACACACTTTCTTCATGCGTGTCACAGGAATAGTCAAAAGAAACCCCAACAGAACCAAATACCGAAGAAAATAGAACTCTCTCTCTCTCTCTCTCTCTCTCTCTCTCTCTCTCTCTCTCTCTCTCTCTCTCTCTCTCTCTTCTCTTTGTTCATGCTATTCTATATGCAGTTCAATTATTTGAGAAAGAAAAGTTTTGTGGAGAGTATGCTTTCATCTTAGCATAATATCAGAAATATCTTCTAATATTGCATGCGATTATTTATATCATTATTCAATTATTCAGTGGTGTGTGTGTGTGTGTGTGAATGTGTGTGTGTGTGTGTGTGTGTGTGTGTGTGTGTGTGTGTGTGTGTGTGTGTGTGTGTGTGTGTGTGTGTGTGTGTGTGTGCGTTAATTTCTTCATTTAACCATGGAGGTTTGTCTGTGAGTTTTACTCTTTTTTTTTTGCATGGAGCATGCTTATTGAATACCGCAAGAAACGCATCATACCATGTATTCAGACGGAGCTCTGAATACATGGTATGATGCGTTTCTTGCGGTATTCAATAAGCATGCTCCATGCAAAAAAAAAAAGAGTAAAACTCACAGACAAACCTCCATGGTTAAATGAAGAAATTAACGCAGCTAGAAATAACCGTGAATATTTACTTCAGCAAACAGGAAATGATGAAAACTTCAAGAAA
>CM065725.1:10554170-10556670 GCA_033310375.1 Conus canariensis | reverse complement strand
GTGGAAGATGAAGGTGATGAAAACGATGAAAACGAAAGTGATGAAAACGAAAGTAAAGAAGGTGATGAAAACGAAAGTAAAGAAGGTGATGAAAACGAAAGTAAACTGACTAAGAGACAGTGGTTCGTGGAAAAGAAACATGTCTGTCCACTTCCCTCACTTGCAGCGAAAGCAAAGGCGGCGATGGTGGACGAAAGGAGGGGTACTGGGGAGCGGGAGAAAGAGATGGGGAAGGGGGATGATGATGATGATGATGTTGATGATGGAGGAGGAGGAGGAGGAGGAGGAGGAGGAGAAGAGGTGACTATGGCTGGTAGAGAAAGACAGAGACGAAGAAGAAAGAGGGAAAGGGATCGGGAGACAGAAGGAGAGAAGAAGAAGGAAATCGCGCACGAACACGTGTGTGTGTGTGTGTGTGTGTGTGTGTGTGTGTGTGTGTGTGTGTGTGTGTGTGTGTGTGTATGAGTGTATGCATGCGTGCGCGCGCGCGAGTGTGTGTATATGTGTTTGTTCATGCCTAATTAATTATCCATCTATCTCTCTCTCTCTGTCTCTCTCTGTCTCTCTCTGTCTCTCTCTCTCTCTCTCTCTTCTCTGTCTGTCTGTCTGTCTGTCTCTCTCTCTCTCTCTCTCTCTCCCTCCCTCTCTCTCTCTCTCTCTCTCTCTCTCTCTCTCTCTCTCTCTCTCTCTCTCTCTAGCACGCGCACACGCAGTTTTGTGTTGCAGTGTATGAATGTATGTGCGTGATGGTAAACATTAACTGAATCATAAAGTCAAAAACAAACTATCATTTTCGTGATCAAAGTGCATTCAAATTCGGCCAAAATCTTCTACCTCACATCAAACACAAAACAAATCCAGTGAAAGGATCAAAAGACGAAGGTTGTGATTTGAAACTTTATGGGAGGTTGAATGTTCCATGGTCGATTTCAGTTTGGATGTTGGTATTCTTTTATTTTTCTGTTGATTTCCTGGTTCTGTTCCCCTGTTCTCCCCCCTCGTTCCCTCCCCTTGCTCCTTCCCTCCCTATCCAAGATGCATTGCCTTAGGCCCGTTCTGAATACCTCAAAGAAAAAGGGGTGGGGGTGGTGGGGAAGGGAGAGAAGGAGTGTCGGAATCTGGGATTGAACCAAGAACTTTTGATCTTAAGTTTAACACTTCCGTTACTGAAGCTGTTTAGGCCAACAGTAAAAACGGTGTACTGAACCATATAAACATCAATTGCGAGATGTGTTTGATACGCTTCGAATCCCCACATCGCTAAGCTTCGCCCGCTGGCTATGAAAAATGCGACTATTGCCATTGTCTAGCGCGCGCGTGCGCACACACACACACACACACACACACACACACACACACACACACACACACACACACACACACACACACACACACACGCACGCACGCACGAGCCACCTTTTCCATATTTAGACAGTAACTGTGGGTTAGCATGAGAAGAAATCAGACCAATACACAGATGTGTCCGAGAGACACAGAGCCAGAATGCGCTTCATATAATTATTAGATAAGGGTTAAAAAAAATTACATGAATCTGTTTGTTGTATAAATTGGCAAGTACTTGGTGTGTGTTCAAAGATGATGAGACACTAGTGGCCATTAAGAATCGCCGCCTTGGCTTAAGGCTGTGTCAGACCAATTGACATAGGCTAGAACACCAAGGCTACATCAAAATGTTGTTATGCTGTGCATAGTTATGCGGGGATTGTCTTCAGTTGTGACAAGCTCCTAGCATAACATTATCAGTCTCCGAAATCCCCCGAAGTCGGAGTGTGGCTGCCCATGTGGCGGGGTAATCAAAAATGGTCACACACGCAATGTTCTCATCCCCATCTGAGGCATTTGTACCATAGTGTTCAAGTACTTCAGCAGTTCGGATGATCCCTGGAGTCTTTTAGCCAGGGTACGACAACAACAACAACAATGACGGTGAGCAATATCCTGTCGATGTGGACAATGCTGTCCATGGAATGGGTTTTTTTCTGTCTTGTTGTCTGTGCCACCTCTGTGGCCTTGCACCCACGCCGCTCATTCCGGGCCCCCGTCCACAGCCACAGCCCGGCCCGTCCTGCCGCAGCCCCGACACCGGCAATCCCCAGGAGGCTGTGAGTGTCAAGTCGTTCTGAGGCAACCCACCAGAGGAGACACTGCACTGCCGCCGAGTCACTTTGGTGGTGTTCAGTGGTGCCTGGTTTGATCCAACATACGCTGGACACTACCTGTTAAGCTGACGAGTGAGTGAGCTTATTTGAAGATTCTCATGTTAATCGAACAGTATTTAACAGGTAATGCATCATGGCCTTGAACGTACAAGTCAACTTTCATCCAAGTTAATCGACTATTTCAATGTATTGAATATGGTGGTCTAGTATGATCAACTTTTATTTTAATGCTGAACAATTAAGTGGTGGGGGAAAACAAGTGCAGGCTAACAATTCTACAATTCTTCCGTCATTCTGGTAACGACTTGGTAAAGCTTAGA
>CM065725.1:10509170-10549170 GCA_033310375.1 Conus canariensis | reverse complement strand
CTTCTTTCTTCTTCTTCTTTCTTCTTCTTCTTCTTCTTCTTCTTCTTTTGAAATAAAGACTAACTCATGCTCACCATGCAACGTCTGTGTGTTAGTTCCAGATGGACTCTCGCATGCTGACTGTGATGTTTCGACGTTTGATACAAAGCGTCTGGCTTTATGCTCACAAACTTAAAAAGAAGCAGTGAAAGCCTGTGTGGTTGAGCTCACTTCATGCGAAATGCCAGAGCAGTGATTATGTGCATGCTTACTTACTTACTTACTTAGGCCCATAGCTCAAGGGTGAGCACAGGCCATCGACAACACTCCGCCATCGCACTCGGTTCTGGGCTGCTCGCTGAATGCCTGTCCAGTTGGTCCCCTGCCTCTTTATCTCTGCTTCAGTATCTCGCCTCCAGCTGCTGCGAGGTCGGCCTCTCTTCCTTTTCCCCTGCGGGTTCCATGTCAGGGCTTGGCGTGTGGTGCTGGATGCTGGCTTCCTGAGAGTGTGTCCAATCCAGCCCCACTTCCTCCGCAGAATCTGCTTGGCCACTGGTTCTGTCTTGCTTGCTTCCATAGGTCTTCATTGTTGATTTTTTTTCTGGCCATCTGATTTTGAAGATGCGCCTCAGACAGGTGTTGATGAAGGTTGAATTTTTTGCTGTATTGCCTTGGTCATTCTCCAAGTCTCGCAGCCGTAGAGCAGAACCGACTTCATGTTTGAATTGAAGATACGTATTTGCATGCGGTCTATGGTTCATAGTTTCATCATCGTGGCCTAGCGGATCACACAGGTTGTGTTCAGGGCTGTCAAACTCATACGGGGAGAAAATGACAGATCCTGAAAAAGATGACCATCTGAAAAGGGATCAATCAACGAAAACAGTCAATGACATGCTACCTAAACCATTGATGCCCTGACGGTGGGTATGACCAGGCCAAGGTGACAGCGTCAGCCATTCTTGCTTAACTTCTTTATTCCGTGGGGAAAATCTTATATGAGGCAAAGAATAATAAAAATGAATAGATCAATAACGAAGAGGCGGGGTAACTCTTGCTCAAATGAGAGGACAGTAACCTTACTTGTTCGTTATTCTCGTTTCCATGTTCAGGAAAATAAATGTCTGTTAAGAAACAGACGAGAAAAAAAGGCAAAAACCACACACACCCCACACACACACACACACACACACACACACACCACACACACACACACACACACACACACTCCTCGGGCTCAGATTATATTTATCAGATAAGAAACCCTGATGAAGCAGTCAATTACTGGGTATACACCTTCAATTCAAAATATGATAAACATGCTCCCTTTGTGAGAAAACGAGTAAAACATACTATGAAACCCCCGTGGTTGACAAAGGAAATAGACAATGATATGCATAAAAGAGATCATTTAATCAAGTCAAAGGACAAAGGAAAATTTAGAAAAGAAAGAAACAAAGTGAATTCCATGAAACGAAAAGCAAAGAAAAAATGATTTCCAGATTTGTTATTCTCTTCTCAGAATTCAAAATTGATTTGGAAGGCTATTAATCTTTTAACATAATGATATATCGAACACTAAAGTTAAGAATCCAATAAAGGATATTTCATCGGGAGATGTGAACTTTCATTTTGCAAATGTTGCTAAAGACATAATAGTAAATGACGAAACAAATCAAAATGATTTACATGAACTAAAACAATACTACTGTTCTAAAAACATCTCCTCAACTTTCACTATACCGTCAATTTCGCTAAATGAAGTGTTTTATGGACTAATATGTTTAAAACAATTAGGAGCAGGAGGTTTAGACGGAATTGATGGAAGGATACTAAAGATTGCCTCATCTGCTATCGCTGATACACTCACCTATATTTACAACTTGTGCATTGATAAAATCCAATTTCCTCTTATATTTAAACAAGCCAAAGTCATACCTTTGTACAAAAATAGCGATCCCACCAATCCCTTTAATTATAGATCTGTTTCAATACTACCCTTTTGTCTTGTCAAAACCACTTGAAAGACATATTCAATCAGTCAGGCTTTAAAGAAAATCACTCTTGCCATACGCCTCCTATACAGCTTACTGATTATTGCCTATCAAATATAAATAATAACGAATTTACTGGAATTCTTTTTGTCGACTTTGCTAAAGCTTTTGATGTATAAACCATTCCCTTATGAAAAAAACTTATACACTATAAGCTATCGAACCAGGCCTTAGACTTTATTACATCTTTTCTTACTGATGGTCAACAACTTGTTGAAATTTGTAGCGAACGGTCAGAGTTACTTAATTTGGAATTTGGTGTTCCACAGGGATCAGTACTAGGACCTCTCCTATTTTCTATTTACATTAATGATATCCCTTTATACATAGACTGTGATTCTGAAATGTTTGGTGATGACACTTCATTACAATTTAGCAGTGGTAATCCTATAATTCTAGTAAATAACCTTCAGAACAACATCGACAGATTAATTAAATGGACGGAAATGAAAAACATGTCCCTGAATGCAAATAAAGCGAAATGTATGTATGTGACTACACGGCAAAAACGGCAGAAAATGAGGTCCCCGTTCACAGCACTATATGTCAATGACCAAAGGATCGAAGAGGTAGCATCTCATAGAGTACTAGGGGCTATCATTAATAATGATTTAAGGTGGTATGACCACATTACCGATCTTGGAAAACGTATTTCTAAAAGAATTTGTCAATTATAAAAAACATAAAACATTTTCTGAATCTCCAGTCAAGGAAATGATTTTTTCATGCACATATCTTATCTCTCATTGATGATGCGTCTACGTTATGGGATGATTCTAGTGAAACAAATTTGAAACAAATCAATCGTTTACATCAGAGAGGTATAAAGTTGGTGCAATTAAAATCTAATTCCTTGACAGGTAATGACTACAAAAAGTTAAATATTCTTCCATTCAAAGACAAACTCTTCTTCAATAAATGTTTATGCATGTTAAAGGTAGGTAAGGGAATAGCTCCAAAGAAAATTATCCGAAACTTTATAAATAATGAAAATTGACATGTTCACAAACATTCGTTTCCTGGACCCTGTAACAATTTTTACAAATCTAGCTTCACATATTCTGGAGGAATGGCATGGAACAATTTATCTCCTTCTTTAAAAACATGTCCTTCTAAACTAGTGTTTAAAAAAGCACTGAAAAATTATTTGATGGACAAATTATAAAGTAATCTATGATTATTTATATTGTTGCAGATTCTCTCTCTCTCTCTCTCTCTCTCTCTCTCTCTCTCTCTCTCTCTCTCTCTCTGTATATGTGTCTGTCTGTCTGTCCTCTCTCTCTCTCTCTCTCTCTTTCTCTCTCTCTCTCTTCTCTTCTCTCTCTCTCTCTCCCCTCTTGTGTATATGTGTCTGTCTGTCTGTCTCCTCTCTCTCTCTCTCTCTCTCTCTCTCTCTCTCTCTCTCTTCGTTCTGTTGTCTGTTTCTGTCCTCTTCCTCTCTCTCCTCCTTCTCTCGTCTTTACTTCTCTTCTTTTCTTTCTTCTTTTTTCTCAAATGTCCCCATTGCCTAGTCTCGCATGCTGATCGTCCGTCAAGTATTGACTGTAATGGTTGTTAATTTTTCATTGTTTCACTACATTGTATATTTTCATTTCTACGTATGCATTTTCTGTTTTCTTTCTTCATATTTAATGATGTTTAGTTCTTTTTGTGAGGGATGGATTTTTTTTTTTTAAAAGCTGTAAAAAGCTTATCTTAACCTCAATAAAGATAATTTTGACTTGACTGACTTCACACACACACACACACACACACACACACACACACACACACACACACACACACACACACACACACACACCACACACACACACACACACACCACACACCACGCACACACACACACACACACACACACACACACACACACACACACACACACACACACACACACACACACACACACACACACACACACACACACCACACCACACAACACACACACACACGCGCCGCGCGCGCGCGCGCGCAAAGAGAGAGAGACAGAGAGACATTTAAGTTTCATAGATATTTTAAATGTTTGAATAAAAAAAAAAAACCCAAATAGATAGATAGACAGATAGATTGTGTGTGTGTGTGTGTGTGTGTGTGTGTGTGTGTTCGTGTGCGTGCGTGCGTGCGTGCGTGCGTGGCGTGCGTGTGTGTGTGTGTGTGTGTGTGTGTGTGTGTGTGTGTGTGTGTGTGTGCGTGCGTGCGTTCGTGTGTATGTGTGTGTGTGTGTGTGTGTGTGTGTGTGTGTGTGTTGTGTGTGTGTGTGTTGTGTGTGTGTGTGTGTGTGTGTGTGCGCGCGCGCGCGCGCACGCAGAGGCCTGGTGGACAATAAGAGACTGCAGAATGGACAAGAGTGTCCATCCTGGACAGCGTGTCTCACTCTCACAACGTTGTCGCTAGATTACAAAAAGAGGGGGAAAAAAACTTGGCATATCGTAAATAGTGACTGAAAAACTCGCTCTAAAACGTCTCAACAGCAAAGATTGGAGAACGGTGTATAAAGAAAAACAAAAACAAGCAAGGAAACGAAGAAGGAAACAAACGAAACAGTTCACAACAAAAGTAAGGAAATGCACAAGAACAGTTAGATTGAAAAGGAGTGACAGGGAAGAGGAGATGACCTGCTCTGAACTTCCAGAAGGCTCAGGAGCTATTTGTGCAGACAGATCCCTCGGTATTCCCTACGGGAACATTCATGTAGTCAAAAGTGGAGAAGAGTAGTTGGATCTGAGCAGGCTGGGCCCTCATGTGGCGGCTGTATAGACCTCTAATTAACCCTCCACCCAGGGGGATAGCTCAACTGGACGGCTGCCTTCTCATGTGTCAATGTCTCCTTCAGGCAGCTCAGCGACCCTACCTTCTGTTCACACTTTGTAGAAACGTTCAGCTATAAAAGAATGTTTGCTTCAACAGTCTAATTTTCGTTAAAGCTGATTGATTATCACCTGGGGGTCAACAGTAGGTAACGGGCCGGAAAAGTGCCTTTTGCTGACGTACAGAGTCTCAACATTAAACAATCACTGTTTGCAGTATTCATTCCTCTAGCACAGAGTCTCAACATTAAACAAACGCTGTTTGCAGTATTCATTCCTCTAGCACATATGCAGAGAAGAAACGCACTGAACAAACCAGGAATCTAAGATGGAAAAGAGACACAAAACGATACCTTAGCAAGCAAACAAAAAAATAAGCAAGCAAGCAAACAAACAAACCCACATACAACCCCTCCCCCCTCTCCTTCAAACAAAATTCAAAACCTGACGATTTGCCTTTGTGCACGGCGACAATAACCATTACCATTGTACATCATCGTCATCACTTCCTTTTACCTCCAGAGTCAGAGTGCCACTTACACTTACCATTTTACACACCTGCACCGGTCCTCTGCCGCTTTCTGGAACTTGCCAGAGGTCAGGCTTTCTGGATAATGTCATCTCACCTCTTCCTCTGTCTGCCCTTCCTTCGGTTTCCTCGTACGGTACCTAGCGAGATGGTTTTTGCTCGGCCAGAGAATTGGGAGATGTGACCTTACCATGGTAATAGTAAAAGATACAAACACAAGTTAACAGGGACACCGCAGGTGGCGTTGGTTTTGAGTTCTATGCTTTGTCTCAGCATTGGGGAAAAAACTAACCTTCTTTCACTGTCATTTATATAACATATGCAGCACCTTCTTTCACTGTCATTTATATAACATATGCAGCACCTTCTTTCACTGTCATTTATATAACATATGCAGCACCTTCTTTCACTGTCATTTATATAACATATGCAGCACCTGCTTTCGCTGTCATTTATATAACATATGCAGCATAAATAACATTGCCGCATACAACTCACCGGGCTTTTTGATTGTTCGTTCGTGTGTTTTTGAATGTTTGTTTGTTTATTTGCTTGATTGTTTGTTTGTTTGTTCGTTTGTTTGTTTGTTTAGGAAATTCTGAGGCCAGTATCATAATGCTGGCTGTTTGGAATCTGTCGGTTCCTTGAACATCATATGAATAGATAGCACTCCTTAACTGTTGTCTGCTGTATTACAAGAACCAAAAGTAGACCAAAAATTGCAACCATGGCTATGAAAGCTAGAAGAAAAAAAACTACTTTCAGGATGGTTTACAAGTGGATGAATCTGGATAAAGTTTGTATTCCCTTGACCAACAACCTTTCTATCATGGAACGCAGTCACGATAAGCCTCTGAAATTCCAGAATTGTAGAGACTGAAGAGGAATCGTTTGAAAGCAGGGTGCAGGAGGCGGTCTATGACGGACCGTATTTCGTCCGGTCCCAAATTTTGGGGGCACGTTTGACCGGAACAGGTAAACCTGTAAAACCGGTTGGCCTGTTTACCTGACAGCTACTCAACAGCGTTTTGTATAAGTCAGGTGAGCGAAGATTTCCCTTCAGTCTCCGCAGAGCTACCGGCCGAGCAACTTCATCAGAGAGCCGAAGGGAAACTAAGGGCAGGTTTTCGCCGGCAGTCAGTTCCCCCAGGTGTCGGTGAAGCCCCATGTCCGACCTGGAACTGACTGCCATCCGGGTGTGGGGTGCAGCCTATGCCTAGCCACTGTCTCTATCCCGCCGGGGTATTGAGATGCTGACCGAGGGTCAGTAGACATCGTATGAGCGCTGCCAACCGGGTGAGGGGTGCAGCACGAGCCCAGCCGCCGTCTCTGCCCCGTGGGGGGGAGGGGGGGTGTCGAGAGCCTGTCCGCGTGGTCAGCAACGAACTGGAGTGTGAAAGGGCTGCAGAGTTCGTCGGGACGACGACTTGCGTTTGTTCTGCTGTGTGAGAGTCCCTGGAAGGACTCCACGAACCTACCTCCGTGAGCGGTTTCGTTTTCCGTCGTGTCGACGTGTGTCCTGGTGTGTGGGAGCTCCTGGAAGGACTCCACGAACTGCTTTCGTGAGTGACTCCTGATCTGTGTGAAGACCGTGTGTTTCGGGCCGGTCGCGGCCAAGTGCATAGCTGTCCGTGATGACACTGCTGTGGGTGCCAGCCTGGCCTGCTGTGTGAAAAGAAATGTGTTGTTGTGACTGTGTAGTACCTGGTGTTGTTGCGCGCCCTTTGGTCGTGGCGTGAACTAATTAATATACCTGACTGTCTTTATTATGAATTATGTATTTGTTATAATGTGATGGTTCAGGCAGCAGAAGAAAAAAGGTAGAAACTTAACTTGTTGCCTGACTATCTATGTCCGTGTGATGTGGGTGTGTGTAGGGAAAAGTCGTACACGCAACCAAACTTCTTCAGGTGAGTGTCAGACAGCAAAACACGCACCGCACACCATCCGTAGCACAGTGGACGTTAGACTAGACAGACCGATTCTCAGCAAGTACAGAGTGCGACATAACCTCTCCTTTAACTAGGATTATCTCCCCACAGAAACAGAGAGAGGACCGGATTATCTCCCCACAGAAACAGAGAGAGGACCGGAACAGAACTTCGCAGCAAAATTCCCGTGAGCACTCTGCGCCATGTGATGACGTCACTAAGAACGTTCACGTGACAAACACGTACTAAACAGAGACCAACAACTCCTGATCAGGTTGGTACAAACTTTATCTAAATTCTCGTGTGTTAAATCACCTAGGCTACAAAATGACATTGATGTATTAATTTCCACAACTGTAGAAGACGATTAGTAAAGTATGAAAAGAAGCAACACCGACGCTGAATTCAAAGAGGAGTCTGCGTGGAAGAAGAAACAAAATACCTCACCGGTACATCTCTGAGAGTTTGGTCCAAAGTGCCTGACCAACACAGCCGGCAAGACAACAGTTCGATGGATCTCATATAGTGTCAGTGGAAGACTGGTCGACGAGCAGACAGACAGAAATGAAAACAAACACACAGACGGAATGGCAGACAGAAAATTGGGGTACAAAAATATAAAGCGAGACAAAACCTGGACAGACTCGAAGGGGTTAATTACTGATAATTCAGCTTAACCAAGACACGACATTTAAGAAGAGGAAATACCGGAAATATCAGTCTGGTAATTTGGACATATGAACCAGTTTGGAGGCAAGCTGGGAATTGAACCGAGTTGGCGCGCTCCTGAAATACAGTAATTAAAAAGGTGACATACAAATCTAGATGGACACACTTGGGAGAACTCATACTTCAGCCAAGGTCGAACAGAAACAGAATCTACTCTTTGAGTCCGTTCACGGGTTGAAAAAAAAAAGTAACTTCTTTTTCCCCGCAGGGGAAGTAACAGTAGACACGGACTAAAAGAGTTACTTCCCACTTATTTTTTAAGGAGGATAAGACAACTACGAAATGACTTTGTTACGTAATTCAACATATTTTTAATGTTCTGAAAAATATCATACTTCATGGATAATTATCGATTCGTAATAAGACACTTCACAGTGTTCGTGGTGAGTGCAACATTTGTAATAATCTCGCTGGACGAATCCCGGAGCCGACGTTTTATCCGGATCCGCACCATGGACGTAAACCCCGCATTGGAACTGACAATAAAATGGATTCGTCCTTCGTCCACATGTCATGTATTAACCACGTTTGGCTGGAATCGGTTTGGCACTTTTTGCATCAGCTCGCTGACCACATGTCATGTATTAACCAAGTTTGGCTGGAATCGGTTCGGCACATTCTGCATCACCTTGCTGACCACATGTCATGTTTTAACCAAGTTTGGCTGGAATCGGTTTGGCACTTTTTGCATCACCTTGCTGACCACATGTCATGTATTAACCAAGTTTGGCTGGAATCGGTTCAACACTTTCTGCATCAGCTCGCTGACCACATGTCATGTATTAACCAAGTTTGGCTGGAATCGGTTCGGCACTTTCTGCATCAGCTTGCTGACTGTCAGAGCAAACAAACGAACAAACAAACAAACAAAAAAACGGGGAAGGCAACGAAAGCTTTGCGGACAGGGGCGCCAAACTCTCATGCATATAGTTTGATATGATAAAGATGAAGAAAATTTCTTTCCATGTGCTGTTTTCTGGACAAAAAAATCGAACCTGGCGGAGCGCATCCCTCTCCAGGTCGGTGTGTGTGTGTGTGTGTGTGTGTGTGTGTGTGTGTGTGTGGTGTGTGTGTGTGTGTGTGTGTGTGTGTGTGGTGTGTGTCTGTGTGTCTGTGTGTCTGTGTTGTGTGAGTGTGTGTATGTGTGTGTGTATGTGTGTGTGTGTGTGTATGTCTGTATGTGTGTGTGTGTATGTCTGTGTGTGTGTATGTGTGTATGTCTGTATGTGTTGTGTTTAAAGACTGTGTGTGTGTATTGTTGTTGTATGTCTTAATTTAAGTCTAACTAGTGATATTAGACGGTGTGTGTGTATGTGTGTATGTAGGTGTGTGAGTGTGTATGTGTGTGTGTATGTGTGTGTGTTTGTGTGTGGTGTGTTGTGTGTGTGTGGTGTGTGTGGTGTGTGTGTGTGTGTGTGTGTTGTGTGTGTGTGTTTTCTAGGTTTACCCACCACATGAAGCAGATAGTCCCTGAGTAACTGGTCACCAGTGACACAGGAAATCCTCTGACGTTCTTCAATGTAATACAACACAATCCCAATGCCAAAACCAACGTCAGGTAGGTACTCAATGTCTGATCAGAGCGTTGGGCTAATGCGTAGGTCAGACATCCGCTAAGTCGTAGCCACGAGACCCTCTTTTCAATTCTCTCATTTCGGTCATTAATTCTTTGATCCTTCAGCTTTAAATCATGTGTAGTGTGGTCTCAAAACCTTAGCGGGTGTGGTGTTGCGTATATGGACTAGTCCGCACGCAGTGACACCTCCCCGATGAAACTGAAACTGAAACTCAATGTGGATGCCCCAATGGGGTCATGCCACTGATCCCAAGGTCCATTGGTCCCAAGGTCCGTTAGTCCCAAGGTCCATTGGTCCCAAAGTCCGTTAGTCCCAAGGTCCGTTGGTCCCAAAGTCCGTTAGTTCCCAAGGTCCATTGGTCCCAAGTCCGTTATTCCCAAGGTCCATTGGTCCCAAAGTCCGTTAGTCCCAAGGTCCATTGGTCCCAAGGTCCGTTAGTCCCAAGGTCCATTGGTCCCAAGGTCCGTTAGTCCCAAGGTCCATTGGTCCCAAGCTCCATATAAATCTGTGAAATATATAACGGACCTTGGGACCAACGAACCTTGGGACCAACGAACCTTGGGACCAATGAACCTGGAGACCAACGGACCTTGAGCCCAACGAACCTTGGGACCAACGGACCTTGGGACCAATGAACCTTGGGACCAACGGACCTTGGGACCAACGAACCTTGGGACCAACGGACCTTGGGACCAACGAACCTTGGGACCAACGGACCTTGGGACCAACGGACCTTGGGACCAACGAACCTTGGGACCAACGGACCTTGGGACCAATGACACGGTCCCCTCACCTTTCATGGCGACCCTTCGTTTTGATAATGGTGCTCAAATTACCACATTTTAATCCCACCAGTGTATCAGTCTTCTTCCTTATCTAAGTTATTGGCATACAAATACGAATTTTCAGAGAGAGAGAGAGAGAGTTTTTTTTTCCTCTGCTTTAGCTCCATGAGGAGTCACTGGTGCAGGGAGCGGTGAGGGTGTGTGGGTGGGTAGAAGGAAGGAGGGGTGATCAGAAAGGTGAGGGTGTACCAGCCGCCGTGGCGAAGTGGTTAGCGTCGCGGACTCCCGGCTGGGAGGTCGTGGGTTCGAATCCCATCAGAAGTCATGTGGGTTTTTCTGCCCCGACCAGCTCCTACCCAGAGTTGAGTTTGAGTTGGGAAGACTGGGACCACACAGTCGAGTTTCATCCACTTAATGGATGCGTTTCTGAGAGTGTTGCTCAAATTTCCTGACCAACACTGCAGGTGCCTGTATCTCTCGGGCCTGGTTGACGCCGGGATATATTATGAAAGGAAGCGTAGAGTACAGCCCTGTCATGTAGTCTCAGACCGAAATGGAAATCCGTAGCATCATCTTAATCATCCTCATTCTCATCGATCAGCATAAAAAAAATGTCTCAAATTCTGTGGCCCTTCATGCCCTGCTCTGATGGTGACCTCAATTTCGATGTCCTCTCCACGTCTGTGGCCTTGGTTTGGTTCTGTCGGGGTCACCGGTATCGGCGAGTCCATGGGGGCTGTCGTTGGACGGACGTGGTGGCGCCCTCCGGAGGGAGAGCTCACTCACGCCGGCTCCGCGACTAAGCAGTTATTGTCGTCAGTAGGGGGCTTAGTAGGTGCTGTCCTGCGTATGTTAGATCAGAACAGGCGCCACTGAACACCACCGAAGTGACTCGGCAGCAGTGCAGTGTCTCCTCCGGTGGTTTGCCTCTTGAGGACTTGACATTGACTGTTCCCTGTGGATTGCCGGTGCCGGGGCTGGGGCGGGGCCGACCGGGCTGTGGCTGTGGACGGGGTGTCGGAATGAGCGGCGTGGGTGCACTGCCTCTGAGGTGGCGCAGAGGTTGGGACAGCAAAAAAAAAAAAAAAAAAAAGGTGAGGGTGTGTGGGTGGTAGAAGGAAGGAGGGGTGGTCAGAAAGGTGAGGGTGTGTGGGTGGGTAGAAGGAAGGGGGGGGGTGATCAGAAAGGTGAGGGTGTGTGGGTGGGTAGAAGGAAGGAGGGGTGGTCAGAAAGGTGAGGGTGTGTGGGTGGGTAGAAGGAAGGAGGGGTGGATCAGAAAGGTGAGGGTGTGTGGGTGGTAGAAGGAAGGAGGGGTGGTCAGAAAGGTGAGGGTGTGTGGGTGGGTAGAAGGAAGGAGGGGTGGTCAGAAAGGTGAGGGTGTGTGGGTGGGTAGAAGGAAGGAGGGGTGGTCAGAGGTGCAGAGCTGTGACGGGATACTGCGGGTAGAAATCTTTCTGAGGGTCGGCTCTGCTCCATGCTATGCCCACTTCCCAACTTTTGCAACGAAAGCACCCTCCCCATCCCCACCTCCACCCCCTAGGGACTCTTCAATGCCTTCCCTGCCACCTTCTCTCTATACGCGTGAGTGCAAGCACCACACACACACACACACACACACACACACACACACACACACACACACACACACATACACCACAGCAGCACCACGCACACACACACGCACGCACCACACACACACACACACACACACACACACACACACACACACACACACACACACACACACATATGCTAAAAGCATGCACAAAACAACCACACGTACACGAACACAACTTGGGTCAGAAGGAGGGGGAAGAAGGACGAGGGAAGGGGGGTAGTGTGGGGGAGAGGTGGGGTAAGGAAAAGTGTCAGAAGGAGGGGTATGCGGGAAAAGGGTGGGAGAGGGGAAGGGGGGGTTACCTGAAATAAACAGTCGTAGAAGAAATTGAGATCAGAAATGATTGTGTGTGTTCCATTTTGTGATCCAAAATCTCATACTGACTAGTCCATGAGCGTAACTGTCTGAGAGACTGAGTTTTCTTCTTCTTCTTCTTCTTCTTCTTCTTCTTCTTCTTCTTCTTCTTCTTCTTCTTCTTCTATCATAAATTTTACAGTACACATAGAATGGGTTCTGGAGGTTACAACGCTGGGATGCACAAAGTGTCAGTAATGTTCTCTATGGTAGATAATGTGCATGTGCAAACGCTTTTGGAAAGTTTTCTTTTTCTCTATACTGTTCAAATTTGGAGGTGGACCCATGAGGTTCCCATGTGCTATTTCATTTTCAAGCAAAGGTGAAGAAGTCACGTATCACAGGGCGTTGGTCTGTGGTGTCCGCTTTACAAAACACAGTCTGTAAAATTAGAGAAATAACACCATGTAAGGATTGGCTTTGGGCAAAAGCAGACCCGATTTTTCAACACGGGAAACTTCGTGCAGCTCGCTCATTTGGACTCTCTTTGGCAAAAATCTAATCATCTGTAGAACTAATTGAAGTGAAATTCGTGTTCGTGTTCTTTGATCTCGTGTTTAGGCCGGAGGAGAGCTGGGAGGGAGGTACAATTGGAGGAGAGCTGGAAGGGGGGGGGGAGGTACAATTGGGGGTGGAAGCCTGACATCAAACATGACAGGAAATGGAATGGTGGGGTCTGCTATGAAGGGTCCATTACTGGCACGCTGCCAGAGTCTGGGTCACAGGAGGATGTTGCTTTTCAGAGGGGCTGAAGTGTGGAGAGTTTGCGTGTCTGGGAGGGTAAAGGGGGGGGAGGGAGAGGGGGAACGGAACAGGGGGAAGGAGGGGGGGAGAGTGGTACTGTTAACGGTGGTAATGAAGAAAGTAGGTGAGTGTGTGTGTGTGTGTGTGTGTGTGTGTGTGTGTGTGTGTGTGTGTGTGTGTGTGTGTGTGTGTATGTGTGTGTGTGCGTGCGTGCGTGCGTGCGTGCGTGCGTGCGTCAGTGCGTCAGTGCGTTTATGTTTCTATGTGTGTGAATGTGCGCGTGTGCGCATGTTGTATGTTGACGTTGAGCGAGCGTCAGTCTCTCTTCTTCTTCTTTTCTTCTTCTTCTTCTTCTTCTTCTTCTTCTTCTTCTTCTTCTTCTCCTCCTCCTCCTCCTCCTCTTTCCCTTCCTTTCTCTCTCTCTCTCTCTCTCTCTCTCTCTCTCTCTCTCTCTCTCTCTCTCCTCTTCACCCACCCTCCTCTCTCCTTCCTCCCCTTTTTCTCACTTTTCCTCCTTTCCTTCTCTTCCTCTGTTTGTCTGTCTGTCTGTCTGTCTGACTGTCTGTCTCTCTCTCTTTCTCTCTCTCTCTCTCTCTCTCTCTCTCTCTCTCTCTCAGTGTTCTTTGATGTTGTGCTTAATGGCCAATTTGGCAATGAAGTCATTCTTTCTTTTTTCCTAAATCTAAAGATCTAAAACGTGTTTGATTAGGAAAGCAAAGACCTAAAACATCCTACTGTTCGCAAGGTAGAGTCCTTACACTCTGGCCGACAATCTTAAGTCCATAATGTCCAGATTTCGTTTCATGGTACATAATCTGGAGAGAAAAAAAATCGCCACCTGAAGATACGTTTAGACACAGCTCCATCAGAAATGGAGCATTTCAAGGAAAAGCCTCGTTCAACGAAATATGCATCAACACAGTGTAAGTTCCCTGCTCTGTGTGTTAATGAGAAATCTGTTCAAGGCTCATGTGTTTTAGGGGTCACTCATTGTCTTCACCATCAATTGACCACCTCACAGTCGCCGCTAACTTGACTGACTCTCCTGTGTGGTCACGTGATGAGGGAGCGGGTGAGTGTAGAAGAGGTAAATGCTCACTGTCTGGCACCAGGCAGGGGCAGTAATCCTGAAGGTACTGCTATACATTTCCAAAATCGTTTTGACGCTTTTTCTAATTGAAAGCATGATTATGGGCCTCCTGAATGTATGCGACTGATTTCCCATTAATCAAAAGTAGCCTAAACACATGGGAGGTTTCCACTAAATCTGATCACAGCTCGTCACAGAAGTTAAAAACCAACATCTCCCAAAACAGATCAATTAGAAATTAACATTTCCCAAAACAGGTTTTGCGCCCAATTTGAGGAGATAATTGATTGTCCATTCTTCATTTTCAATGTTTCGAATGATTTTTGTCTTGCCTGGAGAAGACCAAAGAGGTCGAAACGCGTCGTGTTTTCTCTCGTAATTTGTTTGTTTCCTTCGTTCGGCGGTACCGTAAATCTCCTAAGTCTCCTGCTTTGAGTGTCAAGACTATGGGTTATTGAACCACCATTGCTCTCTCGTATTTTGAAAGCATGATGGCAGAAAGAAGGTTGTTCACTTCATTGACCTGTATCTCTTGGAAACTGTCTTGAACTCAAGGTTTTCTATAAACGTTCCAAACGAACTAATTAACAAATACAAGAAATGGAAGGCGATAAAGAGATCAAGGGGTACCGCAGTTGTCTTTGAAGTAAGCAGCAAAAATCCTGATGGAATGTACGAGAGCCTATGACCCCCCCCCCCCCCACACACACACACACACTTCCATAGAGTCGTCTCTGGTGAGTTAAGCAGTGTCATTCCTTGGTCCCCAGATGACAGCATTGTCCACAGTGTTACTGCAGCACCGCTGTGCTCCACGTGTCCACAGTCTTACTGCTGCACCGCTGTGCTCCACGTGTCCACAGTCTTACTGTAGCACCGCTGTGCTCCACGTGTCCACAGTCTTACTGCAGCACCGCTGTGCTCCACGTGTCCACAGTCTTACTGTAGCACCGCTGTGCTCCACGTGTCCACAGTCTTACTGCAGCACCGCTGTGCTCCACGTGTCCACAGTCTTACTGCAGCACCGCTGTGCTCCACGTGTCCACAGTCTTACTGCAGCACCGCTGTGCTCCACGTGTCCACAGTGTTACTGCAGCACCGCTGTGCTCCACGTGTCCACAGTCTTACTGCAGCACCGCTGTGCTCCACGTGTCCACAGTCTTACTGCAGCACCGCTGTGCTCCACGTGTCCACAGTCTTACTGCAGCACCGCTGTGCTCCACGTGTCCACAGTCTTACTGCAGCACCGCTGTGCTCCACGTGTCCACAGTCTTACTGCAGCACCGCTGTGCTCCACGTGTCCACAGTCTTACTGCAGCACCGCTGTGCTCCACGTGTCCACAGTCTTACTGCAGCACCGCTGTGCTCCACGTGTCCACAGTCTTACTGCAGCACCGCTGTGCTCCACGTGTCCACAGTCTTACTGCAGCACCGCTGTGCTCCACGTGTCCACAGTCTTACTGCAGCACCGCTGTGCTCCACGTGTCCACAGTCTTACTGCAGCACCGCTGTGCTCCACGTGTCCACAGTCTTACTGCAGCACCGCTGTGCTCCACGTGTCCACAGTGTTACTGCAGCACCGCTGTGCTCCACATGTCCACAGTGTTACTGCAGCACCGCTGTGCTCCACGTGTCCACAGTCTTACTGCAGCACCGCTGTGCTCCACGTGTCCACAGTCTTACTGCAGCACCGCTGTGCTCCACGTGTCCACAGTCTTACTGCAGCACCGCTGTGCTCCACATGTCCACAGTGTTACTGCAGCACCGCTGTGCTCCACGTGTCCACAGTCTTACTGCAGCACCGCTGTGCTCCACGTGTCCACAGTGTTACTGCAGCACCGCTGTGCTCCACGTGTCCACAGTGTTACTGCAGCACCGCTGTGCTCCACGTGACTGACCCGTTTCCTATGCACACTGGGAGGTTGTTTGTTTTTCGCGGCCATTGTGGTGTGTGAGGGGTGAGTGGTAGATGTGAGTGAGGTCTGGCCTCGAGAGAGCCTGGCTTCTAGACGGATAATCCTTGGAAAGCCATGATCCCGACAGTCTTTTAAGGCGAATCTGACTTCTAGATGGGTGAATCCTTAGAAAGCAATCATGTCTAGTCAAGAGGGCCCTGCTTTCAGTGGAATAAATGTCTGAAAGCCGTCACCTCAATGTGTAGCCAGGCAAGCCTGGCTTTCAGCAGTATATATACCCCTTAGAAGGCCGTCACTGTCAATTAAGGCTGAGGATAGTCTAGTTTCTAATCGGGCGAGTACAATCTCTACTCGGATAAAATTTAGAAAGCCATCACCCAAGCGTCATGTTTTTGTTTTTTGTAGGGTTTTTTTTTTGTTGGTTGGTTGGTTGGTTGGTTGGTTGGTCTGTTTGTTTGTTGGTAAAAGCTATGAATATTTTTTTTCTTTGTCATTAGTAGAGTCTAGTTGACGGTCGAATGATCCTGAAAGAACTGTTAGCCTTGTGGTGTTAGGGCGGACAATCGTCTGGTTTCCAATCAGGCTGGTTCAGCCGCTAGTCGGATAACTCTAGGAATTGCATTAGCCCAGCATCATGTGGGTGGGGTGACAATGGCAGGGAGCAAGATGTTGGGGGGGGGGTGAAGAGGGGGGGGGGCAGCTGATAGGGTGGCGGGTGGGAAGTGTGGATCGAGGGGAGCACTGAAAGTCTGGAATACATGATTATTTGTGAGGAACTCCTCTCTCTCTCCCTCCCTCCCTCTCTCTCTCTCTCTCTCTCTCTCTCTCTCTCTCTCTCTCTCTCTCTCTCTCTGACACACACACACGTGTAATACTCTCTCTCTCTCTCTCTCTCTCTCTCTCTCTCTCTCTCTCTCTCTCTGACACACACACACGTGTAATACTCTGTCTCTCTCTCTCTCTCTCTCTCTCTCTCTCTCTCTCTCTCTCTCTCTCTCTCTCTCGTGGCGTGTATGTACACATATTCGAGAGTCTGTACGCCAATGGTTGTTTCTGAACGTCAGAGAAGGGGAACAGAGGCGTTTCTGTTTGAGGTCAGAAGAGGAGCGCACAGTTACCGCTGCAGATGCTCAAAGACTGCGGTAGTCTGGCAAAGTCTGCAAACTGGAGTGCTGCCGGATAGGGATGGCTGTCGCGGCACGTGCGTCCCTCACACTCAGTCACGATGTACTGGCACTGTTTCTCATATCAATGGGTGCCAGGAGCAGCTGCGCAAATGTTCCAAGTTCTCGGGTTGACTCTGCAGGGATTCGAACCCATCACCATCTACACACCAGACTAGGCGGACTCCTAGTCATCGGTAAAGGCCTAAGAGCGCACTTACACGCGCACGCACACCCACACCCACACCCACACACACAACACACACACATACACACACACACAAGCGCGCGCACGCATGCACACACGCACGCATGCACGCACGCAGCCAGCACGCACACACACACGCACGCACGCACGCACGCACGCTCGCTCGCACGCACGCACGCACGCACACACACACACACACACACACACACACATACACGTGCGAGTATATTCACATACACACACTCACTTACAGTAGAAAGAAACTCGTGGAGAGCGTGGCAGCAGAGAGTCCTCAGAAGAGAAGCCCCCTTCAAGCAAGTGTTTCGGCCCTTATCTCCTGACACTCTAGGGGGGTTGGGCCACACCCGGTTCATGACTCCGGATGTCCCTCTGCTGCCCCTTTTTTTCCCATCTTGGGACGAGCCATGGCTGGGATTCGAACCCATGACCCTCTGGACATGCTCATTTTCCACTTAATGACTCGCGCTTTAACCACTGAGCCACAGGGACACCTGATATTTGTAGGGAAATTAAGCCTTATGAAGTTCACTTTTGTTCCTCCTTGACCAGATCCAGCTTGAACACCTCTCTGCCGCTTCTGCCATTGCTTTCAGGGCTCTGGTTTTTTCCTTCCCTGCAACTGAGAGCTGTTTCATGAGGCTGTATGCAGACGTTCCTACAAACCCCCTAGCTCCAATTTCTGCAGTGAGGACTTTGACCTGATAGCCTTCTCTCCTCAGGCTGTTTGCCAGATCAGCATACTTTTCAGTCTTGTAGATTTGAGCTGCCTCCATTCTGTTCTCATATGGCACCGTGAGCTCGAGCATGATCAGCTGCTTGGTTGACTTAGAGTGGACTACTATGTCTGGTCTCATGCCACTCTTGCTGATGATCTCTGGGTGACTCTTCCATTCTGGGAGGTCTGCAGTGCACTTCCAGTCATCTGCCCCGTCCAGCAGACTCTGCCTGCATGTTTCGAGTGGCACTGTTGTTCTTGGCCATGATTTGCTGCCTCCTGCCGTGAAGAATGTTGCGGGTGCTTTTGGAGTCCTGATTTTCCCTTTTGTGGTGTTGGTACTAGCCCAGACTACTTGTACAATTTCTTTGAGCACTTGGTTGTGCCTCCATGTGTACCTTCCTTGAGCCAGGGCTACTTTACATGAGCTTAGGACATGCTCCACTGTTTGTTTTTCATGGCAGAGGGGGCATGCAGGATCGTCTGTTTTCCCCCACTTCACCAGGTTTGCATTTGAGGGCAGAAGGTCATATGCAGATCTGAGAATGAAGCTGATCCTGAGAGGGGCCATGTGCCAAATGTCATTCCAAGTGAGACTTCTTTGGAGTGCATTCTCCCACGTTGTCCATTGCCCTTGCTGGCTCTGCTGGACTGCTTTTTGGAGTCTTTTTTGGTCTTCTTCTTTTCTCATCTCCTGAATCATCATGTCTCTTTTGGCTTTTCCTTTGGCCTTTGACCACCATTCAGTTTTGGTCACCCCCAGTCCCTGTCTGTTGGTCTGTGTGTGTCCTGTTATTTCTCTGATCTTGAGACTTTCTTTTGCAGAATCAATCGCCTCTTGAACTTTCCATTTTCTGCCTGTCTTCAGCTGGGGCTTAATTGCTTCTACCACCTTGTCTTCTGAGTCCTCCAGCATGCTTTGAAGTCTGATCTTCCCTGCTTTGTATTCCTCCAGGATGGATTTCAGGGGTAGTTTCAGCTTTGCTTGGCGACAGTACAGCGCTATGTCAGTCAGACAGGGTGGGACACCAAGCCATTTCCTTGTGAACTTGTTGATTTTGGCTTCCATTGCCTCCACTATGCTGGTGCAGATGTCGTATATCATCAGAGGCCATAGCAGCTTTGGTATCAGCATGAACTGCAGACACCAGACCTTGTATTTGCCAGGGAGCCCACACTGGTCAATGGTCTCCAAGCCTTCCTCCGCCATCTGCTTGGTTTCTTTTGCTCTTTGTGTGTCTTTCAGCGTATCATCATACCATCTTCCAAGGCTCTTGACTGGTTCTTCTGTGACTGTTGGAATGGCCTGGTTGGCAACACTGAAGACCACAGATCCGGCCACTTTTCCTTTCCTCAGTGAGAGACTCCGTGATTTCTTTGGCTTGAACTTCATTCTGGATGAGGCAACTATGTCGTCCAGCCTCTCCAGCACATGACGTGTCTCGTCTTCTCTGGATGAAATCACTGTAGTGTCATCCATGAAGGCCTTGAGAGGAGGCATCTTGTATCCATCGCCAAGGTCTGTTTGTCTCGCGTTGTTTGTTGCTGCTTTCAAGATGAGTTCCATTGCCAGCACGAACAGTATTGGGGAAATTGCACAGCCCATTGCAATACCCACTTCCAAGTTGATCCAGTCTGTTGTGTACTCCTTGGTAGAGAACCGCATTGAGAAGCCATTGAAGTACTTCTTGAGCATGTCGCGGATGTTCTTTGGCACATGGTACATCTCAAGAGCCAACTGTATCATCTCATGGGGCACAGATCCATATGCGTTTGCCAGATCAAGCCACACTACGTCCAGGTCTCTCTTTTCTGTTTTTGCTTTTTGGATTGCGTCCCAGATCATTGTGGCGTGTTCTACACAGCCCGCCACGCCTGGGATGCCACCTTTCTGGACTGACACATCCAAGTACTTGTTTTCCATCAGGTACTTGGTCAGCCTTGCTGCCATGACAGAGAAGAAGATTTTCCCTTCGACGTTCAGTAGTGATATTGGCCTGAACTGGCTAATGTCACTTGAGTTTTGCTCTTTGGGGATGTACACACCATCTGCCGTCATCCACTGGCCGCTGATCTTCTGGTTTCTCCAAGCCGATCGCAGCAGCCTGTGGAGCCACTCCAGCACCTTGGGACATTTCTTGTAAAGCTGGTAAGGTATTCCGTTTGGCCCTGGTGATGATTTGGCTCTGGCTTTGTCGACCACCTTCTTGATTTCCGCCAACGTTGGAGGCTTGCCATTGAACTGTTCCTCAGGGTTGGTTGGCCACACCAGACCTTGAATGTCGAGTGGTGCTTTGCTCTGTGGGTCAGAGTATGTTTTCCTCAGATGCTGCTCAAGAACTCCTTTGTCCACACTTAGGGTCCCAGATTTTGGCTGCTCAAACAGTGTTCTGGCAAACTGGAAGGGGTCTCTGAAGAAGCGCTCTTGTGTCTTCTTCTTTTTGCTCTTCCTCTTCCTCGCAGATTCCGCTTTGCTGAGGGCACTGTGTTTTTCTTTCAGGTCTTTCCACAGTTTTTCCAAGCCTTGTTTTTCAGCTGGCAGTGCGGTCTTCATTTGCATCTTGAGGTTTTTCTTTTGGACCCTGATCTTGTCCATCTTTTCTTGGCGTCTGGATTTCTTTGGAGGTGTTTTCTGCGAGTATATTCACATACACACACTCACTTACAGGTATATATGCAAGCACGCACACACGCGTACACACACACACACACACACACACACACACACACACACACACACACACACACACACACACACACACACACACACACACACACACAACATAGATATACACAACAATTCAAAAGAGCATCAGGATCTATTCTCCAGACTGGAAACAATTTGTTTGGCAACAAATATGCCCACCGTGTAACTTCAGCATGGAGTTCATCCCCGGAACAATTTTGTCGTACAACTTTAATAGATTAAAAAAAAAACCCACTGTTCCTTACCTGTTCAAATTCAGTGCCCTGGACAGAAAACTGTGACATCACTTGTCGGGGCTGCTTAAATTCTTTTGCTGTTGACAAACTTAACGGACTAATTGTTAAAGAAAGGTGTATGATCACTTTTCAACAGGTCACCAGTAGTATTTCAGACACAGAGGGTTGCTAGAGACAATCAATTGATCTATAGTGCCTGCCTTTTGTCTGGCACTGACGAAAATCACACACACACACACACACACACACACACACACACACACACACACACACACACACACACACACACACACACACACGCACGCACGCACGCACGCACGCACGCACGCACGCACGCACGCACAAACGCACACACACAAGCTCGCACACACCCACACCCACACACGTGCGCGCGCAAGCTGGCACGCACACGCACACGCACACGCACACACGCACACACACACACACGCACGCACGCACGCACGCACACACACACACACACACACACACACACACACACACACACACACACACACACACACACACACACACACACACCGAGCAGCTGGGAATGCCATAGACCCAATGGACGTAACACCCTGGACGGTCCGATCGACTTTGAGTCCAGCAGACTCAAACAGACCTGCCTCTTAATAGACTGGTGTACTGAGATTGATCAGAACTCCAACGGATCTACTCTTCTTATATGTCAGATCGGCTCTGAAACCAATGCTCTCAAATGGAACCACCTCTTAAAAGACATCGGCGGGAAATTATACGAGCCCCAGTGGACACACACGAATGATCACATGTACAGCCAGGCAGTAAGGTACATTCCATCTGTCCCACCAACACAGTCTGTCCTGGTCACTACGCCAGTTCCGCTTTTCGTTTTTCACAATGTCCATCTACTACAGCCTCAGACGCAGTCCTGGTCCCTTGACCTTGTCCATGAATTCAAACATTTGTTGGATGGGCATAATAGAGATTGTTGGGTGGGCGTAATAGAGATTGTTGGGTGGGCATAATAGAGATTGTTGGGTGGGCATAATAGAGATTGTTGGGTGGGCATAAAAGAGATTGTTGGGTGGGCATAATAGAGATTGTTGGGTGGGCATAATAGAAATTGTTGGGTGGGCATGATAGAAATTGTTGGGTGGGCATAATAGAAATTGTTGGGTGGGCATGTTAGAAATTGTTGGGTGGGCATGATAGAAATTGTTGGGTGGGCATAATAGAAATTGTTGGGTGGGCATGTTAGAAATTGTTGGGTGGGCATGATAGAAATTGTTGGGTGGGCATAATAGAGATTGTTGGGTGGGCATAATAGAAATTGTTGGGTGGGCATGATAGAAATTGTTGGGTGGGTATAATAGAAATTGTTGGGTGGGCATGATAGAAATTGTTGGGTGGGCATGATAGAAATTGTTGGTGGGCATAATAGAGATTGTTGGGTGGGCATAATAGAGATTGTTGGGTGGGCATAATAGAGATTGTTGGATGGGCATAATAGAGATTGTTGGGTGGGCATAATAGAAATTGTTGGGTGGGCATAATAGAAATTGTTGGGTGGGCATGTTAGAAATCACTCTAGAAAGTGCCATAAAATGACTGGCGGGAATTCTTTTAATGACTTGTGAGTTGACTTCAACGCAGTGTCAGCCCTGATATATGTCCCTTTGCGGTCGGCTGGGCTATAAGTAGCTTTACCTTCCCTTTATTGCGGGCATTGGTGGACCAGGTGGAAGGCAGGTCCGGGGAATCCTAATCGTACGGCGGAATGTTTGTCTCCACTGTGACGGTTAGGTTCAGCACGTCATCTCTAAAGGCATCACGTTCATCAGATGGTATGTCATCTAAGAACTCAAAAGGGAGAGGCAAAAACAAAGCAAACAATTTATTTTAATTGTGTTGCACAGAGAGAGAAAGACAGACAGACAGACAGAGACATAGACAGAGAGAGAGAGAGAGAGAGTGAGACAGACAGAGAGAGACAAATACAGAGAGAGAGAGAGACAGAGACAGAGAGAGAGAGACAGAGACAGAGACAGAGAGAGACAGAGACAGAGAGAGAGACAGAGAGAGAGAGAGAGACAGAGAGAGAGAGAGAGAGATTTATACCAATTGTAAATGATAGTGCAGTAAAGATTCTCCTCTGCCACTGATAAACGAAAACAAAAACAAAAAATCGGTGCTATCTGCCACATGTGAGGAATAGGCCTAACAAGAAAGTCTACCTAGAGAGGGGGGGGGGGGGGGGGGCATGGCCACTTTGACTCAGCCAAGACACGCAGTGAAAGAAGAAAACACAGATACAATTCCACATCAGTCGCAGCCTGGTTTAACAATGACTGCATCATCCTTCTTTTGCCACTGACCTTTCGAATAATTTTTTTTTTAATCAATGAATCACCTCGTCAGCATGGAAAAAAGGTTCAGGCATCACGGACAAAACAACTGAAATATGAGGATAACTATTCGCGTGCGTACTTTTCATACTTTTTGCAACAGTACATAAACATTTTTATCAGAATGCGTGTGTGCTGTACTTAGCTTTTGCATCATTTTATAAACGTATATATCAGACACCTTTTTTATATTATCAGTATTAATGTTTCGTATATTTGTTATTGTTGTTTTGGTTGTTTATAACTTGTATGATTGGTGCTCTCTTCCTTTTCACCCATATCTTTTGTGGTTTTGCCTTTAATTTTATTGATGGTTCATAGTCTGATGTTCTCCCCTCTCTCTCTCTCTCTCTCTCTTCTCTCTCTCTCTGTGTGTTGTTGTGTGTGTGTGTGTGTGTGTGTGTGTGTGTGTGTGTGTGTGTGTGTGTGTGTGTGTGTGTGTGTGTGTGTGTGTGTGTGTGTGAAAATGTTTGATACACAGATAAAACCTCTTCTTATATATGCAGCTGAAATTTGGGGCTTAGATGAAAATTCGATGATGGAAAAAGTACATACGTATGCTATGAAGCGTTTCCTTCAAGTACCTATTCAGACAAAGACGGAACCATTTTGACTGAGAGCTCCGCAGTGCTGGCCAGATGGACAGAGTACTGCGACGAACTATACAACTATCCCATACAGCCAGACACCAGCGTGCTTAAAAGGGAAACAAGACCACCCAAGGAACCCTCTCCACTGCCTATCATGAGGGAAGAAGTAGAGGAGGCCATCCGCAGCCTTCCAATGGGCAAGTCACCAGGAGCAGACAACTCCCAGCAGAGCTCCTCAAGCACGGGGGAAATGACCTGGTCACTGTGGTAACATCACTCTGTCAGAAGATCTGGGAGACCAAACAATGGCCTGATGAGTGGACAAAATCACTCATCATCCCCCTCTCCAAAAAAGGAAACCTTCGAAAGTGTAACAACTACAGGACAATCAGCCTGATCAGCCACACCAGCAAGATCATGCTAAGAGTCATTCTCAACAGACTCAAAGGCGAAGCTGAAGAACACTTGGCAGAAGAACAAGCCGGATTCAGGGCAGGCCGAAGCACAGTTGAACAGATTTTCAACTGCGCATTATGATGGAAAAACACCTCCAACACCAAAAAGAACTATACCACAACTTCATAGACTTCAAAAAAGCCTTCGACAGAGTGTGGCACGAAGGACTGTGGCATGTTTTGAGAGGCTTTGGCATCGAGGAGGGACTAATTCAAACCATCCAGTCCCTGTACAACTCTGCCAGTAGTGCGGTCCTCCTCAACAACAACATGGGTAAAGTACTTCAAGACAACGGTCGGTGTCCGTCAAGGATGACCTACTCTCTCCGGTGCTGTTCAATCTCTATCTGGAAAACATCATGAAAGAGACTCTACATGATTTTGAGTCCACAATCTCCATCGGGGGCGAACGATCAACAACCTACGTTTCGCCGATGACATCGACCTGATGGGGGGCAGCAACACGAACTGCAAGGTCTCACCAACAGACTGGCAGACACATCAAAGGCATATGGCATGGAGGTCAGCTGCGAAAAGAGCAAAGTCATGGTCAACAGCGCAAACAACACCGCTGCACGGATCACCATGAACGGCCAACAGCTCGAAGAGGTGGACGCTTTTAAATACCTCGGCGCCACACTCACCAAGGACGGACGCTCCACCACCGAAATCAAGACCAGGTTCGCCATCGCAACATCCACCACGGCAAAATTTGATAAGATCTGGAGCAGCAAAGACATCAGCTTCCCAACAAAGATCACACTATACAAAGCCCTGGTTCTGTCCATCCTTCTCTATGGCTGCGAGAGCTGGACCATGACAGCTGAGACGACCAGAAGAGTCCAAACGTTTGAGACCAAGTGCTACAGACGCATGCTAGGGATCTCCTGGAAAGACCACAAGACCAACGACTTCGTTCGTGCCCAAATAACATCACGGGCAGGCCCGCAGGAACCCCTCCTAGCGCTTGTGAAAAGGAGTTTGGTCACGTCACTCGTCACAACAGCCTACCCAAGACAGTGCTGCAAGGAACATTGGAAGGTGGCCGCAGACGCGGACGACCAGCAAAGAACTGGATGGATAACATCAAAGAGTGGACCCGAATGGACAGCCCCTCCCTGATCAGAGCGGCAGAAGACAGACCTGGCTGGCGCTCTCTGGCCCGCAAGACGTCCATCATGTCTCCCCCACGACCATCCGGTCAAGGGAGAAAGTGAAGTGAGAGTGTGAAGATCTATTCATTCATCCAACACCGTTTTATATGGAGAGATGGGCAGATACCCTTTGTACATAAGTACATTTGTGAAATGTATTAAGTACTGATTGAAGATCTTGAAGCTACCCCAGTCCCGTTTTAGCAGGCAAGCCTATGATGTGATGCTTTTAGAAATGGAAAAAAGGTAAAGAAAACTGGCTCATAAAGTAAAGAAAGTCCTTTCAGAACAAAGTTTTGGAATAGTGTGGATGGCCCAGGAAGTAGGGAATGAGCAACAGTTTATTGCGGAATTTAAAGACAGGCTTATTTGTTCTTTTAAACAGAATTGGCACTCAGATATGGAAAGTAAAGAAAAATATCGCTGGTTTTTCTCATTTAAGAATGTGTTTCATTCTGAAAAGTTTCTCAATGTCATAACAGATAGATGGCACAGAATAAATTACGCAAGATTTAGGTTGAGAACTTTAGGTTTTAATGCGAACAAAAGATGGTTTGAATGTGAAACATCCACAGAATCTCCTTGTCCTGCATGTAGACACATTATTGATGACGAAGAACACTTTCTGTTCCACTGTACTGCTTATAATGAAGTGCGGACAAATTGTTCACTTTTCCAGTTAGATATAGCGAAAAGACAAAATGTTGCTGTCGTGTTATCATCAGATGATGAACTTGTAATTAAATCAGTTGCGAAATTCATCGCAGAAGCATTGAAAATTAGACAGATGAAGGATAGTGAAATTTAAGATAATGCATTATAAGAGATATCTGAATGAATATTATCTTCGCAAGTGGAAGAGATCAGTAAGATACATTGTCATCATTTGATCGAGTGGATGGTCGAGTCAGTCTTAAGGGTTTTTTTTTTTCTAACTGCATTACTCCTGTGCGTGAGGACATAAGGAAATGTTATGAATTTATTTGTGTTTAACCTTTGATTTGGTGCACACTAGGAATGAATGTGTACTATTTGTTTGCAGGAAAGGAAGAGGGAAATGTTATTGTTCTGTTACCTCTCCCCCCTTGTCAAAAGACCTCTTTGGTAATGACAATAAAACATCAAAGTGTGTGTGTGTGTGTGTGTGTGTGTGTGTGTGTGTGTGTGTGTGTGTGTGTTGTGTGTGTGTCTGTGTTTGTGCGTGAGTGCGTGAGTGTGTGTGTGTGTGTGTGTGTGTGTGTGTGCGTGAGTGTGTGTGTGTGTGTGTGTGTGTGTGTGTGTGTGTGTGTGTGTGTGTGTGTGTGTGTGTGTGTGTGTGTGCCGAATTAAAAGAAAAGAACTGAAAACTGAAGACTTGATTTTTTATTTTGTCAAGACCTTTGCCAGAAGGATGTAAGTTGGCTTGTTCTTCCCATTCAATTTGTAACCTGGACATCAAGTAAATGGACGTGGTGGACAGTTCAATGTGAGCAGCCTTTGTTGAGGGCTCTGGTGGGAAGATATCAGGAGGCTCACAGGTTCTTGTTATGCCCTCAACGTTAAGTGATGACCTGACTTTCCGTGTCGTCGAAAGATGCTGATAAACTGCAGAATCAAATTCCAGAGCTCGGCTTTGAACTTGCTACCAGTTAGACAATACAAGTAGAAATTAACGGCACTGTTAAGATACCATAAGACGTTACCAGTAGTGTACAAGATATCATATTTTCCTTTCTTAATCGGGTCGTCCCTGTTGATGAAATGAGCTGTGGCGTTGTGGATCGTTATTGGCGCTGTCAGGAGGAAAAAGGAGGCACTAATGGTGATTAAAGTCACAGTCAACGAAGACACCTTCTGCTGTCTGGAATCCTGGGTGGCTTGTTGTGTTGTGATGTCCCTGCTCGTTCTCACTGACCTGACTAGTTTCCACAGAAGAACACTGTTACTGATGATCAGTAGTATGGAAGGTAGGAAAGAAAATTCAATCAAGTCTACCCAGGGCCACACCGTGACGAAAAACCATCGGTAACTTTCTGATGCGCCCTCGACACAGCACCTGCTGAAGAAATCAACACAAAGCTCTTCGTCACGATGATATCCGACGAGAAAGTGACAGTGGATCAGAGTGATGACAACAACCAGTAAACCAGCGACAGCCCGCGACTTTCTCTTCGTCCACGTGGCGCTGATGCGATGCGGCCACAAGACAGAGGCTGCTCTTTGTAAGGTGAGGGTCACCAGTATCCATGGGGACAACACTCCAGGTGTGTACAGCACCACGTAGTACACTTTACAGGGCCAAGACCCAAGATGGTCAAGGGATGCCATTTCAAACGTTGCATTGAGCCAGTCTTGCAGGGGGCCCACAATCAACAGCAGCTGGTCAGAGCAGGCCAGAACCTGGAACAAAATGCCGGAACTGGACGCAGGCAGACGATGCATGATCAGCATTGTCGCACAGTTTCCGAAGAGTCCGATCACAAACACGAAAGGTGGGCCAATTTTCCAGATCAGGTTAGAGGTATCAAGATAGGATTGGTATAGATCCCACCAAAGTCATCATCATCCCATTCGTGTTCAGGTATATCTTCTGTGCTGGCTATGATCGTGCTCACGAAGACGAGTGACACGTTGAACGTGACTGGATTGAGTTCTGTTATCATGCTTGATTTGCTTGGTGTTGTGATCAGGGGTCTGCTTTGCTCATTTCATAGTTTAATTTAATTCAAAATGATTTTTTTTCGATTTAGACTGTATGAGGGAATTATACAGTGCAGATGTGGCGTTCTGATAATTAGTAAATAAATCAATATATTGTTACACACATAAACACAGACAGAGAGAGAGAAGACAGACAGACAGACAGACAGACAGAGAAACAGACAGACAGGCGTTCAGAATCAATAGTTATGTGTCTTTATGATACATCATGCAAGATGCTTGTGAACAAATAGTTTAAAACTATATTTGGGACAGAAAGCTAGTATTCACCTGCAAAAAAAACTTTTTCTTCAAAGATAGAAGCGGGTAACAGAAGTCACGTGGTTAAAGACGATGCAAATGAAAGTTTGAAATCTATGTCTTCAAATGTGAAATTGTTGTTGAAAATGCAAACATGACAATGCCAGACTAACAAGCTGGTAGGCTGACAGCATACAAACATAGGTAGTGCACCAGACGACTCCTTGTCTGAGCGATGCCATTCTCCTGTGCTTGGCCTGGTACCTCTTAGCAACTCAACAAGATCAAGGGTCAAGGATCATGCCCACTTGAGGTCACGTTCGTGGTCAGTCACAGACCTCCCACAATCAGCTGCAAGGGCAGGGGTGGTTTTGTTTTGGTCTGCTGGGATAAAGATCAGCACTCGACAACTGACTCCAGTGACGATCAAGAAGGAAGGACACACTTCAACTCGTCTTGGTTTTGTAGAAAAAAAAAAGACTGTTTGCTTGATTGTGGAAACAAACAGTAACTTTACGCGCTGTAGTTTGTTCATATCAAGTAATTTTACGCACTGTAGTTTGTTCATATCAAGTAATCTTGCGCACTGTAGTTTGTTAATATCAAGTAATTTTATGCGCTGTAGTATGTTCATAGCAAGTAACTTTACGCACTGTAATATGTTCATAGCAAGTAACTTTACGCACTGTAGTTTGTTCATATCAAGTAACTTAATGCGCTGTAATATGTTCATATCAAGTAACTTAACGTGCTGTAATATGTTCATATCAAGTAACTTTATGCGCTGTAATATGTTCATATCAAGTAATCTTACGCACTGTAGTTTGTTCATATCAAGTAACTGTACGCACTGTAATATGTTCATATCAAGTAACTTAACGCACTGTAGTTTGTTCATATCAAGTAACTTTATGCGCTGTAATATGTTCATATCAAGTAACTTTATGCGCTGTAATATGTTCGTATCAAGTAACTTTACGCACTGTAATAATGTTCATATCAAGTAACTTTACGCACTGTAATATGTTCATATCAAGTAACTTTACGCACTGTAGTTTGTTCATATGAAGTAAATTTTCCTGCTGTAATATATTCATATCAAGTAACTTTACGCACTGTAGTTTGTTCATATGAAGTAAATTTACGTGCTGTAATATATTCATATCAAGTAACTTTACGTGCTGTAATATGTTCATATCAAGTGACTTTACGCATTGTAGTTTGTCCTCATTGTTAGTACTGGTCCGTCAGCCTCTGTCGTGGAGACACAAACACCATTCTGTCTGGTGAAAGGCATCATTTAGCAGTTCCTCAGATACTCCAGACCAGACAAGCGCAATAGGGTCCTCAGTGTTTTGCTTTCTGTAGTCAATGGTGTCACCTTTCCCTTCTCCTAGCGTTGCAGCTTCTGAAAGCAAGAAGTACTGAACACGTCTTCAGCAATACATTCTCCATGCCAGACAATCTTCTGCTGGCCTTTTTCCCGCCAACAGTACTTCTGTTGCAGTCTTACCACACAACCAAACAAACGAATGTTTGTATCTGGAGAATGCACGATGATGGTAGACTCACCAGATGAGGGCATGGCAACATGAAAGGTCTAGAGGTTTCATTAAGTGTAAATTCCTCCTGTGTAGTGCCAGAGTTCTTACACATGATCTGATTCTCTTGTTTAATCGTTGGGACGTTACTGATCTATATACTTGCCTAAATTTTCTTGCATACATTATGTATTACTTCCATGGATGAGTGAGTTTTTTTTTCAGATTTTGTTCTCTTCAGTAAACAGAGAAGTTTCCCGCACTTCTTTTTCTTTTTTTTTTTTTTTGTTCCCTTGCGTGTCCTTTGATTTTGTCCTTTGCCGTCCTTCGCCTTTCCCAAGTGTTCCTTTGTACCTGTACCTCCGAGTCCTTTGGCATTTTCCTGGCGTTTCCTTTGATCTCTTACTTTTCAGTCCTTCGGTGTGTCCATGGCGTTTCCATTGATCTTTCCAGTTCTTCACTGTTTACCTGCTGCTTCCGTTTTTATCTCATGCTTTCAAGAAGATCCCGTCCTTTTCTAAATCCCTTTTCCCAGCCAGCAGAGAGAGATGAAGATCTGTGAAAGAGCGTATGACGACTCGATCGTACTTGTGTTTACAAAGTTCCCACGGTGTGGTTTCATTAGCAATCTGCGAACAGAAAGTTAGCATTCTGCGCATAGAACGTTAGCAGTCTGCACATGGAAAGTTTGCAACATGCACATAGAACGTTTGCAACCTGCACATAGAAAGTTTGCAACCTGCACATAGAGTTTACACCGAATAGAAAGTTTGCAACCTGCACATAGAAAGTTTGCAACCTGCACATAGAAAGTTAGCAATCTGCACATAGAAAGCTAGCAGTCTGCACAAAGACAGTTAGCAGTCTATGCGTAGATAGTTAACAATCTGCACAGAAAGTTAGCAGTTTGCACATAGAAAGTTAGTAGTCTGCACATAGAAAGTTAGCAGTCTGTACACACAAAGCAGCATTCCAGTCAATGACGTAACTGAGAGAGGGCAGGAGGATCACTGAATTCAACACCAAGGCTCCTCAGTCAATGCCGTAGCTGAGCGAGGGCAGGAGGATCACTGAATTCAACACCAAGGCTCCTCAGTCGATGCCGTAGCTGAGAGAGGGCAGGAGGATCACTGAATCCAACACCAAGGTTCCTCAGTCAATGCCGTAGCTGAGAGAGGGCAGGAGGATCACTGAATTCAACACCAAGGTTCCTCAGTCAATGCCGTAGCTGAGCGAGGGCAGGAGGATCACTGAATCC
Organism: Conus canariensis; assembly: GCA_033310375.1. Lineage (NCBI taxonomy): Eukaryota > Metazoa > Mollusca > Gastropoda > Neogastropoda > Conidae > Conus > Conus canariensis. The sequence goes on along the minus strand of CM065725.1, from coordinate 10,517,685 downwards.
AACAGCAAGGCTCCTCAGTCAATGCCGTAGCTGAGAGAGGGCAGGAGGATCACTGAATTCAACACCAAGGCTCCTCAGTCAATGCCTTAGCTGAGAGAGGGCAGGAGGATCACTGAATCCAACACCAAGGCTCCTCAGTCAATGCCGTTAGCTGAGAGAGGGCAGGAGGATCACTGAATTCAACACCAAGGCTCCTCAGTCAATGCCTTAGCTGAGAGAGGGCAGGAGGATCACTGAATTCAACACCAAGGCTCCTCAGTCAATGCCGTAGCTGAGAGAGGGCAGGAGGATCACTGAATTCAACACCAAGGCTCCTTTGTCCCAGGCCACTTCGTCGTCCTCCCCTTGGCTCTGCCAAGAGAGCTCAGATACACGATGATGACAACCTTGCCTTACCGGGTACCTTGTCTACTGGCATCCCATGGTAATCCATTCTACTGCCAAGCTTCATAAACGATTATTCTTATACCTGGGAGCGGGGGGGGGGGGGGGGGCTAAACCTTTGGAACTCATCCCATCCCAGGATCCCCTGCCGTTAGACTGGAACACAAGCATGTAATAAGGTTTGGTGGGGGGGGGGGGTTATCATTAAAACTGTTCTGAAGGAAATCACAGACTGAGCTCGAAACAAGAAACTTCCTCAATCGTTCTTCCAGATTTTCCCCACCCTATTCTTTGCCAAGAAGAAAAACCGGAAGTGACGTCACACCATACACCTCAGCCACACAAACAGATATAGCAGGCAGTCACACTTCCTCTGGCAGAACGACAAGCAAATCATGGGCAGTGGTCTTCCTAGGGACTGCACTGTCAGCTGCAGTGGCCCGATGTCTCTTGTCATGTCCCTGTCCATCCACTGGCCCTTTCAGGAACGTCTGTTAGAGTTCTCCTCCAGCCTCTCTTTTACACTTTATACGTTTCCCATGTCTGGTGAAACCTGTCTAAAACTGAACAATTTCTCCCCTTCATCCTTGCAAGAATTCACTCCTCGAGTAAAGGCCATATGCTTGAGCAATAGGATGATAGTAAGTACATTGTCGCTGTTTGGTGCGGCCACCTTGCACTTCTAAAATAAAAATTCAGCAAATATTTATGTTGACATGTTCATTTTTGGTTGTCAGCTGCATCCCATAAGAAGGCTGTTAGTCTGCTCCGCCTAAATCTTGATAGTGGGCTGCTTTTATATCAGTCACGACCAGTGCATTCATGACCTATGTACTTGATGGGTCTTTTATGATATCAGTCATGACCAATGCATTCATGACCTATGTACTTGATGCGTCTTTTATGATATCAGTCATGACCAATGCATTCATGACCTATGTACTTGATGCGGCTTTTATGATATCAGTCATGACCAATGCATTCATGACCTATGTACTTGATGCGTCTTTTATGATATCAGTCACGACCAATGCATTCATGACCTATGTACTTGATGCGGCTTTTATTCATTTCCATTTCCTGAAATACCACTTGGTTGCTTCTCATTAGACCCACGTTAACAGTAAAACACAGAATGCAAAGTGCTCACCCTACTGTGGGTTTGGTGTTGTCGAGGTTCCAAGCAACACTTCAGTCACGTCCAGCATTGCCTAACACATGCTCCATCTCTCATTTTTTAAATGTCCATGTTCACTTTTTCACCAACTTACATTAACAAAGGAAGTGTTACATCACGCACTCTCCCCTGTCAACAAATGAGGCGCTATGCATCGGATATCCACTCGTAAACAAAGCCAAAAACTGTATCGTTACTGAAACGCAAAATATAAATGAAAAAAAAAAATCAAACCAGAGAGTAAATTAATGCTTGTCTTACAAGCTGAAGCTTTGTCATACAATTGTGCCACCCATTTCCGTGCATGCGTACAAAGCATAGCAACTTCACTGCAAAGAAAACTGTAAACAGTAAAGATAAATTGCTTAAGAAGTGTACTGCAGATCTCTTATACCCATTACATTCGTTTCAGAGGCACAGTAACTGTACTGGCCTTTAAATGGCAATCTTCCATGAGGCAGGGAACAGTAAACAGTGATCAATGAACACGTGGGACACCTTCTAAGGAGCAAGAGCTAGTCTGCATGTTCTCTGGTCACAGTATTGGCCTTTGTTTGGTCCATTTATCTTGGTGGTGTACGGACTGTGTAGCCCTCTCGTAGCTCCATTCCTAAAGGCGATGCAACAACTGTTATGTTCTTTGTTTCTTTTGTTCATTTTCCCAAAAGAATGATTGTGCTTGTCTGTTTTGTTTCTTTTGTTCAGTTTCCCAAAAGAACGATTGTGCTTGTCTATTTTGTTTCTTTTGTTCAGTTTCCCAAAAGAATGATTGTGTTTGTCTATTCTTCTTGTCACTTTGGTGGTGTGGAAACTGCATTGTCTTTTTTACTCATTTCATTCGTTTCAGTGATGCACTAACTGTGAAGTTTTTTTTGTTTTTTTTGTCCATCCATTGAGTCTGGTGATGTAGTTACTGTATTTTGTTTTGTTTCGTTTTGCTCATTCATTTGTTAATTCCATGTGTAGTGCAAGAACTGTTGGGTCTTTTGTTCGTTCATTCAATGTGTTGTTGTGACTGCATTTCCTGTTGGTTGTACCATTTATTTTGACAGTGTAGCAAGTGTACTTTCTCTCGTTTGTCCCATTCAGTTTAGCGGTATGGCAACACTTTTAGATTCTTATTTCAACTTCCACCACGGCCACTAAACTTTCAACTGAACTTCCAAACCTGTGCCAAATGCTGTCCAAATATTCTTGCACAAAGGCGCTATCTGGCTTTAGCTCTCTGTAGTTTACCGTGCTTAGCATACACACCTCGGTGTTCCTGCCAAAGAGAGTCCTCTGTTAGTGACTTTTGTCGGCAGGATCACAAGGGGTCTGTTGACAGAGTTTAGAATGTCAAGAAAGGTTAATAAGCCCACAACCTTTGTGTTTGCTATCTCAAAATGTTAATATTTATAAACTGGAGAGAGTGTAAACCCAATCGACCACTACTAAGAGAAAATGTATGAGCGCATAGAGTGTGCGCATGTGTGTGTGTGTGCGTTTGGGCGCGCGCGCGCATGCATGTATATATGTGTGTGTGTATGTGTCTTTGTGTGTGTGTATGCGCGTGCGCGCGCGCGAGTGTGTATGTGTGTGTGTGTGTGCGCGCGCGCATATGTGTGTGTATGCATGAGTACGTGAATGTCTGTCTGTGTGAGTGCGTGTGGATTTAAGTGATGCTGGGAACTGGATTGGGGTTGAAACATGCATATTATCAAACGCATTTGTGTCCCTCGCTTTTGGTATATTTGAATATGGGTAGAAGAAATGGACTTCACCCTACGTCAGTATTAGATAACGACCACCTCTAGACCTTGTTTTGTTTTCTTTTAACAATTATTCTAAAGGGATGTAAATCAAACAATTTGTCACATTCCCCTTTTTTCATACATTCTTTCCTGTGTTGAAAACCAAACGTTAGAGTTCCCTCATTTTAATCTAATGTAAATGTAGGTCACATAAAATTAGTAATACAAAAAGTTCAAATCAAGTCGTTTCAATGTAACTGAAGTTTTTTCCACACACAAACAGAATCTGAGGTCGGACTAGATTGTGTTAATTAGCTTTTGCCCGATTTCAATTTACTCCTTTCTTGCCCATTGAACCTTCTCCCAGAGTTGGTCATGCAGCGTATGAAAATGTGGTAGGACTCCCTCTTGTGTTAGAGGCGTTGTTCACTTTGGGTATGCGAGTCAACGATCCCTTCGTTGGTACCTCTGCATCTAGCAAGTCCTGTCTGTATTTCATCCATGATGGTAACGCTTTGTGACTGCGATCTGTTCAGAATGATTCAAGGCATTCGTCTCCTGGCAGAATAATGCCTGACAGAGGTGGCAATGACCCATGGTCGAACAGACTGGCAGCTGTCATAAGACTCCTAAAGTTCTCCGCATGCACTGAGTCACGGGCGTTTGCACATTGAACGTAACATGCTGAGTCAGGAGGTTTGCATTCTGAACGTAACACGCTCTAAGTCAGGAGGTTTACATTCTGGATGTAACACGCTCTATGCCAGGAGGTTTGCATTCTGAACACAACACGCTCTATGCCAGGAAGTTTGCATTCTGAACGTAACACGCTCTAAACCAGGACGCTTACATTCTGGATGTAACACGCTCTATGCCAGGAGGTTACATTCTGAACGTAACACGCTCTATGCCAGGAGGTTTGCATTCTGAACGTAACACGCTCTAGGCCAGGAGGTTTGCATTCTGAACGTAACACGCTCTAAGCCAGGAGGTTTGCATTCTGAACGTAACACGCTCTAGGCCAGGTTTGCATTCTGAACGCAACACGCTCTAGGCCAGGAGGTTTGCATTCTGATCGTAACACGCTCTAAGCCAGGAGGTTTGCATTCTGAACGTAACACGCTCTAAGCCAGGAGGTTTGCATTCTGGATGTAAAACGCTCTAAGCCAGGAGAGGTTTGCATTCTGATCGTAACACGCTCTATGCCAGGAGGTTTGCATTCTGGATGTAACACGCTCTATGCCAGGAGGTTTGCATTCTGAACGTAACACGCTCTATGCCAGAAGATTTGCAAATTGAGCGTAAATGCTGAGTCAGGGATGTTTGAATTCCTAACGTAACGCGCTCTAAACCAGGGGCGTTTGCATTCTGAACGTAACACGTTTTGAGCCAGGAGTGTTTGCATTCTGAACGTAACATGCTCAGAAACAGGGCCGTTTGCATTATTAATGTAACATGCTCTGGATAAGGGGCACTTGCATTCTGAACGAAACACGTTCTAAGACATGGGCGTTTAAACTCTGACAGTAGCATGCACTGAGTCATGGGCGTTTGCATTCTGAACGTAACATGCCCTGAGTCAAAGGCGTTTGCATTCTGAATGTAACATGCTCTAAAGAGTCAGGGCGTTCGCATTCTGAACGTAACATGCTCTGAGGAGTCAGGGGCGTTCGCATTCTGAATGTAACATGCTATGAGCCAGGGGCGTTTGAATTCTGAATGTAACATGTTCTGAAGAGTCAGGGACGTCTGCAATCAAAACGTAACATGCTCCGAGTAAGGAACGTTTGCTTTCTGAACGAGACACGCTCTAAGACATGTGCACTTGCGTTATGAAAGTAACATGGAGTGAGTCTGGAGCGTTTGCATTCGAAAAGAACGAACTGCCCATTTTCATATGGGTACGGTGCATATCGGTCGCACTCTCCCTCCTCTTCCCTCTCCGTCCCTCCCCTTCCCTCCCCCTTCCCTCCCCTTTCTCCCCCTCCCTCCCTATTCCTTTCACCGTCCCGGGGCATTCATCAGAAGTAAGGAACATCAAAGAGAAAGTCTAACCACTGACAAGTTCTTATTCTCTGATGGCACCCAATATCAAAAGATAAGAAGGGGGGCTGGGGCAGGGTGATGGCAGCAGTAGAACAAAGATGCTGCTGTTTCTGATGCTCAACCGCAAATAACGTTTAAGATTTTGGAGATGACGGGACCAGATAGTGGAATGAGAGATGGGTAATTCAGTATGATTAAAAACGGTCAATGCAATCACCGTTATTATGAATGGTCAATGCAAACAGACAATGATACAAATATTTCTTATATCCTCGCACAACGTTAGCGAAGTGAAGAATACATGAACTAGTGAATAATGTTGCGACAACAGACAGCCGACTGATGACTCGAAGGGCAATGACAGATGATGACTTGTCATGAGAGACGGTGAAGGGTTCTCCTCTCACCTAGGCAGGAGGCCAGTAAGAAAGGGAGAGGGGGGGGGGGAGACAGAAAACAAAGCATGGCTGATGTTCTCCCCTGCCTACCCTTTACTTCAAATGTAGGGTGGAAGTAAAGTCGAAAAAGGTCAGCAGAAGAGCTGAAGAATGGCGATCTTTCCCACAAGCTCCTCATTGGAACAGTCATGGCGCAGGGCTGGGACCAAGCGGTACTGCTGTTTGACAACCCACACACACTACTGGCACAGAGCAGTGCAGCCAGGGTGGGTTGTCAGAACAGGAACCGGAAACAGCTGATCAAGTTCCTGCATTCTCTTCCTTTTATTCCAGGGGCAGTAAACCTCGGTGACGTCATGAGGAGGCTGACACAACGCAAAATGTCAGAACAATGAAAATTGTCACAATTGTAACTTACTTACTTTTTTTGCGTACCTGAATCACGCAAAATCTATGAATTGTAAGTGTGCGTACCTGAATCACGCAGAATGTATGAATTTTGTTAGTCTGCGTACTTGAATGACGCAAAATGTATGAATTGTTAGTCTGCGTACCTGAATCATGCAAAATCGAACAATTCTTACGTTTTGCGCAGGGGCATTAGGAGCTCCATTTTCTTTAGGCACACACACACACACACACACACACACACACACACACACACACAAACACACACACACACACACACAACACACACACCACGCACGCACGCACGCACGCACACACACAGCACACCACGCACGCACGACACACATGCACGCACCACCACACACACACACATGCACGCACGCACGCACGCACACACACATACGCCGACAACGCACGCCACACACACGCGCATGCCACGCCACACACACACACACACACACACACACACACACACACACAACACGATTCTTTTTGTTCAGAATGTCCCATTTAGAATGCATTCGCGTAAGAAAAAAAAGTAACATCCGCAACATGTTCTGCTTTATCAGAGGCTAACCCTGGTTGCTGAACGGGTCACCCCGATTTGTGCGTCCTTGACTGCTAGTCTGCTGTCACGTGAAGTGCAGACATGCTTCTGCCGACCAACCAAGTCTTTAAACTCAATGACAGGGAGAAAGAAATAAGGTACGGTGCATCTGCTTCCCATGGTGACACACACTTTGCGACCAAAGATGCTCCACTCAGCAGAGTTAAGCTGGCATCTGACCAGGCACACTTGAGTGTATAACCAGCTGCTGTCACACTGAGTGCGGTTAACTGACAGATCTGCACTTCGCATGCAAGACACTTGCACAGCCTGAAGCGCTGGTCCATGAAAGTCTCATGTCTTTAAAAGCAAACTACAAACTTGTGGACGCAGCGTTTGAAATGGAAAAGTAAGACCATTTCAACCAGCCCCTAACCGGAGTTGAGTTTGTCGTGGGCTCAGTTGGAAAGACTGGGACCCCACATTCGAGTTTCATACATCTTATGAATGGGTCTCTGAGAGTGTCGCTCGCATTTCCCAACCAACACTGCAGGTGTCTGTATTTCTCCAGTCTGGTGAAAGTCAGGATGCATCATGAAAACACACACAGAGTACAACCCTGTCATGCGGTCTCAGGACATGATGGAAGTCAGCTGCATCATCTTCATCGTTCTCATCCAATCGATCAGCATTCAAAAGAGTCTCAAATTCTGTGGCCCTTCATGCCCTGTCGCTAATGGACATGGAAGCGCCCTCTGGAGGGAGAGCTCACTCACGCCGGCTACGTGACCAAGCAATTACATTTTTCAGTAGGGGGGACTTACGGTGGTGTCCTGCATGTGTTGGATCAGAACAGGCACACTGAACACCATCGAAGTGACTTGGCAGCAGTGCAGTGTCTCCTCTGGTGGGTTGCCTCATGACGACTTGACATGCACTGCTCCCTGTTGATTGCCGTTCCAGTGTTGGGGCAGAACGGGCCAGGCTGTGGCTGCAGACGAGGATGTAGTAGAATGAGTGGCGTGGGTGCAATGCTACCGAGGAAGCACAGAAGACGGGACAGAAAATAAAAACTTCCAGAGAGAACTGGACAGCAGAAAAAAAAGCCCTTCCTTCCCCTCACCTCCCTTTCCCCCATTCTCACTGTCTCCCCCGTCACCCCCCCCCCCCTTCACATCGTCTCTTCCACCACCATCCTCATGCAAGCGTTTTTACTCCCCTTACCCTTAACACTCCATAGAGGGCGGGCTGCGTCACGAAAGATGACCCCTGCTTTCTTCTTTGTATTGTCCTCCTGATGAAGCCTATGCCTCTGGGACCGTTGGAAGCCTCTGGCTATGTCAGCTTGTGACAGCTGTCTTAACCACTCAGCTACTAGGCGTCCAGAACACTGAAGATCCGCCGTTGACATCTCTGGGGAGTGTTGATTTGCGACCGTGCTAACAGCTGTCTGGAGTATTGTTGGTAACGTGCTGCTAACAACTGTCTGGGGAGTATTGTCTGGTAGCGTGGTGCTAACAGCTGTCTGGGGAGTATTGTTGGTACGTGGTGCTAACGCTGTCTGGGAGTATTGTTTGGTACGTGTGCTAACAGCTATCTGGGGAGTATTGTTTGGTAACGTGCTGCTAACACTGTCTGGGGAGTATTGTTTGGTAACGCTGCTAACACTTCTGGGAGTATTGTTTGTAATGCTGCTAAACCTATCTGGAGTATTGTTTGTAACTGCTGCTAACCTTTGGGGATATTGTTTGTAACACTGCTAACACGCTTATTTCGTGGCAGTGTTGATTTTGTAACATCTGCTAACACCTATCTGGGAGTA
>CM065725.1:10481670-10499170 GCA_033310375.1 Conus canariensis | reverse complement strand
CCACTTGGGGTCGTTGTCCTCCTTCTTTATCCAATATCGAATCAGTCAGCTTCCTCATCACCCTGCATGTTGCAATGTGAAGATGTCCACAAGATGACCGTGTGCTTAGTGGACTGCTGCAGAATGGCCAGGGCAAAGACAAGAGAGTTCAGTTTCTTGTTTTGAGGATTCCGTACAGGCTGCAGGACTGAGAGACAGTCAGAGAAGACGATAACTTTGGGATGTGGGCCCTCTCTGGTCTCACTTTGTTTGTGGCTGCTGTCAGTGGGATGTGGGGCCTCTCTGGTCTCACTCTGTTTCTGGCTGCTGTCAGTGGGATGTAGGGCCTCTCTGGTCTCACTGTTTGTGGCTGCTGTCAGTGGGATGTGGGGCCTCTCTGGTCTCACTCTGTGGCTGCTGTCAGTGGGATGTGGGGCCTCTCTGGTCTCACTGTTTGTGGCTGCTGTCAGTGGCATGCAGGGCCTCTCTGGTCTCACTCTGTTTGTGGCTGCTGTCAGTGGGATGTAGGGCCTCTCTGGTATCACTGTTTGTGGCTGCTGTCAGTGGGATGTAGGGCCTCTCTGGTCTCACTGTTTGTGGCTGCTGTCAGTGGGATGTAGGGCCTCTCTGGTCTCACTCTGTTTGTGGCTGCTGTCAGTGGGATGTAGGGCCTCTCTGGTATCACTCTGTTTGTGGCTGCTGTCAGTGGGATGTCGGGCCTCTCTGGTCTCACTCTGTTTGTGGCTGCTGTCAGTAGGATGTGGGGCCTCTCTGGTCTCACTCTGTTTGTGGCTGCTGTCAGTGGGATGTAGGGCCTCTCTGATCTCACTGTTTGTGGCTGCTGTCAGTGGGATGTGGGGCCTCTCTTGTCTCACTCTGTTTGTGGCTGCTGTCAGTGGGATGTAGGGCCTCTCTGGTCTCACTCTGTTTGTGGCTGCTGTCAGTAGAGCATCTCAAACCGAGCCACGATACCAACCGTAGGACGTTCTGTCCCTTACGTGTTTTAACATGTATACGTTTCACTGTAGTTCATACCAGGTGGAATGGGGGTGACTGTCGTAACAAAAGGTCAAAAGAAGCAGCAAAATTAACCATTTCAACGCTAGCTATCCGTAATGCTGCAAGCAGTTGAAATCAGCTTTGCATCCGAACTGCCGTGATATAATAAATTACTAGGCTGCAAATTTTGAGCAACGGAATAAAATACTATCATTCATACATCATGTTAAAGAAGATACTGCCAAAAAAACATATTCAATGTAATTTTCAAACATGAGATGAAACCTGAAGAGAACAGACACACGCTCCAAAAACATTCTGAATCGCAATGTGTTCGAAATACCAAAAGGCAGCTGTGAAACGTACGCATGCAGATAACAGCGCGAACACTAAGGCTGTGAAAGGGTTAAAATTCACACGCATGTTGACCATCAACTTTTTGAGACTACATTGTACGTCATTCTCCATACGATTGTGAAGCTGTTACACGTCCGAAAAGACCTCAGCCACTAAGTTGATATACCTCTCGATTTTGTTACTTGTCTGTTTTCGAAGTTCTTATATAAGATTATTTATTTCTGTTACGGATGCGTTGGTGCGTGTGTCTGTTTGTCTGACTCACAGAAATTCGGATGCGTGTACGATTTTTTTAATTCACACACACCCACGCATTCGAAATATGAACAGCCAGGCAACAAGTCAACGTTTTCTTTTTTTATGCTGCCCGAGCCATCAAAACACAAATACACAAATACACAAAAACACAGCAATATACAACAATATCAGTTCAGCAGAATAACGTGCGCCGTAATCCTAGGCGTACAATTCATGTGAGAGAGAGAGAGAGAGAGAGAGAGAGAGAGAGGAGAGAGAGAGGAGAGAGAGAGAGAGAGAGAGAGATGTATATAAATATTTTTATTTTCTTTTCTTTCTTTTGGCCACGTCCGGCTCAACACGACAGTCCACAGACGTCGCAAATCTCTCGTGAAGAATGCTGTAGAAGTAGTTCTCTCCTGGGACTCACACAGTCAGGAGGAGCAGCTCGCAGAGTCCCCACAGAACCGAAGCGACGCCTCTGTCCACAACAGCAGAAACGACGGCTCTGGTAGCACTGGACCAACAGGTCGCTGGTTCAAATACCTCAAGAGCGGCGGCTCTGGCTCGGCAGCAGCGGCGGCTCTGCACAACTGGCACGTCGGGTTACTGTCGACTCCCAGGTCGACCTCTCCACACCCCAGCAGGGTGGAGACAGGGGTAGATCTCGGCTACGCCCCAGATCCGGGCGCAGTGGCAAGTCGGGTTACTGTCGACTCCCACGTCGACCTCTCAACACCCCCAGCAGGGTGGAGACAGGGGTAGACTCCGGCTACGCCGAGACCCTCTATCAGTGGCAGCCAGTTCCCGGTCACACTAGGACAATGACTTTACCTGGAGACTGATAACTACCTTGATTATCTAGCCTACTATAACATGGCTATTATTCATCATGGTTATTAATCATATTCATAACCAACAGTTACTTTATATTTCACCAGAACTTTGGGAAAAATACCCATAGCGAAATCTACACAGTTTCATTACAATATCACAATAGAACATTCTCTTTTTCAAAATCATGTTCTACACATTTGGGAAGAAAGGATTTCCACATAGACCTTTTCGAAATCATGCTTTACACATTGGGGGGGGGGGGGGGGGGGATTTCCACATAGACCTTTTACGAAAAACCAAGAATATAATTATTGCATATAAGAAACGATTTCCTTTCGTCTCTTTCATCAAGAAAAGAATGTTTTTATCATTTCATGTCTCTTCCATGACGACAAGAATTTTTTTATCATTTCAGATAATCACTACATCTCAGAGAAATGATTTCCACACACTCTTGTTTATCAACAAATAGATATTCATTATTCATATCAAAGGATGGTTTAAATACATATCACAACCATTAATACACGATAGTTTCCATCGCTCACTTCGGGAGCTTACGATCAATAACATCGTTACAATACATCAGAATAAACAAAACTTTTTTTTCATCATAAACCATGAACTAGCTAAGCCACCTCCTTTTCCGATCACTCATCGACAACATTTTTTTTCTTCTTTCTATTCATACTTTCTAAAAACAATTTCCTTCTATCACCCTATCAAGTCACAAGATATACCAAAAAACAACGAATACTTTTTTTTTCTAAAAACCTTTACTAGGCGCTGAGAAAGTTACAGTCGCCTATAGGAGGGAGAACGATTTCGGTTTGCGATTTCAAATTGCTAATAATGAAGTACCTGACTGCTACAGCAACTAGTTCAGGAGTACCTCTTCGGCCACTGGGAAGTTGCACTGCTGGAACTGCTGTAAAGACTGCCTGATCGTTTCAGCTCACCTGGCTTATACACAGCGCAGGTGAGCAGCAGTCAGGTAAACTAACCAACCGCTTTACGGGTGAACATGTTCCGGCCAACGCGGTTGTAAAAAAATTGTGACCGGATAGAAAACGGTCCGTCACAATTTCTGTCGTCAGTTTTCTCGATGCTTATCGCAGCCCTGACGAATTCGGTTTCAAGTAAAACACTGTAATTGTTTTCTAATGACTAGTCTAGATTGTGGTGTTTTTAAGCATCGTTTAACTGTACATCTTCCCAATCACTGAAATATACCTGTTCATCAGAAGAAAGCAGCACACAAGTCAAAAATACACAAATTGTTTTCACAAGTTCCAGATCACTAGAAAATAATGTTTCCTGAGTGAAACATGCGTGTACTTTTCATGTACGTTGTTTACACGTCTATAAACATTGATTCAGCTTCTACAAACAAAACTTGGAAGTAGTCAAGGTCATCGTAGTCCAAATTCTGTCCACTAGGTGAGCACAGATCAACTTTTTGTTCCACTGAGCAGCGGTCCGGCTGTTGTGTCTCCTGCAGCCACAGTCTTGCTCACTGTGTGGCGATGGAGACAGCATCAGCTTGCATGTCGAGGATATTTCAATGTACCATTTGTCAGCGGCACTTGAGGCAGCGTTTCGCCACCTGTCTCTCCTGATGGCCGTCGATAGTTCCGGGACAAATCTGCCGCTGCTTGAATACAGAGGACAACCGTGGAATGGATCCTGAAGACAGAAGTCTTTTCCCTCACCAAGACGCAGAGCTCTGAGCTGAAACCATCCTGTTTGCCAGACTAGCAGATTGACTGCGTCATACCTACAGACCTGGAAACGACTTCGAACAGGACTACTGGGTAATATTCCCCGAAGGAACCCAGACACCTTCAAACCTGGCCTCTGAAAAGCTACTGTTACGACTTGCAACGGACCAGCAGCGCAAACTCCTCCTGAAAGAATCACTGCGTTGGTTAATCGAAGTATAAGCTCAGCATCTAGTAACAGTCACTTTTCTCTTCAGAGGGCACTAAGACATGGCGAAAGCTTGGCCGAGTCTGGAGTTGTACTGTCTTCACCTGTCAGCGGAACAGCAACGAGTGAGGCTGCGGGATGCACACGGCAGTTGCTTGACGGTGGCGTTTTTCGGCGTGTGGGCTCTGCAGTCATGAAATAGGGGCCGATACACCATGGGAACGTTCCAGCGGAGGTTATATCGTGTCACATTTAGTGGCCATTACACAATGGCATCTGCCAGTAATGTTGTCTATCTGTCTGTGTCTGTGTCTGTGTGTCTGTGCCTGTGTCTTTGTGTGTCTGTGTGTGCGCACGTGCGCGCTTACGTGCGTGTGTTTGCATACGCATTCATTCTTCTCTCTCCTCTCTCACTCTCTCTCTCTCTCTCTCTCTCTCTCTCTCTCTCTCTCTCTCTCTCTCTCTCTCTGTCTTGTGGCTTCCCTTGTCTGGCTCCCAGCAAAACGTGTTTGAATCTGTACTGCTAAATTTCGGCCTATATCACCTATACATTGTTCAGCATGCCTTTTAAAGGTCTCCCATGTACTTTCTCTCTTTCTCTCCCGTTCACCTGTAGGCTCATTCAAACATTGTATGTGGCAGACGAATTTAATAGTTTGTATCACGCTTTCTTTCCTATATGGAAAAACTGATGACGCTCATGGCTTGATGTTCAAACTGAAAGAACATTCACACGTGAGTGCCTGAAAAGTGAAGATGAACAGTCAGCCATAAGCCTCCATATGAAGTTACGATTTCCTGGTTTTTATTGCACCGAGACATGCACAGTACTATGCTCCTGTTTCTGTGTATCAGGACTTTTAGAGTACACCCTAAATTTGGTTAGAAAAGTCATTATGCCTGTATACTTCTTTGCCAAATGGACCGGCGTGTCGCCTGAGAGATTTTGTTTTGTTTTTTCCAAGCTGCTTCAACCACCAGTTCATATCACTAACAAGCCGCAGGTTATCTGTCTGTATCATTTGTGGAGTACGATCAGTCTCAAGAATCCATTGCAGACGAATGGCATGAAAACATTACCTACACCGTTATTATGTTTCCGTTGCTTGGTTTAATTGCACGTTCAAAACGAAGGCTACACCTACAGAAGAAACTAAGACTGAAAAGTTCTTGGGGAACAGGCCGTTTCGCGAGACGAACTGTACACCATCTTTACTATATCTGTGTGTCTTCCCCCCCCCCTCTCTCTCTCTCTCTCTCTCTCTCTCTCTCTCTCTCTCTCTCTCTCTCTCTCTCTCTCTCTCTCCTCTTTTTCTTGTTCCTCCCTTTCCTTCTCTCCTTCTTCGTGCACTGCTGGTACCATCCTTGCATACTTATTTCCGTCTTTCGTTTCAAGGATGGTTCCCGGGAGATGTCCGGGCCTTTCTCTCTCCCTTCTTTTATTCTTTTTTTTTTTCCTTGTATCTTTTTGTTACATGCGGCGTGAAAATGTCACTACACCAAACAACAGTACAAAATAAACCCTGATGCGCTGTATCAAACGCCAAAACATTCAAGTCAGCAAGAAAATATCCATTGGTAGCAATACAACATACAGACTTGTATGGTGCGTGAGAGTTGGAGAAAAAGGAAGAAGAAAAAGACCGCTTTTACAACAACAACAAAAAATAAAAGAAACAAAAAAAGACAAAACAAAAATTAGTAAAGGCAGTGTAAAGTAAAGGTGGTGGAGGGATTTTTAAAAAGTTCATCCTGTTTTCATTTTCTGGCAGTGGTGTTGCCAGGTCTTCAACCTGCCAGGTCTTCAACCTCCCAGGTCTTCAACCTCCCAGGTCTTCAACCTGCCAGGTCTTCAACCTCCCAGGTCTTCAACCTCCCAGGTCTTCAACCTGCCAGGTCTTCAACCTCCAGGTCTTCAACCTCCAGTTCAACCCCAGGTCTTCAAGCTGCCCAGGTCTTCAACCTGCCAGGTCTTCAACCTCCCAGGTCTTCAACCTCCCAGGTCTTCAACCTCCAGGTCTTCAACCTGCCAGGTCTTCAACCTCCAGGTCTTCAACCTGCCAGGTCTTCAACCTCCCAGGTCTTCAAGCTGCCAGGTCTTCAACCTCCCAGGTCTTCAAGCTGCCAGGTCTTCAACCTGCCAGGTCTTCAACCTCCCAGGTCTTCAACCTCCCAGGTCTTCAACCTGACAATACCACTGCCAGAAAATGAAACCAGGAAAATATTTCCCGCTTGCACTGGCCCTAAGCATGAAACAAACGAAATTTTGAGCTGATAGCAGCTTTTCCGTTACAGAAGTCTGGACTTTCATTTCAAGACATTGATCATCAGTACCATAAGATACAATGACATTTTCTAATGACAAGATCATTATCTCCTCTTTGAAAAGGTCAGCTAAATCCTTCCAGCGGAAGACACATTTCTGGGAAGGTCACTTGTGAATCAAACAGAGACAAATGCCCAATCACAACGAAAGCTTGTGACTCAACGTCAACTATTTTAGAAGAGGAGAGTGGATAATGTAGTTGAAAACACACATGGTTATCTTTAAACCAACTATGAACCGTCATTACAATGTCAGCAATCACAAACTTTCCTGAATAGCTCAGTTGGTAGAGCGCCGGACTCGTGATCCTGGGGTTGCGGGTTCGAATCTCCGCCGGGCCGTTTCGGTACAGGGGGATTTTTCCCTCAGAGTTAACATTGGTTCTGACTCCATTTTCCCATCCAGTCCGAATGAGACTATAAACCGAGGTTCCGTGTGTGAGCGCATGCATAACATCTTGCACACACGTAAAATCCCATTACCAACTTTCGGAAGAGAAGGCCAGTTTGGCCGTTGGTATGGATGACACGTTACACATAGCATGCACCCTGCGTGAGAAATGCAATGGAAAGAATGAAGGAAGTAAGGAAATTGAGTGAACGGTATTGAACGATACTGACTGGATGACACGGGAAACGACTGAATGAAGCGCCAGCTGGCAGCTCTTCAGTCGACACTACCCAGGTAGGCAGCCCGTTGTGTAAACGAGTGTGGATTGTAAAGCGCTTAGAGCTTGGTCTCTAGCTAAGAATAGGCTATATAGGTATTCATTATTATTATTATTAAAGTTTACTTTGTGTCGCATTTCTTTTCGGCCGAATATAGTTGGGTTTTTTTTGTTTTTTTGTTTTTTTTGTTGTTGTTGTTTTTTTTTTGGGGGAGGGGGGGTGTTTGTTTTTCTTTTTCTTTTTTTTTTCTTTTTTTTTTTTTTTTGTTCTTTTGGTTTGGTTTGGTTTGGTTTGGTTTGGTTTGGTTTGGTTTTGGTTTGGCTTTTTCCCCTCCAATCTCCTTCTTAATACTATCTTTCCTTTTTTCTTTTTCTTTTTTTTATGTGGGGCCTCCATCCTCCTTTTTCTCACCTTTTTATTTCTCCTTCACTGACTCGAACGCACCGTGCAAATCTGTCGATTCCATTACCGATGGTCATTCTAATGCGAACTTTAGTATTTTGACGTTTGGTACAAGAGTTTGGCTTTTTTTCATGTAGCCTACTGGTGTAGTGCCGAGTAAAGTTTAAAATTGCAGTGTCGTTCAAAATGGCTTGAGGGAGATAAGTGTTCTGTGCCACTCGTGAATTATTTCTGAAGGCTGTACCCTTGGGGGCACACCCGCATTGCCGTCGAGCCCTGCACAGCATTGAGAAAACAGACCTGTCATCCCTTCAGAAGAAGACTGCAGGATGGAAGGAGAGCATCGTTGGTTGGGGCTTTCAACAAACCGTTTGTGACAGAAAGTTCGTTCACAAAAATTCTTCGTGCAGGTTTCGTGATCATAAGCAATAGCTGTAAGTGATCACAGTATCTCAGAAAAGATTGTTTTTTCTAATAGATATAGGTATAGGAATATTGCTGGAAACGTTTAACAAAAAAATATATACAATCGTTAATTCTTCCTCTAAAAGATGTGTGTGTGTGTGTGTGTGTGTGTGTGTGTGTGTGTGTGTGTGTGTGTGTGTGTGTGTGTGTGTGTGTGTGTGTGTGTGTTGTGTGTGTTCTTCATCCGCATTTATGCATTCATTCATTCATCGATTCATTCATTGAGTCTTTTTATGTATATAAGCTGCCCTACTTTCTGTGCGTTCTCAGTGATTCCAAGTTAATTTAGTTTATGTTAACTTGACGTACAGCAACGCCATGTGAATGCGTGAGTGAATGAATAAATGAAAGAACGGGTGAATGAATGAATGAATGAATATACTAGAACAAAAAAAACCCATTACCCACACACATGCGCACTCAGACAGGGTGACGGACGCTGATTTAAAAGATGTAGAAGACCACGACAGTGTCTCCCTCTGGGAGTTTCTGCCTTGACAACAATACCCTTCATCCCTGGCGCATCGCCAGTTCAGGACTTAAATCGTTGAGCTCAGCTCAGAATCCCGAGGGATTTTCTTACAAGCAGCTTGCAGACAGGATGTGTCCGGATGTGTCGTCAAGGAGATGCATAATCCTGCTGTTGATGTCAATGGCAGCATGGTTCCAGAGAGAGAGAGGAGGGGGGGGGAGAGAGAGACGTGCGCACGTGCGCGCAAACTCTCATGACCTGCTTTTCTTTCAATGTTTCTTGTATGCAGTTTGAAAGAACTCTTCCATGTAGGTAAAAATATTCTATTGTGAGCTCGAAGTAAGACAGATGTCTTGTTGTCTGAAATGGAGGTGATTTTTTCAATTCAGTATTTTTTTTTACTGATGTCCATATAGGAGTGAGTATGCAAGTATACGGTATCGGTTGTCCATGTTTGTATGTGTGTGTGCATGCGTCAGTGTGTATCTGCATGCGTGCATACTTTAGTGTGTGTCAATGGTAAATTTTAGCGTTGGTTATTCATTTTAGCAAATACAAGAATTAGCGTCATTAAGCCTGATACAATGTATAACATTATTAAAAACCTTTCCGGCCATTTCCTTTTTGAAGATGTCACCGCGGATGCCATTGAAATTTCAGGAATATTTTCAGTGTTACTGAATTGTTGTAGTGTGACTGGCTGAACCTTGATGAACCTGTTTACCGCATATAGCTCATCTAGCCGCTTTTATCCTTTCTCGTGTGTTAGGCCTGTAAGGTTGGATGTAAATATGTTCATTTTTTTGTACTTTATGCGCGAATGGTACGCCATAGTGTGACTGAGCATGGGCGACCATCTGTGTGATACTGGGCCAAGTGAACATTTCATCAAAACGACGTGTAGAATCACAACACTGTTGGTCAGATTTAGTGGTCAACGAATGAAACTAATCGATTCCTTCAACAAAGTTCCGAATTCTGGGATAGGTTTTTTAGGTTATGCAAGCGAGTGCGAACAAAAAAAAACCTTTTCATACCTTTCTGTGGAAGAAAAACCCGATTCAGAAGGGAAAATAACCTCTGGGAAACAGCTGTAATTATCTTAGGAGTTAGAACTCATTTTATGTGTCAAAAGTACACATTCCATAGTCGTGTGGATTCTGTCCATTTTGTGTTGCTCAAGCAGTCTGTGATCCAGTTAGCGATGTCTGGTTGAGGCAGATTTTCTTTGGCAGGTCTATTTGGGTTGTTTACCGAACTCGCTTTCCGTTTGGTTCATAAAACTTGAACGGTAACTTTATTCAAGAGGAAAAAGAGTTTGATCTAGACTTGTTGGCTAGGTCTGAAAATTTAACCCAAGCAGGTCGACTAACTTCACTGTGAGACTAAGAAGGAGAAAATTCCAGCCACAGGCAAGGCTTGTTCTAAACCAGATCTGTTCATGTGCACATGCGCCCACACAAATTATTCATCATGTCTTCTGTTTCTCTCTCCCCACTGATTGATCATGTTGTCTTCTCCTGTGCCCATCCTCTTTTGGAGCATTCCTTTCAGCTTTTTCTTGTCTGGATGCACAATCCGCTCTGCATCAGTGATAAAGAGCTCTGTACATTCCTGAATCAGTCAAAATCTTCGCTCGATTCCTCTCCAGTGCGCTTTTCCTCTTTGTGTTTTATCGTCTGGTCAACGGGTGACTGGATTCGCGCCTCCGCTTTGTGGTTTTCTCAGTGCAACCAAAGGTGAATATGATTACAGAAGAGAACAGAATAATGATTTATTACAGCTTCTTCTCTTCTGCTTAGCGAGGTGGATCTTCTGCATGCACTCAGCCCTTGCGGGCGTGCATACCACTGTGTGTGCGCTTTCAACACAACGGTTTGACACAATCAACTGTAAAGTGTGCTGAACAGTCAGTCAGCCCGTAAACAGCAGGCAGAGACAGAGTCAGTCAGATCAACAGGAAGTGGTGAATGCCTTCAACCCGTGAACAGCAGACAGAGACAGAGCCATTCGGATCACAGGAAGTGGTGAATGCCTTCAACCCGTGAACAGCAGAGACAGAGCCAGTCAGATCAACAGGAAGTGATGGATGCCTTCAACCCGTGAACAGCAGACAGAGACAGAGCCAGTCAGATCAACAGGAAGTGATGAATGCCTTCAACCCGTGAACAGCAGGCAGAGACAGAGCCAGTCTGATCAACCGGAAATAGTGAATGCCTTTAATGACCTCAATGGAACTCCAGCCAGAGAAAGCCGAAGACACTGATCTTGCCTCCTCTGCATCTTGGGTGCATCCTTCAGTGATCAGTGTGTGCAGTCACCTGTGCCTGGCGCGCCACGTGGTTGTAAGTTCAACACGAAGGTAGTGACTGAGTGGCTTCGTGACAGGTGTGTCGGCATTTGTGATCTCACGCATGCTCCCCCGTTCCTTTTCTTCCCCATACCCCTTTCTCTTTTTTTCTTAAATACACACTTTTTTTCTAATCAACTTGCTAACGCATAAACAAAAAGGTGAGAGGGACGCCGAGAAATACATGTTGCCAAATATGTAAGACTCATTATCATATCTCAATGGTGTATCAAGCGAGTGAAGGAATATTTCAGGTGACTATTAAAAAAAAAAAAAAAAAAAAAATTTTTCTTTGAAGAATCACATGTCTTCACAATAAAATCTTTTGCAAATGTTATGTTCTTTTCAATGTGATCAAAAGCAACACTTTTATCTAATCGTACATTGTCGCCTCGAACACACTTTACATCAAAACAAAACTTGACAGTTAGGTGGATTTACAGATGAATCTTACATTAAAGGCGTTGGCGACCTACTGGAGAGAAAAAAAAAGCAAAAAAAAATCAGACTAAGTGTCTTAATGGAAAACAAATCTCTGGATGTGCTTTTAACGTGGAGGAGTGAGCCGGTGGCGTTTTGTATAATTAACAGAGAAGCTGTTGCTACTCTAGGTGAGAATATGTAAGGCTGCAGCAAAAACACGGAGAGAAAAAAAAGAAGAAAGAAAGCAGGAAAAAGACAGGGCAAGGAAAGGACCAAAGGATTAAGTGGAAGAGGGGATGTGTGTGAGGGAGAGGGGTCAAGTTGAAGGGTGCAAACAGACCAAAGGATTAAGTGGAAGAGGGATGTGTGTGAGGGAGAGGGGTCAAGTTGAAGGGTGCAAACAGACCAAAGGATTAAGTGGAAGAGGGGATGTGTGTGAGGGAGAGGGGTCAAGTTGAAGGGTGCAAACAGACCAAAGGATTAAGTGGAAGAGAGGATGTGTGTGAGGGAGAGGGGTCAAGTTGAAGGGTGCAAACAGACCAAAGGATTAAGTGGAAGAGGGGATGTGTGTGAGGGAGAGGGGTCAAGTTGAAGGGTGCAAACAGACCAAAGGATTAAGTGGAAGAGGGGATGTGTGTGAGGGAGAGGGGTCAAGTTGAAGGGTGCAAACAGACCAAAGGATTAAGTGGAAGAGGGGATGTGTGTGAGGGAGAGGGGTCAAGTTGAAGGGTGCAAACAGACCAAAGGATTAAGTGGAAGAGGGGATGTGTGTGAGGGAGAGGGGTCAAGTTGAAGGGTGCAAACAGACCAAAGGATTAAGTGGAAGAGGGGATGTGTGTGAGGGAGAGGGTCAAGTTGAAGGGTGCAAACAGACCAAAGGTTAAGTGGAAGAGGGGATGTGTGTGAGGGAGAGGGGTCAAGTTGAAGGGTGCAAACAGACCAAAGGATTAAGTGGAAGAGGGATGTGTGTGAGGGAGAGGGGTCAAGTTGAAGGGTGCAAACAGACCAAAGGATTAAGTGGAAGAGGGGATGTGTGTGAGGGAGAGGGTCAAGTTGAAGGGCAAACAGACCAAAGGATTAAGTGGAAGAGGGGATGTGTGTAGGGGAGGGTCAATGAAGGGTGCAAACAGACAAAGATTAAGTGAGAGGGATTGGTGAGGAGGGGTCAAGTTGAAGGTCAACAGACCAAAGGATTAAGTGGAAGAGGGGATGTGTGTGAGGAGAGGGTCAAGTTGAAGGGTGCAAACAGACCAAAGGATTAAGTGGAAGAGGGAGGTTGTGTGAGGAGAGGGTCAAGTTGAAGGGTGCAAACAGACAAAGGATTAAGTGGAAGAGGGGATGTGTGTGAGGGAGAGGGGTCAAGTTGAAGGTGCAAACAGACCAAAGGATTAAGTGGAAGAGGGGATGTGTGTGAGGGAGAGGGGTCATTGAAGGGTGCAAACAGACCAAAGGATTAAGTGGAAGAGGGGATGTGTGTGAGGGAGAGGGGTCAAGTTGAAGGGTGCAAACAGACCAAAGGATTAAGTGGAAGAGGGGATGTGTGTGAGGGAGAGGGGTCAAGTTGAAGGGTGCAAACAGACCAAAGGATTAAGTGGAAGAGGGATGTGTGTGAGGGAGAGGGGTCAAGTTGAAGGGTGCAAACAGACCAAAGGATTAAGTGGAAGAGGGATGTGTGTGAGGGAGAGGGGTCAAGTTGAAGGGTGCAAACAGACCAAAGGATTAAGTGGAAGGGGATGTGTGTGAGGGAGAGGGGTCAAGTTGAAGGTGCAACAGACAAAGGATTAAGTGGAAGAGGGATGTGTGTGAGGGAGAGGGGTCAAGTTGAAGGTGCAAACAGACCAAAGGATTAAGTGGAAGAGGGATGTGTGTGAGGGAGAGGGGTCAAGTTGAAGGGTGCAAACAGACCAAAGGATTAAGTGGAAGAGGGATGTGTGTGAGGGAGAGGGTCAAGTTGAAGGGTGCAAAAGACAAAGGATTAAGTGGAAGAGGGGATGTGTGGAGGGAGAGGGGTCAAGTTGAAGGGTGCAAACAGACCAAAGGATTAAGTGGAAGAGGGTGTGTGTGAGGGGAGGTCAAGTTGAAGGTCAACAGAAAGGATAGTGAAGAGGTTGAAGGGTCAATAAGTCAAACAGACCAAGGATTAAGTGGAAGAGGGATGTGTGTGAGGGAGAGGGGTCAAGTTGAAGGGTGCAAAAGACAAAGGATTAAGTGGAAGAGGGGATGTGTGTGAGGAGAGGGGTCAAGTTGAAGGGTGCAAACAGACAAAGGATTAAGTGGAAGAGGGAGTTGTGTGAGGGAGAGGTCAAGTTGAAGGGTGCAAACAGACCAAAGGATTAAGTGAAGAGGGGATGTGTGTGAGGGAGAGGGGTCAAGTTGAAGGGTGCAAACAGACCAAAGGATTAAGTGGAAGAGGGATGTGTGTGAGGGAGAGGGTCAAGTTGAAGGTGCAAACAGACCAAGGTTAAGTGGAAGAGGGGATGTGTGTGAGGGAGAGGGTCAAGTTGAAGGGTGCAAACAGACCAAAGGATTAAGTGGAAGAGGGGATGTGTGTGAGGAGAGGGTCAGTTGAAGGGTGCAAACAGACCAAAGGATTAAGTGGAAGAGGGGATGTGTGTGAGGGAGAGGGTCAAGTTGAAGGGTGCAAACAGACCAAAGGATTAAGTGGAAGAGGGATGTGTGTGAGGGAGAGGGGTCAAGTTGAAGGGTGCAAACAGACCAAAGGATTAAGTGGAAGAGGGGATGTGTGTGAGGGAGAGGGGTCAAGTTGAAGGGTGCAAACAGACCAAAGGATTAAGTGGAAGAGGGGATGTGTGTGAGGGAGAGGGGTCAAGTTGAAGGGTGCAAACAGACCAAAGGATTAAGTGGAAGAGGGGATGTGTGTGAGGGAGAGGGGTCAAGTTGAAGGGTGCAAACAGACCAAAGGATTAAGTGGAAGGGGATGTGTGTGAGGAGAGGGGTCAAGTTGAAGGGTGCAAACAGACCAAAGGATTAAGTGGAAGAGGGATGTGTGTGAGGGAGAGGGGTCAAGTTGAAGGTGCAAACAGACCAAAGGATTAAGTGGAAGAGGGGATGTGTGTGAGGAGAGGGGTCAAGTTGAAGGGTGCAAACAGACCAAAGGATTAAGTGGAAGAGGGGATGTGTGTGAGGGAGAGGGGTCAAGTTGAAGGGTGCAAACAGACCAAAGGATTAAGTGGAAGAGGGGATGTGTGTGAGGGAGAGGGGTCAAGTTGAAGGGTGCAAACAGACCAAAGGATTAAGTGGAAGAGGGGATGTGTGTGAGGGAGAGGGTCAAGTTGAAGGGTGCAAACAGACCAAAGGATTAAGTGGAAGAGGGGATGTGTGTGAGGGAGAGGGGTCAAGTTGAAGGGTGCAAACAGACCAAAGGATTAAGTGGAAGAGGGGATGTGTGTGAGGGAGAGGGGTCAAGTTGAAGGGTGCAAACAGACCAAAGGATTAAGTGGAAGCGGGGATGTGTGTGAGGGAGAGGGGTCAAGTTGAAGGGTGCAAACAGACCAAAGGATTAAGTGGAACGGGGATGTGGTGAGGGAGAGGGGTCAATTGAAGGGTGCAAACAGACCAAAGGATTAAGTGGAAGCGGGGATGTGTGTGAGGGAGAGGGGTCAAGTTGAATGGGTGCAAACAGACCAAAGGATTAAGTGGAAGAGGGGATGTGTGTGAGGGAGAGGGGTCAAGTTGAAGGGTGCAAACAGACCAAAGGATTAAGTGGAAGAGGGGATGTGTGTGAGGGAGAGGGGTCAAGTTGAAGGGTGCAAACAGACCAAAGGATTAAGTGGAAGAGGGTTTGTGTGAGGGAGAGGGGTCAAGTTGAAGGGTGGTTTGATAGTGCCATGAATTGTGAGAACTGAAAACTGCCTATGTCGTAAACTCTTGCAGTGCTGGCTGCAGCGTAAAGGTTCCGCGCTCGTCGAAAAACGGTGTCGTTTGAATGGTTGGCTGTCTGCTACTCCCAATCTTTAACAACTATATGCCCTGTATCCTGACATTACATGTGGGCATCTCATGTGAGTCAAATAGGCAAATTTCCTACTTGTTATTCATTTTTCACAACGTTAAACAAACTGAAAAGAAGGTGCAAAAAATGTACAAAAATGTTGACACAATTTTGATATACTATTAAATGGGTGCGCGCGCGCACACAACACACACACACACACACACCACACACACACACACACACACACACACACACACACCACACACACACACACACAAACACACACACACACACACACACACACACACACACACACACACACGCACGCACGCACGCACGCACGCACGACACACCACACACACACACACACACACACACCCAACAACACAACAGAGGTGGTTTTTTCCTCATACTTACACCATGTTATATTGTACATTCTGATAAGATTGCAACCACAAGGAGAGATCACTGTTGTTGAAGAACACGCCGGCTGGATTCAGCAAAAACACAAGTACCGTCGAGCAAAGCTTTAATCTGCATACCCTTCGCAAAATGCACCTGAATCACCATAGGAATTGTTGTCTTTATAGACATCAAGAAGGGGGGGGGGATGACTGAGTCTGGCACGAGGCACTATGGGCCACAATGAAATGTAATTAACACGGGAAGAAGAACATCTTAAATGTAGCAGGGAACAGTAAAGACTAAATACACCAATCAAACTGAGTTAGCTCTACTTGTTATTGTCCGTCCGTGTGCTTGTTTGCCTCTATTCAAGATCGAAAAGGCTGTGCCAGTCTTATATAAATGTTAATTTGTATGTCTTCATTTCTCCAGTTGTTGTTGCTGTGTAGATGTGTCGGATACAGGATATATGGGGCAAACCTAGAATATCCTTTTGGTGGGATGTCTCCTTGTATGTTCCGTGTGCTCTATGCTATCATTTCTGCTAGGTGATTTGGTGTCGTAAGCAGTGTTCGTTTGGAGTTACGGCCTGTAATTATTTCACCATGGGAGCAAGAGTTACCCTGCTTGTTGTTTGTTATAAACAGGAAGAAGATTTTCTTTACTATCTCATCCTCTGCACCACCTCACTTGCACTGTACCCACGTCGCTCATTCTGGATGTCCGTCCACAGCCGTAGCCTGGTGTATCCCGCCACAGCCCTGGCACCGGCAATGCCTGGGGAGCACTGAGTGTCAAGTCGCCATGAGGCAACCCAACGGAGGAAATACTGCACTGCTGCAGTTTGGTGTTCGGTAGTGCTTGTTCTGATCCAAAATACGCAGGACACCACACACTGAGCTCCCCTACTGGCGACAAGAGGGCGCCACCATGTTCTTTCAAAGACAGTCCCCATGAATTTGCCGACACCGGTGACCCCGACAGAGCCTCGCTAAGGCAATAGACGTGGAAAGGATCTCGAAACTGAGGTCGCCATGAGAACAAGGCATGAAGGGCCACAGAATTTAAGACACTTTTTTATGCTGATCGATGAGAATGAGAATGAAGATGATGCCACGGATTTTCAATCTGGTCTCAGCCTGTATGACAGGCTTGACTCTGTGGTCCTAATCTTCCTATAGCAAATCTAACGCTGGATGGGATTCGGTTGGGGCAGAAAAATAGCACAATAAATGGCTCTGAGTTGAAACCACGACCTCCCGGCCGGAAATCCACGACGCTAACTACTTCACCATGGCGGCTTGTACAATGGACACACGTGAATTTACAGCATCCAGCAACTGTGTCCTAAAGCGACAGGTCCAGTGTTTATATAGGGTACATGAACACTGCACCTGTCGATTTAGGACACAAAGAAGAATCCAAGACATGAAAATAAGCTGCTACCCTAAAATATTAAACAACAAACACCGACCCTTATAGAATAAGTTACAAAACCGAATCATACAGAAGGACAAGAAGTTCTATGAGTGGGGATAATAAGCACCGAACCTTACGGGAAGAGGACACAATATTCTGTGAGGGGGATGGTGAGTGTGGTGGAGGGCAGGATACACCGAGCATTATAAGAAAGACGATACAGGGAGGGGAGGGGGGGGATAAACATAGAAGAAAGATTACACCAAACCCTGGGGGA
>CM065725.1:10449170-10474170 GCA_033310375.1 Conus canariensis | reverse complement strand
TAAGGGCCATATTAGGGCTGTCACCGCGTCTCCAGGAAGAGGAAAGTCCATGGTGGGTTGTCAGGAAATTTGAACGAATCACGCACGATTCCCAGGTCTATGTCTGCATTGTTCAAATGAGGAATATTCACAGAGCAGAGACTGAACTGGGATCGTCTTCAAATTTGTGGAATTCAGGGTCCAAAACGCAGTCACAAGCAGGGTTCTGAGAAGCCATTCAAAGAACAGTTCAGGGGAAGCGTCAGCCGACAACTGAGAGCAGTGATTCTCTTACTTTCAGCACACAGGCAAGTTTTGGTGTCTGAAAAATGTAAAGACATTTTCCTCCGACCACTATCGGACCTTAACCAAAATTGCAGTCAATGATGTACGTTAGCATAGACGGCTCCGACTGCATAGAGCACACAGCCATCAACAGAGAGAACTCGGAGCCCTAGTCTACAGAACTGACAATCTCAATTTGGTACTAAGAGAGGAGGTGAAAGGATGCTCCCCTGGGGTACATCCAACTCCCGCTTGTGGGTGTTGGACAGTATGGAGCCAGCCTGCGTTTTGAACTGCCCATCAACCACAAAGTTTTTAATGAAAAATAGGTAGATGACCTTGAAACTTGAGATCAGATCCATAAGAGTTCCACATTGTAAGCCTTCTCTAGGTCAAAAAAGATAGCAACCACGTTTGTTGCATTGCGGATGGTAGTTTCAAGACGGTCTGAATGGTCAACAGTAGATTAACCCCCATTATTCATGTTAAGTAACGTTTCCTGTCCACCTCACCACCTCTCCACATCAAACTATCCACATATGCCTTCTATCGTTACCACTGGTTCCAGCTCATCTTATTCCCAGCTTCTTGTTCTCATGCTTGCGCCATGAAGGATGTGCATTTTCTGCCACTGCCCATTATACCTGAAAAATAATCATTTGACAGTAAGACAACATACACACCCAGACACACCCATCACTTCCCACCACCCAATCCACACATACACACACGCGCACGCACACACACACACACACACACACACACACACACACACACACACACACACACACACCTTCCCTTCCCCCCTCCCAACAAACACAGACACATTTAAGTCAACCATACTTCTAACCTGGCCCTAACCCATAATTATACACGCACCGTGGATTAAAATTTTTTTTTAAAAAGGCGAATAAACAGGCTCACTAGAGATAGTGAGTTATCTAAGACTGGCCTCATCTTGTTACAAAGGCGAGTCCAAACACAGTAACATCACCTTCAACTAAAACTGTAACGACGGCAACAACAGCACCAAACAAACAAAAAACCACTAAAATAAGAGCAAGCTGAAGCATTTATTAAAGAAGAATGGGGGGGGGGGGGGGAGGAGAGAAACTAAAGCAAACGAACAAGGAAATAAAAGAGGCCACGCAGCATAGCCACAACACCATCGATGATTGACGTAGAGCGGATCGGATTATGGCGCGGGCGAGACCATTATTATCAAAAGCAGTCTACAGTTATCTATGATAATGACGTGTGTTAGCGACAGTAAACACTAGCTTCTGCATGGAACTGCAAGCTGATTGTGGAATATAGAAACACTACCCGTGGCTATTATATGATGATGCTACTTGCTGTGCATTATACGATGGTCTGTTTTGGGGTCTGTAGTTCTACAAACTGACCTGCGATATAGCCGTTCTACTTGCTGTTCTGAAAAATAGCCCTGAAATGTAGAACGACCAGTCGTATATGTGTCGCTGTAGCCTACCAGCTGCGTTGTGGACCTATCGACGATCGGTCTGTGGTTCTACTAGCTGCACGGAGACAGATAATCATCCGCCATACATCTGTTGTTCTGCTTGTTGTACTGATGTACAGAACTGTCAGCGTTGATCTGCTGTTCTACTGCCTACATTAGGATAAAGAACTATCAACCGTTTATCTGTCCTTTCAGAAATTACTTGTGATACAGAACTACTAGCCATTGATCTATCAGTG
The DNA here is from genome assembly GCA_033310375.1 of Conus canariensis. Classification (NCBI taxonomy): domain Eukaryota; kingdom Metazoa; phylum Mollusca; class Gastropoda; order Neogastropoda; family Conidae; genus Conus; species Conus canariensis. The sequence goes on along the minus strand of CM065725.1, from coordinate 10,472,184 downwards.
CACCAAGTGCCTATGATGATAAACCGTAAGTTCTACAGTACAAGTATTTATCAATTATGTATCTACATGTGAACCACTTGTTAATAAACTAATCCTTGGTTTATGACATGCAAAGTAGATACTTTCAATAAGAACGAAGAGACAGAAACCTCCACAGCGGTGAAAAGAAACAAAATCAGAATCCATTGATATGACGTCTCATTTTTCATGTTGTTGTTGTTTTTGTTATCATTGTTGTTAATCAGCTAAGCTACGGTTGAACCCGGTTGTCTAACTGGCTGTTGTGTTGCCATTGTTTTGTTTAGTTGTGAATAGGCAAACAGACCCTAGCATGTTTCGGTTCTTTGTTGTTGAATGAATGAAATAATGTAGTGTCCTGTACATAACTTTTGTTCTGTCTGTCTGTCTGTCTGTCTGTCTATGTTCCTGTCTTTCTTGGTCTTTATTGTTCCTTGTACAAGTTAGTAGTTTTCCTATGATCTCCAAAGCTGGGAGGGTGAGAGACTCATTTGCATACCAGGCGGATCGACAATGCATCGATTTGTTCTAGACGTCACATTTGTTGAATTTGACGAATGGCGAAGCAAATCGATGTTGGGGTTAGAACGGAGTCAAACTTGCCTCGCCATCGGTGTTCATATGGATTAAAAACACGTTGCTTACTGTCAGCCGGAAGAGCTTGAATTGGGGAGCGTTAGACAGAAGAGTGTAAGGTTCCTGGTTCAGTACTGGGTTCCGACACTTTCTTCAATAGATTTGAAGTGGATCTAAGACAAGGGATGGAGATATGGGGGAGGGTGTGGGGGGAAGGGGGATGGGGAAAGAGGAGGATATAAGACAGTTGAACGGGGAAGGGGCATGAGAAGAGGGGGAAAAGGGGGGGAGGAAGATGCGGCACAAGACGAGGGGGAAGGGGAGGTCTAACAATTTTAGTTAATTTAGTTATCAAATACTGTTTTTGTCTGTCCCCTTATGATATGCCTATGTTTCTCTGTCTTCTCCATTCATTCTTCTCTGCTGCGCGATATGTCTTACCCCTCCATCCTCCCTCCCCATCCCCCCATTTCCCTCTCTAATTCTACCTCATCCACCTTTATCTCCTCTTCTTCTCTCTCTCTCTCTCTCTCTCTCTCTCTCTCTCTCTCTCTCTCTCTCTCTCTCTCTCCAACAAAAATTAGAACAAATTAGAATTGCTATCTCCAGTGCTTTTTCTCCACATTTTTAGAGGGGGGGGGGGGGAGGATGGGCTTTTTTAAGGGGTGAGGATGATTGCTGTATTTATTTATGCATGTTTTGTTTTTGTTTCTTTTTTGATCCAGTGCAAGAAAAAGCCAAGGTGACATGAAGACGCTGGAGGGTGAAGGTGGAGGAGAGAGCTCACGGCACGGCAGATGATGTCCCCATCGTATCCTGGAACGACAGCCTGCAGAAAGAGGACGATGGGTGGGGTCACTTCACATGATGAGCTTTGGAGTAGACTGCACTAGTCATAGAGGGGAAAATACTGAAATAGCAAGCACTGGAACAAAACTGCATACAATTCGACGCGCAACGCACATACGCCTATACATCTGCATACGCGCATAAACGCGCACACTCACGCGCATCTTGGCCCCAAAGAGAAAGACAGTCCAATAGAAGCAGAGACAAAGAGAGACTGACACAGACAAACATATAAGCACGCACAGACCAACAACATGAGACAGAGGAGAGTCTGAGATGGCTCATACGATTCACAGTGAGCCGCACGTGCAAAACCCCTTGCGGATCACTGAAGCGAACAGCTCGATAGTCATCGGGGTCACGTGCCCCATAGCCATGGTAGGCATGGTCCTCAACCTTCTGGCTTTCGGGGTGTGGGTCAGGGACGTGGGCCCCTTCAGCTTAACATCTTCCTCTTCAAAGTCCTCAACCTGGTTCAGTTCCTCACCCTCGCTTTACTAACAATATTCTGCATCGTCCACCCGGACTGGCTGCATCTCTGGGTCGACAGGACTGCCTTTGCCAGTTTAGCCATCTTTTATCGGCTGTTCTTCCAAATGACCGTCAACTTCGTGCTCCTGCTCACCATGAGCCATGCCCTGGTGGTTCGTTTCCCGTCGTACTGTGAAGTCGTGATAAAGCGCCATCATGTGTTCTTCACCGCTATAATTGTGTCCATCGTCAGTGTCATGGAGATTCTTCTGGTGGAGATGTTGGCCTTGAGGAATCCCAACTACACCGAACAAATCCACGTGAGGTTCGTCGCTTGTGGAGTGCTCCTGCCCCGCGTGTTGGTGATTGCTTGCAACTGGTATATCCTGTGGAGAACGTTCAGATTACGGGCCCAGGTAGGATGGCTCTCTTTCCCCGAGCTTGGGGGAACGTCTGTGAGCGTGATGGCGGTGAGGCAGGATCGCAGGTTTTGCTGTTGCCGAATTTCTTGTCATCGTGTTCATGGAGAGGTGAGTCTGATAGTTGTAGCGGACTGTGTGGTACATGCTGAAGACGTGTATGGAGGGGGGGGGGGGGGGAAGGGAGCGACCTGGCCACGAACACACCAAGTTCATTGACATGGAGCAGAAAACAAAGCTGAGGTCCTCACGACAGCTTGGCCTGAAGGACCACAGAGTCTGTGACTATTCAAGACTGATCGATGAGGATGGTAAGAATGATGCTAGGGAGTTCCATTTCAGTCTAAGACTGCATAACAGGGCTGTACTCTACGCTAACTTCGATCATAGATCCAGTCATCAACCAAACCCGAGAGATGCAGACACCCGTGTTAATTAGAAATTTGAGCAGCACTCTCAAAGACGCATCGGATGAGTAGATAAAATGACTGTTAGGATCGAGGTCTTGCTCTGGGGATGTAAAGACGGGTGCTGTGGGAGGTGGAGTGTGGTTCGAGGAGCGTGTGTGGGGGGGGGGGGGGGAGGGGGGGAGGAAGGAGCTTGTATACATTTCATGCATTGATTGATTGATTCCTTTTATTTTGCATACTTTTATTTCTCGTTTCTTGTAGGACTTTTTCCCCAGAAGGCTGCATATAAGAACAAAATCTATGCTGACTCCTCTTCTATCTACAAAATAGATTTCGTTTGTTTGTTCGCTCCTCGTTAAATAAGAAAACTGTCTGTCTGTGAGTCTGTCTCTGTCTGTCTGTCTGTCTGTCTGTCTGTCTGTCTGTCTCTCTCTCTCTCTCTCTCTCTCTCTCTCTCACTCTCTCTCTCTCTCTGACGTCTTCTCTATTTGTTGCATGGCCAGCGGATGGAGGGCGGTCACAACATGAAGGACCTGACCTGCTGCACTCTGACCATCGGCACCATGTACACCCTGTTCTTGACTATCCCCATGATGATCGGCATCCCGCTTCTACTCTCCTATAAAGATAGTGAATTCGGCCTTCAGAGAAAGACCGTGAGCCTCTCTGTCGTGGACTTCTTCTGGACCCTAGCCTGCAGCTTCAGCAGCCTGTCCTTCTTCTGCCTGCCCCGCTTTCGTGCCTTGCTGCTCCAGCCGTTGAATCGCTGCCATCGCCGACCGTTCTGCGGGCCAGAGAGAGTCGTGGACCTCGATTTGCAGACCCCTGTAGAAGAAAATGCTTGTGTCCGAGGAGAGGGATCTGAAGAACTCGGTTCTCGCCGAGGGGTTTCAGATGATCCATCAACGTAGTTTGTTCTGAAGAAGTAGGATCTCGGCAAACTGTTACGATGGTCCACTATTGTAGTTCCTCATCCAGCATGCGAGAAACAGAACTTTTTAAACCAATAAAAAAAAATATACAGTATCCGAGACAGAGACGCAGGAAACGCTGAACGAGGTCAGGGTTGTTCCCTCCCCTGCCCTGGTGGAGTTGTTGCTACTGACTGTGTCAATGGCATTTAGTTGAATTGGTGTCTCTACAGGCCACCGTCAAGCAAACTGTTGCGTACATCCTGCAGCCCCTTTCGTCGCTGTTTCGCTGACAGGTGAAATCAGTACCACTCCAGAGCCAAGCTTCCGCCACAGTTCTCACGTGCCTTCTGAAGAGCAGATTGGGTTGCAATCTTTCCTGCTGTCAACAAGACTTTCACAGTGGTCAGTAGGTCTTTCCTCACCGTCACTGGACCTTTCCACCGTAATCAGCCAAGAGGCAGACGAGAAAAAAAGATAATCTGAAGGTGCCAGTGGGGCTCAGAGACGTACTGTCTTCTGCTCCCAAACCAGCCAGCCTGGAGCAATCCTGCATTACCTGAAAGCCTGCGCTGTCTTGTCATAGGGTGCTGGCATACACATGACGTTCCAACAAGTCGTCAAGGGGCATAACTGTTCCCTAGCAGATGCCCTTCTGTGGTGGCCACTGGACGTGACAGAACAAAACCTCCACAGAAGCGTCCCCATGGGTGTACTAGCCCGTCGAGGGACAGAACTGCTCCCTAGCTGATGCCCTTCTGTGATGGCCACTGGACGTGTGACACAACAGAACCGCCACATAAACGTCCCCATGGGTGTACTAGCCCGCATTTTATGACTGCTCAGTCTATCTGCAAAAGGCGCCACCATTAAGCAACCTTCGGGAGTATCTTTTTCTAATCTTCTTGATATAGGATGAAGCTCAAGAGTTTGTACTTTCTGTACGGCAGAACTGCCATGGCGATTCTAGAACCTCTTTCAAAATACAGTGAGTAACACGCGGGACTTGACTTTTTAGATGCGCTGGCAAACGTCTCACACGCAACGGCTGAGTTCATGTTAAAGGGCGTAAGATTACAGGCAATTCACACACACACACACACACACACACACACACACACACACACACCACACACACACGCACGCACGCACGCACGCACGCACACACGCACGCACGCATGTACACACGTGTGCACTCACACACACACACACACACACACACACACACACACACACACACACACACCACACACACGCACGCACGCACCCACGCACGCACGCACGCACGCTTGCACGCGCGCGCACACACCACACACACACACACACACACACACACACACACACACACACCACAATTCAATTCAATTCAATTCAATTCAATTCAATTAAAATTTAATTCTTTGACCCCTGTTGGGGCATGGAGGATACAAATGTAACAAAGAGAAATACGAAACTCACTCAGAACAATGTGTGAACATAGTTGGAAATGCTGAATTCTGGTGAACTGTAATGATCTCATTAAACAATCTTCCCATTTTTTAGAAACTTACTAATATTCAAACAAATGCGTCTTCCTTTTTTAAATAAATTACAAAAGTTGAAAACAGACTTTGATTTTAGATATTTTTTAGGGATGAATTTTTCACGAAGTTCATTATATTTTGGACATTCCATGATGCAATGAAATTCATCTCCAATTTCACCCATTTCACAGTTACGACAAATACGCAATTCTCTTGGAACATTATGGTGTCTTCCAATTTCAATTTGCAATTTATGGTTACTACATCTAAATTTAAATAAAGATATAACATAAATATCTGGTAAGGTAGAAATATAAGTTCTTTTCCAAAGACAGTCTTTACACTTTTATAGAATACACACTTGTTGCTGTTTTCAAGAGAACTGCGCCAATCACGAGCATAATTATTTTGCAACTCCTTTTTAACACACTTACATAAGTTACTTCTGTTTGTGAATGAATGAGATTCCCAAACACAATTAAAACCAGTTTCAAATAAAATGCTTTTAACATAACTAAGCCATGGTGAAACGAAAATTCCTTTTGTATATAGTTCATGTAAGATATTCTATACTTTCTTTGAATACTTCTTAGAATCAGGAACAACTAAGTTAGCCCAGAACCTTATCATTCTTACTTTAATCAGTGCAGATAAAGGATAGATTCCGGTTTCACCATAAATCATTGAAGTCATTGTAGTTTTATTTAATCTAAATAAATACTTTAAAAAAACGTAACTGTAACTTTTCTAATATATCAACATTTTCATAACCCCAAATTTCACAACTACACACACACACACACACACACACACACACACACACGCACGCACGCACGCACGCACGCACGCATGTACACACGTGTGCACTCACACACACACACACACACACACACACACACACACACACACACACACACATACGCGCGCGCGTTCTGAAGAACTGTCTATCACAGAGAGAGAGAGAGAGAGAGAGAAGAGAGAGAGAGAGAGAGAAACAACAAGAACAACAACAAGAACAGGAAGAACAAGAACAACAACAAAAACCCAAGAACAAAAACAAGAAAAACAAGTCATAAGAGAGAGAAGGAGGGAACGAAGAACAAGCACAAGGAGAGAGAGAGAGAGAGAGAGAGAGAGAGAGAGAGAGAGAGTCTAACCCAACTCTAATCCTGCATGTAGCCCTGACCCTCATTTTACCTCAACCCTACTTCATATACATGCACAAGTGGTACACACGTGTTCTCTTAAGGCAGGCGTGATTTTGTTACATACATGAGTCCACTAGCCCTACCAATGAAACGGAAGAAAGGACAAAGACAAGAAAAGGTAGGCAAAAAAGAAGGGAAAAAGCTGAAGCCAAAGACTGAAACAAGAGGGAAAACAGCAAACAAACAACGCCCATCTTGCGCCGAATTTGAGAAGATAAGTGATTGCTAATTCTTCGCTTCCATTGTCCTGAATGTTGTTTCTCTTGCCTGAGGAAGAGCTAAGAGATCTAGTTGCAAAGTGAGACGACTGCAGGCGAAAATCTAAACAAATCTTAAATAAATGTTAGCGAACCGCCCAGAGAAACGTGACTCAGATTATTTCCCTTCCAACAGCCTCGTTCTCATTCAGCGCCTTCCTTGCGCTGAACTCTGAAGCGATGTAAGCTAAGTGAATTTTCGTTGTCCTATTTGTTTGTATCTTGCCTGAAGAAGACCTAAGAGGTCGAAACGCGTAGTGTTTTGTCTTGTGACTCGTTTGTCCACGTTTCTCTGGGCGGTTCGCTAACATTTATTTAAAGGTCCTGTAAACCCGGTTTTAAGTTTGCACAGTATAGCAAAATCGCTGTAAAATGTGAATCAAAATAATATATAAAATCATTATAATGCATGATATCACGCATACTCACGCAGATTTAGTCACATTTAAGAAAAAAAAAAAAGCACACTCGATCCGCGCATATTTCGTCTGCTCCCATGAAATCTCGTTCGAATAGCCCGCTGCTGACGTCAGCGCTGTGACGTCATGTCCAGGGCACTCGTGCAGGTGGAAAACGAAACTAAGCTGGCTACAAACTTGGCCGACCAGTACCTCGTGTTCATAAGCCACTACAAAATGCCGAGAGTGTGTGCTGCACCAGGATGTTCGGAGACAGCAACATCTGAATCGCGTTTATCTTTTCACCAGTTTCCAAAGGATCAACGCCGAAAGAAAGAATGGGCGTGTAGAATCAACAGAGTGGGTGAGCATGGCAAGTTATGGATGCCGAAAAGCCATGACGTTGTCTGCTCCAAGCATTTTTTGCCAGGTGATTTCACGCTGAGGTCATGGCTCAGCGGAAACCACGGCATTCCTAAGTTCGCTCCCGAGCTAACAAGCGATGCCGTTCCCTCAGTCTTTGAGCACAACGAGGGAGAAAGAGAAAGGCACCAGGGGCCGAGGTCTTGTCGGATGCGTAGCGGCTTTACGCATGTGCGGAGACCGTACGTACAACGTTGTCACAAAATACGGTGGGCATGACGCGTGCGGAGTGTAAATTTCGCTGCTACGTTCATCGTACCGCTACGACAGCTCCCCCCCAGGGGCCGAGGTCTTGTCGGATGCGTATCTGAAAATAGTTACGCTTCAAGTTACGAACGCGGAGAGCCAACGCACAACGTAGTTCCGCAAATGCGTATCTTCGTGGTCATGACGCATACTTAGTTGCTTGCGGAGTTACGTGCAACGTTTTGGAGCCTACGTCTTGCGTCAAGCTAAAAATAGTTAGCGCGAACGGCAAAACCCGGTGATTCGGTTTTGTTTCACATCACGCGTTATTGCTTTTCAGCCAACATGGATGCTTCCAGGCAAAGAACTATCAATTTTACGGAAGAGGAGATTCGCTGCTTATTGGAACTTATCAAAGAGCATGGAAATGCGTTGTTTTGTAAACTAAACAACGCTGTGACGGTCAAGAAAAAGCAAGCACTGTGGGATGACATTACACATCACGTGAACGCCAGAGGAAAGACCCACAGACCAACACAGAAAGTAAAAAAGAAGTGGTCCGATTTACGGCTGAGCGCGATTCGCCACCGGAGCAAAGTAAAAAACCCACCTACAGGTGGTGGTCCTCCTCCCGAGATCCCGTGGTGGCACGATGTCGTGTTGGACATTCTGGGAGACGAGACATGTCTTCTTGAAGGCATTAAACGTAAGCATACCTCTCTCTCTCTCTCTCTCTCTCTCTCTCTCTCATCTCTCTCTCTCTCTCTCTCTCTCAGAGAGTGGTAGTTGGGGAGGCGGGGCAAGAGTAGCCATTAAATGTGCAGGCTACCGAGTTTTAAGGCATTTTTCATATGGTAATATTATAAACAATGTTTAATACCCTGTTCAGAATAGGATGTGATTATCATTGATTTAGCACTCATGGTATGGTTTCCCTCATATTTCTTGTAGGTGCAGCTTTTGCACAACACTGATTCAATAGACCTAAGTGGGTGTTGTTTTGCATAATAATCTCAAATTAAAAGCGGCTGTTTTGTTCACATAGATCTAAAATACAACTCAACGCAATAAATTGCTCTTGAATGTAATTTAATAAACAAATGGAACAGATCACAAATTTTCAGATAAGAAATACACAATATAAATTGATAACCTAAGCTCGAACTTAACTATACTTATATTATTTGTAGATTCAAGCTGAAATCTTAAGTTGGTAATTGTCAAGTGAAGGACGTATGTGTTGTGCTGATGTGTGTTTTGTTTAATTTCAGAAGGGAAAGAGTCTGATGATCCACAAGGGCTAGCAGACTTTGCAGAGGTCGGATTTGTGGAATATGGTATGTTACCATTATTTGTTAACACGTGACAACCAACAACGATGATGGTGATGATGATGGTGACGATGAAATGATGATGATGATGATGATGATGATGATGATGGTGGTGGTGGTGGTGGTGGTGGTGATGATGATGATCATGATGATGGTCATGATGAAACGAAATGAGAATTTAACGAGAGTTTATTTCACATTTTGTTGACTGATCACTGCAAAACACAAGACAACATCTTATGACTTTGATCTATTATTGGAAATAAAGCACACTCAACTGACGCTAATATTCTTTTCCGTGAAAATTGAATAGTTTCCACATTGTTTTGTTCGATTTTTGTCCAGCCTTAATACATTGACCTCATCACTTAGCAGTGATGTTGTATATATGGACAAGTCCGCACGCAGTGACACTTCCTTGATAAAACTGAAACTCTTAATGGTGACCGAGTGGTTCATGTTGAACAAGGGATGTATTTGTCAACTGTGGTTCCACAGCTGTGGTCTTCTATTTTCAGATGCTACTGAAGCAGTCTCAGTGGACAGGGCTGCCACAGCAGGGATCACATGTCCTAGTACTTCCACAGCAGGGATCACACGTCCTAGTACTTCCACAGCAGGGATCACATGTCCTAGTACTTCCACAGCAGGGATCACATGTCCTAGTACTTCCACAGCAGGGATCACATGTCCTAGTACTTCCACAGAAGGGATCACACGTGTTTCTCCGGCTTCCACTCCAACATGTGACATTCCCAGCGTCTCGCAGACTGAAGATGCCCTTCTCGTTGACCTAAACAGAAAGAACAAAAGACAGTCAGCACACGGTGGCCTTCAAAGTGTGTTGGCATTGAAGAAAAGAAGAGTGGAGCAAGAGGCCAAAAGAAGTACAAAGGACCTGGAGCAGGAGCTTGCAGCAACAGAAATAGGACGAGTAGAGGTAGAAAAAACCAAACTCAAGCTTGAAATAGAAAAAATGACAATGGAGAAGGAACTTATCGGGCAGAAGATTGCTCTCACAAAATATCTCACGACAAATGCCCAACTACAACAGGCCAACCTGTTCTATGCACTGAGAAAAACAGAGACAGAGATGGGATTGCCACCGGCAGTCATTGAACTTGACATTTCACTTCTCCCTGAGCAGTCCACTTAGTTTCAAATAAAACAGCACAATTCCCGTCTAGACTTGAGCGGACGCAGTCTGTAAATTTCAGTTTATGTCTAATTAGGACCTTGAATTCAAAAGGATTCTTTCACCGGTTTAAAGTTTGAGTCTATTTTTGTTTTTCTTCATTAATGCACAGATAAATACAGTAAAAGTGTTTTTTTTATGATTTATTTGACTTATTTGAAGTTTTCATATGACAGTTGCTTTCAAAAGGATTCTTTCACCGGTTTAAAGTTTGAGTCTATTTTTGTTTTTCTTCACTAATGCACAGATAAATACAGTAAAAGTGTTTTTTTTTATGATTTATTTGACTTATTTGAAGTTTTCACATGACAGTTGCTTTTCATCACTTTGACACTGTCTGTCATAGAAGATGTAGGTTCACATCATGGTAAGATTTGATTCTTCTGTTGTAAATAGCTGCTGCTTGATTGTAGTCACTGCTTTTTGAAGTTTTACTTTGGATTTATGTCTCCTATAGCTTTCCTTCTTCCCCTGCTTGTTAATGTTCGTTTAGTTTGAATTAAGAATAAATAGTGAATTCTTAATCTGTTGTTGTGTGATTGTGTACTTTTCTGTGATTGTGTGCTTTGTGCATGTAAAAAAAATCAAACACACACACACTAAATGAGTTAATATAGCTGTGAATTTAGTGCAAACCTTTTACCAGCCCATTACTTTGCTTACTGACGTGGATGGGTTTTACTTTTTAAACTATATCATTTCAAACTAGAATATGACAGCTTCACCCAAGGGGAAGAACACAAGAACACATGCACAAAAAACCTTATTCATTGAAGAGGGCTTACAGTGCAAAGTGTGCTGAGAATCCTGTCATCAATTGAAGTACTGCTGGACCAGTCGGTTTCTTGCCATTTGTCCAGCCAGCACACGGCGCCTTTCACAGACATTATTGTAGTCCTCTTCGTCATCATCGCTGTCATTCTCTTCATCGTCAGGGTTTTCATCATTGGCAGGTTCAGGTTCTGGTAGCCTCAAAGTTGTGGCAATGTTGTGTAGAACAATGCAGGCCATTATTATCTTGCAAGCTGCTGCAGGATTGTATCTGTGGGCAACAAAATTATAAGTCAACATGAACAAAATTAATTTGTACATGTTCTCTCCTTCAAAGTACCATTAATCATAACTGCAAATGAAAACAGGATGGGTGGAAGGAATGATTTGGAACTAGTCTGTTGATCTGAAGTAACAATATGCAATAATTGAACACATCCAGACACTTCTATCGATAAAGCTACATGTAATCAACACTCTATACTCCTTGAAAAGAATGCATGGTACTACAGACACAAAAAATACACTGGAAGAAATTATGCCAACACATCAAGTGATTTTTAATTTTGCTTTTCAAAATAGCCAGACTCTCAGACTCTCTCTCTCACTCTTCTCTCTCTCTCTCTCTCTTCTCTCTCTCTCTCTCTCTCTTCACACACACACACACACACACACACACACACACACACACACACACACACACACGTGCGCACGCGCATACATACATACATACATGCATACATCCAACCATACCGGCATATCTCAACACTTTATTCTCTTTGCAAAGAATGCATACATTCATACATGCATCTGCACACACACACATACACCGTCACACTCACACGCCGAGGCACGCACGCACGCACACACAGTGGTATAAATGACATACCTGAGCTCACCATGGAGACAATGCCATCTTCTTTTCAGTACACCATTTGTCCGTTCAATCACACTCCGAGTTGAACAGTGAGCAGCATTGTAGTTTTCTTGAGCTCTGTCAACTGGGTTGAGAAATGGAGTCATGAGCCAGGGGCGTAACATATATCCGTTGTCTCCAAGGAAGACACCCTGCAGTGGATTCTGCGGTCCTTCAAAGTTCCGAAAGAGATTGCTTTCACGCAAAATGCTAGAGTCATGTACTGATCCTGGCCAACGGACAATACAGTTTATGATCAGCATATCTGCATTGCAGATGAGCTGCACATTAATTGTGTGCTTGCCTTTGCGGTTGACGTATTCAAATTCATTGATCACAGGTGCGATGATTTGAATATGTGTACAGTCAATGCAGCCCAGTACACTGGGAAAACCTGCTATGTGGTAAAAACTGTCTATCATCACATCTGCTTCTCTCTGTAAAACCGGAAGCTTCACAAATTCCCCCAGCCGTTCACACAAGACTGAGGAGAATCGGGCAATAACTCTTCCTACAGTCCGTCGGTCAATGTTGAACAAATCCCCAATCGTTTGCTGAAATGCCCCTGTTGCAAAAAAACGTAATGCAGCTAACACTTGCATCAACGGAGGTAGCGAACCTCCTCTCGGGAGAGGGTGTTCCAACTCATCTCCAAACAGATCGACGAGCGTAACGATGTCTTCTCGCCGAAAACGAAACCTAGCAAAGGGTTACACCTGGGGGGGGAGCTGTCGTAGCGGTACGATGAACGTAGCAGCGAAATTTACACTCCACACGCGTCATGCCCACCGTATTTTGTGACAACGTTTTACGTACGGTCTCCGCACATGCGTAAAGCTGCTACGCATCCGACAAGACCTCGGCCCCAGGTGTAACCCTTTGCGTAGCACACGTGTGTCGAAGAAACATGGCAGACAGAGTATACTTTAGGTTATTATTGCGGCGGAATTTCAGACGTCAACGGATTCTACGTGACCGTACAAATCCGTTTGATATGTATGATGACGTGGAACTGTTCAACTCGGAGTGTGATTGAACGGACAAATGGTGTACTGAAAAGAAGATGGCATTGTCTCCATGGTGAGCTCAGGTATGTCATTTATACCACTGTGTGTGCGTGCGTGCGTGCCTCGGCGTGTGAGTGTGATGGTGTATGTGTGTGTGTGCATATGCATGTATGAATGTATGCATTCTTTGCAAAGAGAATAAAGTGTTGAGATATGCCGGTATGGTTGGATGTATGCATGTATGTATGTATGTATGTATGTATGCGCGTGCGCACGTGTGTGTGTGTGTGTGTGTGTGTGAGAGAGAGAGAGAGAGAGAGAGAGAGAGAGAGAGAGTGAGAGAGAGAGTCTGAGAGTCTGGCTATTTTGAAAAGCAAAATTAAAAATCACTTGATGTGTTGGCATAATTTCTTCCAGTGTATTTTTTGTGTCTGTAGTACCATGCATTCTTTTCAAGGAGTATAGAGTGTTGATTACATGTAGCTTTATCGATAGAAGTGTCTGGATGTGTTCAATTATTGCATATTGTTACTTCAGATCAACAGACTAGTTCCAAATCATTCCTTCCACCCATCCTGTTTTCATTTGCAGTTATGATTAATGGTACTTTGAAGGAGAGAACATGTACAAATTAATTTTGTTCATGTTGACTTATAATTTTGTTGCCCACAGATACAATCCTGCAGCAGCTTGCAAGATAATAATGGCCAGCATTGTTCTACACAACATTGCCACAACTTTGAGGCTACCAGAACCTGAACCTGCCAATGATGAAAACCCTGACGATGAAGAGAATGACAGCGATGATGACGAAGAGGACTACAATAATGTCTGTGAAAGGCGCCGTGTGCTGGCTGGACAAATGGCAAGAAACCGACTGGTCCAGCAGTACTTCAATTGATGACAGGATTCTCAGCACACTTTGCACTGTAAGCCCTCTTCAATGAATAAGGTTTTTTGTGCATGTGTTCTTGTGTTCTTCCCCTTGGGTGAAGCTGTCATATTCTAGTTTGAAATGATATAGTTTAAAAGTAAAACCCATCCACGTCAGTAAGCAAAGTAATGGGCTGGTAAAAGGTTTGCACTAAATTCACAGCTATATTAACTCATTTAGTGTGTGTGTGTTTGATTTTTTTTACATGCACAAAGCACACAATCACAGAAAAGTACACAATCACACAACAACAGATTAAGAATTCACTATTTATTCTTAATTCAAACTAAACGAACATTAACAAGCAGGGGAAGAAGGAAAGCTATAGGAGACATAAATCCAAAGTAAAACTTCAAAAAGCAGTGACTACAATCAAGCAGCAGCTATTTACAACAGAAGAATCAAATCTTACCATGATGTGAACCTACATCTTCTATGACAGACAGTGTCAAAGTGATGAAAAGCAACTGTCATGTGAAAACTTCAAATAAGTCAAATAAATCATAAAAAAAAACACTTTTACTGTATTTATCTGTGTATTAGTGAAGAAAAACAAAAATAGACTCAAACTTTAAACCGGTGAAAGAATCCTTTTGAAAGCAACTGTCATATGAAAACTTCAAATAAGTCAAATAAATCATAAAAAAAACACTTTTACTGTATTTATCTGTGCATTAATGAAGAAAAACAAAAATAGACTCAAACTTTAAACCGGTGAAAGAATCCTTTTGAATTCAAGGTCCTAATTAGACATAAACTGAAATTTACAGACTGCGTCCGCTCAAGTCTAGACGGGAATTGTGCTGTTTTATTTGAAACTAAGTGGACTGCTCAGGGAGAAGTGAAATGTCAAGTTCAATGACTGCCGGTGGCAATCCCATCTCTGTCTCTGTTTTTCTCAGTGCATAGAACAGGTTGGCCTGTTGTAGTTGGGCATTTGTCGTGAGATATTTTGTGAGAGCAATCTTCTGCCCGATAAGTTCCTTCTCCATTGTCATTTTTTCTATTTCAAGCTTGAGTTTGGTTTTTTCTACCTCTACTCGTCCTATTTCTGTTGCTGCAAGCTCCTGCTCCAGGTCCTTTGTACTTCTTTTGGCCTCTTGCTCCACTCTTCTTTTCTTCAATGCCAACACACTTTGAAGGCCACCGTGTGCTGACTGTCTTTTGTTCTTTCTGTTTAGGTCAACGAGAGGGGCATCTTCAGTCTGCGAGACGCTGGAAATGTCACATGTTGGAGTGGAAGCCGGAGAAACACGTGTGATCCCTTCTGTGGAAGTACTAGGACATGTGATCCCTGCTGTGGAAGTACTAGGACATGTGATCCCTGCTGTGGAAGTACTAGGACATGTGATCCCTGCTGTGGAAGTACTAGGACGTGTGATCCCTGCTGTGGAAGTACTAGGACATGTGATCCCTGCTGTGGCAGCCCTGTCCACTGAGACTGCTTCAGTAGCATCTGAAAATAGAAGACCACAGCTGTGGAACCACAGTTGACAAATACATCCCTTGTTCAACATGAACCACTCGGTCACCATTAAGAGTTTCAGTTTTATCAAGGAAGTGTCACTGCGTGCGGACTTGTCCATATATACAACATCACTGCTAAGTGATGAGGTCAATGTATTAAGGCTGGACAAAAATCGAACAAAACAATGTGGAAACTATTCAATTTTCACGGAAAAGAATATTAGCGTCAGTTGAGTGTGCTTTATTTCCAATAATAGATCAAAGTCATAAGATGTTGTCTTGTGTTTTGCAGTGATCAGTCAACAAAATGTGAAATAAACTCTCGTTAAATTCTCATTTCGTTTCATCATGACCATCATCATGATCATCATCATCACCACCACCACCACCACCACCACCACCACCATCATCATCATCATCATCATCATCATCATCATTTCATCGTCACCATCATCATCACCATCATCGTTGTTGGTTGTCATGTGTTGACAAATAATGGTAACATACCATATTCCACAAATCCGACCTCTGCAAAGTCTGCTAGCCCTTGTGGATCATCAGACTCTTTCCCTTCTGAAATTAAACAAAACACACATCAGCACAACACATACGTCCTTCACTTGACAATTACCAACTTAAGATTTCAGCTTGAATCTACAAATAATACAAGTATAGTTAAGTTCGAGCTTAGGTTATCAATTTATATTGTGTATTTCTTATCTGAAAATTTGTGATCTGTTCCATTTGTTTATTAAATTACATTCAAGAGCAATTTATTGCGTTGAGTTGTATTTTAGATCTATGTGAACAAAACAGCCGCTTTTAATTTGAGATTATTATACAAAACAACACCCACTTAGGTCTATTGAATCAGTGTTGTGCAAAAGCTGCACCTACAAGAAATATGAGGGAAACCATACCATGAGTGCTAAATCAATGATAATCACATCCTATTCTGAACAGGGTATTAAACATTGTTTATAATATTACCATATGAAAAATGCCTTAAAACTCGGTAGCCTGCACATTTAATGGCTACTCTTGCCCCGCCTCCCCAACTACCACTCTCTGAGAGAGAGAGAGAGAGAGAGAGAGAGAGAGGAGAGAGAGAGACTGAGAGAGAGAGAGAGAGAGAGAGAGAGAGAGAGAGAGAGAGAGAGAGAGGTATGCTTACGTTTAATGCCTTCAAGAAGACATGTCTCGTCTCCCAGAATGTCCAACACGACATCGTGCCACCACGGGATCTCGGGAGGAGGACCACCACCTGTAGGTGGGTTTTTTACTTTGCTCCGGAGGCGAATCGCGCTCAGCCGTAAATCGGACCACTTCTTTTTTACTTTCTGTGTTGGTCTGTGGGTCTTTCCTCTGGCGTTCACGTGATGTGTAATGTCATCCCACAGTGCTTGCTTTTTCTTGACCGTCACAGCGTTGTTTAGTTTACAAAACAACGCATTTCCATGCTCTTTGATAAGTTCCAATAAGCAGCGAATCTCCTCTTCCGTAAAATTGATAGTTCTTTGCCTGGAAGCATCCATGTTGGCTGAAAAGCAATAACGCGTGATGTGAAACAAAACCGAATCCCCGGGTTTTGCCGTTCGCGCTAACTATTTTTAGCTTGACGCAAGACGTAGGCTCCAAAACGTTGCACGTAACTCCGCAAGCAACTAAGTATGCGTCATGACCACGAAGATACGCATTTGCGGAACTACGTTGTGCGTTGGCTCTCCGCGTTCGTAACTTGAAGCGTAACTATTTTCAGATACGCATCCGACAAGACCTCGGCCCCAGGCTGCAGCTGCCAGACGTGCATCGCTGGTTAACACACGGAGCAGGCTGGACGTGAGTTGGCCTACAGTAACAAACCATGTGCAGTACGATGAACGCCTGAGTGAATCATTAGATTTGAATTACATGATGATGAAATTCGAAGTAGGACATTTGCACACATGTTATCATTCCTCTGTGTCTCTCTCATGCCCAGTCTCCTTGTGTTGACTACAAGTATTGTCAAATGTGTGAATGCTAGAAGTAGAAATACTGCAGTGCTTGAACTTGGCTGTTACTATGTTTCTAAACTTTACCACTATATTACTACTCGTCCTCGGAAGTTTTAATGTTTTTTCAGTTTCTGATTGAGAGACTGATTTGCAACAAATCATACATTAAAAAAATTACAACACAGAGCAGAACAGAAAGTATATTGTACATAAATATATTTTGATTTCAATCAATCAATTATTGTACATAAATATATTTTGATTTCAATCAATCAATCATGTGACTTATAGCCCCCCCCCCCCCCCCCCCCCCCCACCCCCCGCTCCCAAGCTATGGGCCATATCAGGGTTGACACGTTGGAAGTTAATTTCTATCACTGTCTTTAGGCAGGAGACAATACAGATACTCATTTATTTTGATCTACATGAACTACAAGATGAAGTCTTATCCCAAACCCATGTGAACATGAACTGAATATACACTCATTCTCAACCAAATCATCAACAGAACATTAAAGTGGCAGGAAGGGTCATCTCAAACAATTCCTCTGTGCATAGATCAGCTTTGAGTGAAATGTCAAGTTATTGGACTGGAGCTGTCAGTTAATTTCCAAAGTGCTAAACTATGTGAGGAAAGCAGAATGCTTGAGGAAGCCTTGATGGTGATAACATCCCAGCAACTGCTATAGAGGATAAAGAAGCCAGAGCAACCACTACAATGTGTTGTGACATCATCAAGGCTGAGTACATTTATCAATTCAGTGGAGAGAAGGTCAAGTGGTGCCATTTTCAAATAAGATTACTTTCAACAAATAATAAATGTCACAAGGAACGCACAGTGTATTCATTCTTTGATAAGGGCAATGGTCTAACTTTCTAGTTTCTTAACAACCTTATTCCATTAGCTGTTCAGGATTTGATTCATTATTTAACAAGTTGAATATCACATATGTGCCGAAATGTGATTTTGCAAGCAACAGTATTATCAGTTGCGTATTGGCAACTCTCTCTCAGCATCATCCTAAATCCATTACATATGCCTACTTGGAAGCACACTTTGCCATAAAACGAACACACCGGTTGGGGTGTTAATCCGGTCAAAAATCAACTGCAGCCCTACTCACAATCACAAAGTCGGAATGTACCGTCTGTATATTCTGACTAAGAAACAAAATGCTAATAATTAGCATTTATATTAGTGCAAATCCTAAAATAGCTCTAAGCGCTTTACAATAAAATGACTATCGATTCCTTTCACCGAAAGAACACACACACACACACACACACACACACACACACACACACATTACCAAGAAAGACAAAGGCGTGCATGCACCCCCAACACACACACACACACACACACACACACACACACACACATGTCCCGTATTGTACGCGAAAGCCCACATGCAGACACGCACACAACTCGCGAGCAGATTCTAACACGCCCACTCGCACAATTTGACATGAGGACAATTGACAGTAGAACAGCAAACAGCACACTATATCACGAAACTGGCACACATAGCGTACCATTCCTAAACTATGCTCCTACAAAAACAAAACAGATCCTGAGATTGGGAAACAGATGTGATATTCAAAGGCTGCTGGTATCGAAGGCAGAGTTCCGTGTTTACCTTTCACTGTCGTCTGCTACAGCTAGATTGGGAGCAAACTCGCGTTCACCCTCCGATTAAGACGATTCTGACGACCAGTCAACCCCTTCTGCTGCTGCACCCACGGCCGATAGAAGTGGTTCGTCTTGATATGGCTCCATATTCGA
This sequence comes from Conus canariensis, assembly GCA_033310375.1. Lineage (NCBI taxonomy): Eukaryota > Metazoa > Mollusca > Gastropoda > Neogastropoda > Conidae > Conus > Conus canariensis. The sequence goes on along the minus strand of CM065725.1, from coordinate 10,453,134 downwards.
CGGTATGATGGGGTAGGAGAGTTGAATTTAGATCTAAAGCTCGCGGAACGCAAACACCCTGTAAGATACGTCACAACAAAGAGCGATAACTTTTGAGGCCAACGAAACCTCGCGCGAGGCGAGATACCACGGCAGTGACAACGAAGGCGAAAATTCTGCCGCTTGAAAAATGTTTTACGGATTAAAATGTACATCTGCTTACTTCATCTCCACGAACGTGACTTGAAAATTGTGTTAACGTAATTAAGTTTCTGTTTGTTTCAAATAAACGCCCTGCAAAAATGCTTCAACGCGTTTCAAAGCGATTTCCCCTCCGAAAACCGGGTTTACAGGACTTAAAAGATTTGTTTTGAAGAGCTAAGAGGTCAAAACGTGTCGTGTTTTGTCTTGTAATTTGTTTGTCCATGTCAACCGACAGAATTATTCAGATTCCTTCTAAATTTAACTAATAAACTTGTCAACCGACGGAGTTATCTAAATTCTTTTTAAATTCAGCAAATAAACGAACGAACGAATTTTCATTTTCAGAGGGTAATGGAATAAGCATCACTGCTTTTTACATCCAGCCCTCCGGGGCCAAAAGAAATTTATGAAAGGGAAAGAAAAAAAAATATTGATTAATATAAAATAATGGAAAATAACTCTTAAATATGAAATAAACGATCAAACAAGAGGGAAAAAATGGCTGGATCACACATCGCCGCTGTGTGACGTAGAAAAAAATCCGATTATGACATAGTCGAGACTGAATTATCAAAAACTGATTACTTCCATCAATGCTAGCGACGTGGGTTAGAGACAGTAAACAGCGGCTTCTCCCTAGAAATGTTGGCTTTTTCTGAGTGAACTGCTCTGTACATAGAAACACCGAGCTGAGGTTTAGTTTGATGCTAGCTGTTCTGTGTTCTGCAAGGATCTGTCTTCATACTGTTAATCCATCAGCTACACTGATTTATAGAACTATCAGCCATTGATCATGTGTTCTACCTGTTCCCTTCTAAAGCTGCACTAAAATGTAGAACTGTGATCTGTTGTTCTGTTAGCGGCACAGAGGCACAGAAATACAAGCAGTTGATTCGTGATTTTGTTTGCTTGCACAGCAATATAGAACTATCGGCCATTGATTTGTCAGAGTTCTAACTGCCCGTGGAGAATAAATTGTAAGTTGTATCTATATGTGTGTGTGTGTGCGTGTGTGTGTGTGTGTGTGTGTGTGTGTGTGTGTGTGTGTGTGTGTGTGTGTGTGTGTGTAGACTATATGTTTAACTACCCTATGCTTTTATATGCAATCGAAATGTGGCAAAGATTTTTTTTTTCAAACATAGACTACAAACAATCTTTTTTTTTTCTGCATGTTTGTGTGTGTGTAGGTTCAAAGCAGCGAAAGACGGGAATCAAAGAAACATTTGTCAAGGTGTCTTTGGAATTATTTCAGGCTTTTTTTCCAGTGTTAATTAAGTGAGAGCTTAACCCGCAAATCTACCGGCCAATTCCTGGTGTCTTTGGAATTATTTCAGGCTTTTTTTCCAGTGTTAATTAAATGAGAGCTTAACCCGCAAATCTACCGGCCAATTCCTTGCTGCTGCGGATCCATTTATCGTAAACAGACAATCTAAGCACACAACGTGTTTACTGCGCGAATCAAATGTTGCTCTGACCTCTACAGCTAATAAAGCAGACGGTATACAGGTGTATCCAGGGTCCTGGATTCATCTAACGAGGACGGCATTCAAATACTCCGTGAAGAAGTTGTAGTAGCAGTGAAGTCGCTGAAATGCGCAAAGGCTGAAGTCATCAACAACATCCCTGTAGATCCCTCGGAACATGGTGAAGATGCATTTATTGCCTAACTGCCAACTACCACAAAACCTGGCACACTAACTTTTTCTTCAGCGTTCCAGTATCTGGTAGTGTGTGAACTCGTTTTACCCTGTTGGGATACTCGCACTATACTCGAGAGTCTAGTCTGTTCACTCCGACTTCGTTGAGTGCAGAAATTTGTGGGAAGAGACTGTGGAAAAAGATGTGGTAGACAGAAAGGACAGTAGACGACAGTACAGCGAAGGAGGAGACAGAGTTACTGAGAGCGAAAGGAAAAGGGGACGTTACTGGCACAGAATGTCCAGAAGGAGGGGGAACTATTTGTACAAAAGACCCCCCGGTATCCCCACGGGGGTGGCACACTAACGACTGGCCCTTGCCATGTAATTAATTGTTAATCGTTAACCTTCCTAACAAAAGATGTAGGCCTGTTCAACAATGTCATAGCTATCGCACGATCAGCTTGATTAGCCATACCAGCAAATTAATGCTCGTAACCATTCTGAATAGGTTACGTTACATACGCAAGCAGATACCATTATTACTGAAGGGCAGGCTGGAATCTGCAAAAGCAGAAGTACCAATGAACAGATCATTCCCATGCTTACTCTCTTTCAAAAAGCACTCCAAACACCGGAGCGAGTTCTACCACGTCTTCATAGACTTCAAGCAGGCGTTTGACGGAGTCTGGCAGGACGCGCATTCAGGCCCCGGTAGAGAAGTAAGACTGGGCAAAAGCTAACCCATACCTTCCAGAAGTGTACCCTAAATCAGTCACTGCAGAACTCGTGTAGGGCGCCTCTGAAAAGAGGTTCAATATTCCAGCTGGAGCCCGTTAGGACTGTCTTCTATTTCCCACATTTTTCCACATATTCCAAGAACGCGTTGTGGCTGTTGCCCTGACGATTATGTCTGCGCATTGAGCGCTGGAGGAAGAACCACTACGGGCCATCGCTTCGCTATGCAGACGACATCGATGGCCTGGCAGAGAGAGAAGAAGAATTCGTCATGTTTGTCCAAAGACTTATTGGAACATCGACAACGTCAGCGCCGAGAAGACCAAGATGATGATCAGTCAGAAGACCATGGTCACTACTGGTGTAACTGTCTGTGGACTAAAGCTAGTGAGCATTTAACTTTTCCGTGATCCATCCTCAGTAAATGAGGAATCCAAACCAGCAGTCCTTCTTCAGGGTAGCAAAGACTGTATCACCAGTGTTCGGACTAACATCACTCTCTGGAATCAACCCTGTGTGGAAGGACACCAACGTCATCAAACACAGAGTCAGGCCCTGTCAGCACTGACACCATCTTCCCATGTGCATGACAGCATGGACCCTTACTGCAGACGCTGGAAACAAGAATCCAAGCCATGAAAATGAGGCATTCCTGTTGTATACTAAACATCAGATGTGTTGTTCACATCACCAATGAACTAAGCGTGAAACTGTCAAACAGCATATCGAACCATAGGAAGATCTGTTGACATCAATTAAGAGGGGGGGGGGGGGAATACTTGTTTTTGTATGGCCATGTAACAAGATCCACAAGTTAAAACAATCCTCCAGAGAACTATGGAGAGAGGGAGATAGAAAGGAAGAAGAAAAAGGATAGACTGAGGGACTGACAAACTTTGCGGAATCATCAGGAAATTATTTCCAGGGTCCCAGGCCTCGGTAAACAACTGACAGAGCTGGAAGAACCTGGTGAATTGTTCTTCAGAGCGGCGCTACAGATATTCTTCACGGAGTTTAGGGAAGAAAGAGAAGAATTTGTTAATTATAATCGTGTTTCTTTGTCCATCATTTACATTACTGATGGTTTCATTTGTTAAATTCTGTTTCCTTTGTTAATTTAAATTCTGTTTCCCCGGTCTTCTTATAAACTGGACAGCCTTCTTCCGTTATTCCTCCTATACCTGCTTTTCTCTTCCTGTCACTATTTCTAATCATTCCTTGCGGTCATAGTCAACTCCTCTTTTTCCCTTCACTCCACTAATTCTTGTCTTTGAGGATGTCTATAGCAAATATTGAAGCAAATCAGAATTTCTGTTTTCAATACTTTTTTTTCTGTTTTACTGGGCCAGACGAAGAGCATGAAGCGACGTCAGGTAGATGGAAGTGAAGCGGAGAGAGCAGGAACC
>CM065725.1:10336670-10441670 GCA_033310375.1 Conus canariensis | reverse complement strand
GGAAGAAAACGTGACAAATAAAGTTTTTGTCCTGTCCTGTCTTGTCTTTAATCCAACATATTATATATATATATATATATATATATATATATATATATATATATATATATATATAAAAGAAATACGCACAATATAACTGTGAATAGATAGTGCTCAAGAAATCAGAGTCAAAATTCCACATAAACAAAAAACCAACAACAACATAAGCAACAAGAGACAGAATTTACGTGGGAGGCCGAAATTACCCCACACCAAGCCGAAGATAAAATTATTCCGACGAAACAAAATGACAGAATCAAACACAATCATATCACACTAAACCGAACACAAAATTACCCAGAAGAAAGAAAATCACAACACACCACACCAAAGATAAATGTACTCAGATGAAAGAAAGAAAATCACAACACAGTGCTAAAAAAAGCAAAATCAGAATTACCCAGCATTTCTGCAAGTTAACTGTTCACACTGTGTAAGATTATCACTTAACGTGGAGATTATATTATTTGGTACGGATGAGAAAACAAAAACCGACGATATGCTAGACCTGATAATTTTAATGGGAAAATATTTCATATATAAATGTAGAATTAACAAGACAAAACCTAATCTAAACATATTTTTGAAGGAGCTGGACTATAGACATGAGATGGAGAAATATATGTCCTTAATGGAGATGAATCATGCAACGTACTTAACAAAGTGGTCACCTTATATCAAAATACTAGGGAACTAATGGTTATAGTATGTATTATATGAAGGTATGCGCAAGGGGGGTGTGTGTGTGTGTGTGTGTGTGTGTGTGTGTGTGTGTGTGTGTGTGTGTGTGTGTGTGTGAGTGTATTATGTTAAAAAGTACTGTATACTCTTTTTCTTTTCTATTTAATCTCGTCCACAACCTGGGTACACAGGATTAATGCCAGTTATTAGAATTTATTCGGCATGTGTGCCCGTGTAAAAAAAAAAAAAAAAAAAAAGAAGAAAAAAAATGCATGTATAGTTGTATGTGTTAAATATGTGCCACTATGGATTAATGTATTGATTTATGTATGTTAGTTGTCATTGTATGTTTGGACAATTAAAAAAAAAAAAAAAAAAAAAAAAAAAGAATTACCCAGCATAAAGAAAACTACAATACACTAAATCAACGACTTCTTCTTCTTCTTCTGCGTACGCAGGCTGATCCTCCTGCGGACACTCCCTATATAGACAGGCAAAGTATTAATCCTATCTGTCCAACAAAGGGAGTGGAGTTTTGTGTGCATGACCGTTTTTTATCCCACTATTAAGGCAGCCATGTTCCATCTTCGGGGAAGAATCAAAGACAAAAATCCGGATACAGAAAATGACAAGCGGAGAGACCGTCGACCTAATGTTGTACCACACACTTGTTTCCCTCATGGTTTTTATATCTGTAATTTTTCTCTTTCAAAATGGATTTTTCTGCAGAAGTTTGCCCAGGGACACTCTTGCTGCCAGACTAAGACCCACCTGGAATGACAGAAACATCACAATCAGTTCCAAGATCAGACCGATGCGCTCCCTGGTCATTGCCATATTTCTCTATGCCTGTGAGCCGTGGACTCTGACAGTTGAGACTTGAGAGAATTAAGGCATTAAAGATGAGATGCTTCCGCAACACACTTAGCATCTCATACAAACTCCATGTCATCAACTTGGAGGTCCAGACCAGAGTAAGGCAAGTAACTGAACCATGCAAAGACCTGTTTTATCCACAGTGAAAAGAAGGAAAACGAGATGGTATGTTCATAGATCAAGATCAACAGGACTTGCCAAAACCATTCTACAAGGAACAACGCGAGGAGGTAGAAAGAAAGAAAATAAGAGAATGAGATGGGAGGACAACATCACTGCATGGACTGACCTCACACTCATCAACTGCCTAAGAGCATCTGAAAAACCTAGAGAAGTAGAGGAAGCTGGTTGCGAAGTCTTCTGTGACGCCCCAACGGTCTTCAAGACTCTGGGACAGGTGATAGGGTGACCCTTGCTGCCCTTGATTCCTTTTTTATGTGGGGCCTCCATCCTCCAATTTTTTCCCACATTGATCTTTTTCTTTATCTTTTCATTTTTTTTTTCTTTTGGTCTTTTTGTTAAGGAGCCTCCATCCTCCTCTTTTTTCCGACTTTTTAACTTTTCTTTTTTTCACTCAAAGACTTACACACCATGCATAGTCGGTGTGTTACATTACCGATGGACATTCGCTTACTGTTTCAGTTTTTTGCGTTTGATACAAGGCGTCGGGGGTTGTTTATGTTCTAATGTTTAGTGTGCTGACACATCGCTCTGTTGCATGTACCACTCACACCGAAAGGAACATTGCCATTGATTCTTTTACTCGGGTATAGTTCACGGGACCTCGGCTTATCTGTCTCTTCCAGAGGGCTAACACTAGGGCCCTGTCTTAAGGTCTGATAGGGAGGAGGGAACGGGTGAGGGGAGAAAAAAAAACCTGCCCTGCGAGAGATTCAAACCGTGGACTAGGATTATCTGGCTTCCCAGGCAAATGACTTACCCACCGAGCCACCGTTTTGTCAGTTTTCGGCACGGATGCAATTCACTGTTTTTCTCTTTTTTAACATGTTTATTTAAGCTTCATATTATAATGTTGGTATATTTGTATCGCTTCGTCATACATCAAATTCGTATCATACTTCAGTGCATTTTGTGTTCCTATGCATTTCAAACGACTTTTTAACTTATTTTACAGTCTTGGAATATTAGCATGGCTTCCTCATACATCCCATTTTTATCATTTTTCACTGCATATTTCTTCCTAAGCTTTTCAAATGACTTATCAAACACATTTATTTCAGTCTTCATGTCACAGTATTAATACGCTTACATGGCTTCGTGATGGATCACACTTTCTTACATTTCACCTTATTTGTTTCCTACACATTTTACATGAATTTTTTTCTTCTTCCCACCACCCTTTCCCTCCCCACTTCCAATTGAATTTTAGCGTTAAGTATTGAGAGAACCACAGCCGAGATACAGAAAAACAAATACAGTGACACTGGGTGCAGCGGTTAACGTCACGGTCTGGTAGGCTGGGAGGTTACGGGTTTGAATTCCATTAAAGGTGTTTACCTAAGATATGTTTCTAGGCTACCAGACCGCGACGTTAACCGCTGCACCTGGTGTCATCATATTTGTACTCCTGTTTCTCAGTGGTTCTCTCAATACTTGATACTAAAATTGATGTGGGGGATGGGGTGAGGGTGGTAGGAAGGAAGAAAAATTGATGTGAAATGTGTAGGAATCAAAACGTTGTGAAATAGGATAAAAATGTGATGTATGATGAAGCCATAGAAGCGTACTTCAATACTGTTGATATGAACACTGAAATACACGGGTTTGAAAAGTCATTGAAACTGCGTCTGAAGAAAAATCCAGTGAAATATGATAAAATGCATGAGGAAGCCATGTGAATATATTGATACCGTAAAATAACACCAGAGCAATATGAATAGGATAAAACATAACAGAAACTCTACACATGTAACATTACAGCTCTATAAATAAGGGACTGATATGGAAAAGAAACTGACACATACAACATTATTACTATACAAATAGGAGACTAATATGAAAACCCAAAGCATATGATATTAGAACTATATAAGGAGGAGACTAATATAAAAAAAAAACAACTGATAAATATAACATTATAGCTACATGAAAAAGAAACTAATCTGAAAAATTCCGACATGTAGCATTATAAGTATGTAGTCATGGGGGACTACTATGAAAAGCCCAACTCATGTAGCATAATAGTTATAAAACTGAGAATTTGTATGAAAATTAAGGTTAATCAACCTAGAGTCGAGTTCATTTTCTTTTCGCTGAAAAATTCTGATTTTCCAAAAATAACGGAGACAGATATGAAATGCAAAGTTCAGGCAACCTGGAATCTAAATTCAGTCATTTTCTTTTCTAAATTACTTCATTCTCCCTACGAACAAAATGAATGTTGTTCCCAAAGGCTAGATAGATGGCACAAACAAACTCTTTTCTAATTCATGCACCATCATTCTTTTTCTTGCACTGTTCTTAACAGCATCCTCACAATGTACAATAAGATAAACAAATCAAAATTTCACTATCGTGCGTATTTACATATGTGTTTAAGGAAAGGCATTCCTGCCATTTTTTTTTTTTTAGCTCTTCTCTCTGATTAGTTCCCTTCCTCTGTGTGTGTGTGTGTGTGTGTGTGTGTGTGTGTGTGTGTGTGTGTGTGTGTGTGTGTGTGCGTGCGTGTGTGTGTGTGTGTGTGTGTGTGTGTACGTGTGTGTGTGTGTGTGTGTGTGTGTGTGGAGAGAGAGAGAGAGAGAGAGAGAGAGAGAGTACTGAATCACTCTCACGCAGACATTAAGCAGTGCTTTAAAGAGAGCGCCCAATGCACTTACAGCACAGGTTTTCGTCGCATCAAATGCACACCGATCAATAGGCACTGCTTTAATTAAAAGGTTGCCATGCACATCACCGCACGTTCACTTGGCATTAAAACCCTCCTCCACATAGACATGGACCGAACTGAAAAGTCCTTATCCGATCCCCTGACCTCATGCGAAAGAATGCGTTTCGAATAGTGTGCAATGTATGTTAATCTGTGCAGACAGGAAGAATTCAGGAAGACAACGTAATGAAAAGTTATACTGGACAAATGAGAATTCGGAGATGCGTTATATTCCTCTCTCTCTCTCTCTCTCTCTCTCTCTCTCTCTCTCTCTCTCTCTCTCTCTCTCTCTCTCTCTCTGTTTTATTTTTCGTTGTTCTTGTTATTTTTCATGAAAATGCATGACCATAAAGTTTGTTTAAAAACAGTTAACTGCTTTAAAATTACCATTTCTCTTTGACTGCATAACCAATGCTAAAGCAGCAATATTAGCAATTTTTAAAAAAAAAGACAAAGAACAGAACATAAATGATTGTAGAAAGGCAAGAGACAAAAGAAAAATTATCAAAGCTTTTTAAATTGACACATCGCAGCTGATGTTATTATAACTGTTTTGTTGATTTTTTTTTTAAAGAATATTTTCCCAATATTACGTTACAAAATTAGAAGGGTACTCAAGACAGTGGAGACTGCCTCAAAATAAAATTATTTTTCCTGCATGGGAATTGATAGCGACTGAGGACTGTTTAAGTGACTTCCAATGTACTGTTTGACTTTTTTTTTAATCATAAAACAAAAGCACTCTAAAAGTGTCGAGGAGAAAACACAAGCAAATGGCCATCATGAATGAACATCTAGTGCCCATCCTATGATCTGTCCATGTGCTCTATAATTCTTTCCTATATGTCGTAATACCAGATTTAAAACCAAGATGTCAACCCAGACCTCGTTCAAAAAATAAGTTATATCTATTGTGTGTAATTCTTCCGTCCATGGTGAATTTACTCTTTTCATAAAGAAGATTAGACTGCTGAGTTCCGATGCCAGCGGCTTTCCATAGAACTATCAACAATCTGTAACAATGCGGTTTCATGTTTCTCCTGTGGCCATATCCTGTCCAGCTTATGGTCACTCTGCTGGCTTTGCCGTCTTCATCGAAGCACTGAGGTTTCTAACTGTGTGATCCTTTTTACCCCCTGTGATTTTCTAACCCGGACACAAACGAAAGGTGAGCAAAAAAGAAAAAAGGAAAAAGGTCAGACATTCTCTATTGCAAGTTCATTTTGCATCTTGACCAATGTCCCGTTGCCCCCCTCACCTTCACTCACTCTCTCTCTCTCTCTCTCCTCTCTCTCTCTCTCTCTCTCTCTCTCTCTCTCTCTCTCTAATGTTATGTCACTCCTTATGAACGTGTATAAGATGCCCGGCAACATTAATACGCAAAAACTTTGTAATTTTTGTTTTGACTGTATTGTTTTCTACCATGATTTTTATTTGTTATGATTTGTGAATGATACGGTTTCTAAAACTATGTGTGGAACCCCCTTGCCTTTATGGCTTACTTCGCTGAAGGCAATAAAACATCAAAGCGTAAAAAAAAACCGTCTCTGCCTTTCAAATCAGTCTTCCCTTATGAATAGGAAAGTCGAGCACTAATATTTGCGTGCTATTTAAACATAACTGCCCTGTGAATCAACGTTGTCAGTCTTCCTAACTATGTGAATGATACTATATTTGGCGACTGGTCTTTCTTGTATCAATTACTTCCACTCAGAAATAGTATGAAAATGGAAAAAGATATTAAGTGCTATGTGCCCAGAAATAGATTTATTTGACGTTTACGGACCTAAAAAAATTTCTCATTAAAAAAAGTAATGAGTTTTGTAAAGATGTTTTCACTTCATATGTTAACTTTGCAGATCAGGTAAAATTAATTACTTCGCATGAGGTATCAGCAGAGCCGTTATTCTGTAATGATAAGTTCAGAGTTTGTAATGAAGTCATGAATTTTAAAAACTGGATAGCAAAGCAGATATGCCTAGTTACAGATGTTGTCAATGAAGATGGAAGCTTTCTCGATTATAAAATGTTCTCTGAAAAATATGATATTACAGTAAATTATCTGGATTATATGGGATGTATATCATCAATAGAAAGTTATTTAAGAAGTACAAATATTAAAATAATGAACAACAACTATAGTCCAAGAACAAAGGCACTGCAAATGATATCAGGAGTTAAACAAGGATCGAAAATCTTCTACAGCACTCTCATGGAAAAAATAACCATCTTTGATATTAGCTCCTTTACAAAATGGGAAAATAAATTAAGCTGTTTAATACGTTGGGAGCAAGTATCAAAACAAGTAAAACAAATTAAAGAAATTAAACTAAAATGGTTCCAAATAAGAATCTGTCATAATATTCTTGTTACAAATTACATTTTAAAGAAGATGGTAATTCTTGTCAGCGATCTGTGTACATTTTGCGAAACTGACACCGATTCAATCCAACATTACCTATGGCAATGTCAGTTTGCAAAACACTTTTGGGGTGAAATTGGAAAAAATATTGAAAGAAAAATATGAACATTGCAGCAGAATGAATTTTAATATGGAGCTGGTTCTGTTTGGGTACGATGAACACACGAAAACAGATGAGGTTTTTGACCACATTATTTTATGGGCTAAACATTATATATACAGATGTAGAATAAACAAAATAAAACCAACTATCAAACACTTCCTGAGAGATATTAACAACATATATAAGATAGAAAAATATAATCATTGTTTAGAAATGAAGTGTATGGAATTTAAGAGAAAATGGTGTCCCTATGAAAAACTTGTTGATGTTTCTAATGTAATGACATAAAGGAGGGGAAACAAAAGATGGCAGTAACTGGTCGACAGCAACAGCTACATTTAAGAAATTTTAGAAAACTTTTTCATGATTGTGTGATTGTATCTAATGACTATTACCTACATGATCAGGCATAGCGGATGTACATGTTCCTCGATTGCCTTGTAGACGAAAAAAAAAAGTAGTGTATTTGTGACTCGTTCCTTACTGATTTGTTTGTTTGGGGGATTTTTTGTTTGTTTTGTTGTTGTTGTTGTTGGGTTTTTTTTTTTTGTTTGTTTGTTTTTTTTTTGGGGGGGGGTTCATTTGAACTGGTAGAATGTAAAAAAAAGAAAACTCTGTGTGTGTGTGTGTGTGTGTGTGTGTGTGTGTGTGTGTGTGTGTGTGTGTGTTCTCTCTGTCCATAAGAATCATTATTGCTCTTGAGTGTGATACGAGTGTTTTCTCTCTTCCAGTAAGAATCATAATTACCGTTCTTGTTGTAATCCATCTTCATAATGTATCATCATAGGACATCTTGTTTAACTGTGTTCCTTTATGTCTTTCCTTCGCCCGTGAGGGGACAAAGACCACGTGGGAAAAAGGGGGCATCTTCCTGCTTATCTATTATCCTTGGGAATAAATGTTCTCTCTCTTTCTCTCTCTCTCTCTCTCTCCTCTCTCTCTCTCTCTCTCTCTCTCTCTCTCTCGATATTTAAAAAAAAGACTACGTGAATGCTTATCTCTTAGCTTCGTGAAATCCAGAATCTGATCTGATGGAATCTGTCACTTCCCTGTTCACACACACACACACACACACACACACACACACACACACACACACACACACACACACACACACATTCGACCAGTGTGATGGGTACACGCCTTTCTTTACAACTTTTCCCCCCGGCCGGTTTCTTCATAAAAGGGATCGTGTAGCGGGTCCGTGCCCCCATCGACATTGTTTACTCATGAAAGTGAGTTTCCTCCCCTGTATTTCTCCTGGGACAAGTTCACTGAAGATAAAAACAGTCCAGGTAAGCTGCTAATACAAAACTGTACAGGTTTTAAGGCGGAGTGAAGGCGAGCTGAAATTGAAACAAAAGCAAAAAAATTGAAATACCTTAGATATTGTCATATGTAATTGACATCGTGCTCTTTGGTTAGTGACTCTGATTTTGTCAGTGCTTTTTTTTTCTTTCTTTCTTTTCTTTCTCAAACTTAGTATTGATGTTCAGCATATCTATTTATACTGTTGTTGTTTACATCTTCTCATCTGGTGCTTTGTTTACTCTTTTCCTTGTTTCTTCATGTTACGACAGAAAACAGCAACATTTGGCTTACCGGGAATGGACTTAAAGTGTGTCATCTAAGTAGTAATCATGCTATTAATTAGATAAGTAAAACATTATCGATCTTATCAAACATGTTTACATGTTTGGATTTTCAAAATCACATCTAGCTCCGTTCATATTTAACAGTGGCATGTCAGTTTCAGGTTGGGATTTATTTGTAGAGAACCCCGTTCGAAATAAGAGAAACTGGTGTAACAGTGTACGTTCATCAGTCTAGACGATTTAAAAGAAACGATTATCTAGAACAACATCACGCAGCAACTGCCTGGATTGAAATTCAACGGTAAAATACCAAGTCGATTATCGCTTTTTGGTTTGGTTGGTTGGTTTGGGGTTGGTTGGTTGTTTGGTTGATTTGGGTTTGGTTTGTTTGGTTTGGTTTGGTTGGTTTGGTTGGTTTGGTTCGTTTGGTTGGTTTGTTGTTTGGTTTGGTCAGTTTGGTTTGGTTGATTGGGTTGGTTTGGTTTGGTTCAGTTTGGTTTGGTTTGATTGGTTGGTTTGGTTGGTTCAGTTTGGTTTGGTTTGATTTGGTTGGTTTGGTTGGTTGGTTTGGTTTGATTGGTTGTTTGGTTTGGTTGTGGTTGGTTTGGTTTGGTTTGGTTGGTTTGGTTGGTTTGGTTTGGTTTGGTTTGGTTTGATTGGTTTGGTTGTGGTTGGGTTGGGTTGGTTGGGTTGGGTTGGGTTGGGTTGGGTTGGTTGGGTTGGTTTGGTTTGGGTTTGGTTTGGGTTTGGTTTGGTTTGGTTTGGTTTGGTTTGGTTTGGTTTGGTTTGGTTTGGTTTGGTTGGTTTGGTTTGTCTTGGTTTGGTTCGTTGGTTTGTTTTTAACAGAAATCTGGCCGAACGTGTCGACTGGTTTGACCACTTTATTTCCACGATGGACAATGCTTATAATCAATACAAAGATGTTATAATATTAGGCGATTTTGGTATTCATTTATTCAGAATAAATAACCGTTAGATCCAAACATCAGTTAATCCGATGAAACATTTAGTCCGATGCAGTTAATAAATAAAAAAAACCCGCCTACCCGAGTAAACCGGTTCATCTAGAACATTGATTAATGACGTATACCTTGTCAATTCAAAAACGATCTTAGAATCAGTAGCTCCTGCCTATGGTTGTGGTGATCATTTTCCTATTTGTTTTACATAGTAAAAAAACAAAAGTGAAAACCCCAAATCAAATCATAAACCAATCATATTGGGAAGTTCTCCTATTTAGTTGTGAAAGTTTTCTCTTCCATTCATGGAGTTTGCCTATAAATGAGGCAATCAGTAAACAGATCTGAATAAGCTTTAAAAGTACAGTATATAATAAGTATGCCTCTCTTGGAACTGAAAGAGTCAAACATCGGATGAAACCACCCTGAATAAGAAAAGAAAAATAGAACGTTCTCTATCATAGGCATTATCTGCTTTGAAAAAAATGGCTTTTGTGAAGGGCACAAGAAGCAATGAAATAAAGTGACCACTCTGTTACGAGCAGGAGAAAAAAAAAAAATATATATATATATATTGACAAAATTGATGAAAAGAAAGACCGTATATATGGACTAGGTAAATAAAATACCTATCCTGTGTAAAACTTAACAAAGATATTTCTGCAAAACAACCAAGCCACGGTTTTGCCACCGTAGGAAATCATATAACAAAAAATAATGCATCAAAAAGTAACGATCTACAAAAATTACAAAAATACTGCCAAAATGAGAATATCATTCAACTTTCGACATTATTGCCAAAAATATTCATGGAGTTTTCCCTTCTCTCATACGATTAAAGCAGACAGCAACTCGTGGCATTGACGGAACTGATGGAAAAAAATTAAGCTATTCGTGCTTGTTTTAGTAAAATTCCTACTTATATTTACAATCTTTGTCTAGTGCTTTCCGGACGATTTTAAAACAAGCAAAAGTCATAGCCTTCTACAAATCAGGAAACGTGGCTGAACCATCCAAGTATCAACCTATCTCTGTTTTATCTGTTCTTTCAAAATCATCAGAAAACAAATTGATAAAAGCCTTCTTTCCCTCTTTAACAAAGGTGGTTTACTGTATCTAAATCGATCTGGATTTAGAGAACATCATTCTTGTTGAATGCTCTCACTACGTTAATTGATCGACAGCTTTTAAACACAAACAACAAGCAATATTTTGGGGTACTGTTGGTGGATTTCGCTGAAGCTTTTGACGTCAATCATGAACTTTTGCTCGAAAGTTGAATGTCGATCGACTATCCGCAGACACGCGACATTAATTTCACCCTTTCTTTCTGACACGCTGGCATTACCCTCTGATGAACACACACACACACACACTCTCTTCTCTCTCTCTCATCTCTCTCTCTCTCTCTCTCTCTCTCTCTCTCTCCACCACATACACACTCACACACCAACGCTTGCACACTCATGATGTCCATGGACACTCTAATTAACATGCTGGCATCACCCCACTGATGAACACACACCAGAGCACACACGTCTACAGTATACCTGGGACCCGAGAGATTCAAAGTCTTATCTCAGTTGACATGTGTTTCATCTTTTGTGTCTGTTATTGGAAAGGCCAGTATGAGTTTGCTCCAATCTCTAGGAGTCTTCGCAATGTTGGCCTTGAAATTATTCCAATGTTGTTGGCTGTGATGTTTCTTGCTCTATCCCTTAAGTCTGGATGTGCGGCCACTTCCTCTCTTGATGTTCAGAGCGAAAGATGGTCTATAGTATAGTGGCTTTGCTCTTGTTTGCTTAAGTGATTCTTCAGATTCAACAATTGACATAAGTAAGTCTAATGTTCAGCAGGTTTATCTCAACATGAAGAAAATTCAATCTTCTTTTTGAATGGACACAACTCAATCATATGACAATTCATCCTCATAAAACTAAATTCATGATGAAGAATACGACTGCGCAAAGCATCAAAACGTGATCCAAGATTTGCAGTTCTTTTTACTCCGACGAAAAAGTGAAAAGATCTCCAGTCATAAAGAATGAGCACGGACAATCAACACTAACCTTGCCTGGTCCAAACGTTCAGGAATTCTGTCCAGAAGTCTGGATGTAAGTTGTCTCAGCTCAGAGAAGTAAAGATTTCTTTTGATTCTCGTGCCAGATTTTTTTTTTTTTTTTTATTCTACAATCAACCAAATATTCAGTATGCTTTGACACTCTGGGATTTAGCTAGCAATAATTTACTTAAACCACTGACTAGTATCAATAAAAGACAGTTTAAAGCAACAATTTTCAAACCCTCCCTAGTACACAGTGATTACTAAAGGCAGGTAACCTACCATTCAGAACCAAACTGTCGTACCATAAAGGCTTTTTCATGCATAAGATACACAATTGCAATGGTCCCTTCTATTTAATATAAATGCGTTTGCGTTTGATGATCATCAACAGTCACGTGAAATAATCTTTCTTTCACAACAGTGATTCTACGCAGTTCAAGCCTTACTTATTCCAGAGATTGTCTATGGACTGATGTCCCAGCAAATCTGTTGGAAAAGAAAAAAAAAAAGAAATTTCAACAAATCTTAAATAAATGTTAGCGAACCGCCCAGAGAACGTGGACAAACGAGTCACACGACGAACCCACAACGCTTTCGACTCTTAGGTCTTCATCAGGTGAGACATAAACGAATAAAACAACGAAAATTCACTTAGCTTTGATCGCTTCAGATCACTTCACAGGGTTCAGCGCAAGGAAGAAGTTCTTCCTACTCCCCTCCACCTTTCCCCATTCCTGCTGTCTGTCTCGTAAATCTTTATTCTGTTGTATATGGATCTACTTACAATGAGTAACTTTGTTTTTGTTAGTTTTTCTGGGCCTCGGAGGGCTGGGCGTTAAAAAAAAAAGCAGTTATGTTTATCCCATTATCCTCTGTAAATAAAAATTTGCTCCTTCTCTCTCTCTCTCTCTCTCTCTCTCTCTCTCTCTCTCTCTCTCTCTCGCGTGGAACATGAATTGCCTTTCAGTCCGAGTAATCACGTACCGCGATGCTCTGTATAATTGCTGGTCGTTCGTGTTGTCACCTACAATCCGCTGTATTTGCCAGTGCCCCCTTCTGGTACCATACCATCAGCACCGTCGGTTCATAGGGCGGGCCGTGCTAATTTTGTCCACACAAACACACTTTTATGACACAGCGTGTCTGGTTCATCTTCAAACACCACCCTCTCTCTCTCTCTCTCTCTCTGAATTGTTTATAGATCATCAAATCAAAAATTTAATTAAGAAACACGGAGCGAGACGAAACCAGTCAATAATCATAGGGTATTTGAGAACGTTCAAGAATTAATTCGTGGCATGGCCAATCAAAACGCATGAAACTTTCTCGGATGTAGTATCATTGCATGTTACATCCAGTCAAAATGCTATGAATATTCTAGAAACAGATGTGGAAGCTTCTAATTCCAACATTTTAACTAGACCTCTGGAATCATTACGTCATAGGCGTGCGTCATTTAGTAAACAAACGTCACATCAGAGTACAAAGCGAAACCCAAGATAGGCAGATCTGAAACTATCAGTGTTAATCATAGGCTATCCGAAATCGAACTGTTTTTAACATACATTAACCTAGTTGGGCCCCACGAACCACTTCTGGCAACTGCCAAACGACAGAAAATGGCATGGTTTGGCCACGTCATTCGTCACAACACCCTCTCCAAAACCATCCTTCAAGGTACCGTTGAAGGAGGGCGCAGACGAGGACGGCAGAGAAAGAGCTGGTCCGAAAATATAAAGGACTGGACCAAAATGACCATGCCAGATCTCCTCAAGACAGCCACCAACAGAAGAGCCTGGAGAGAAACGGCGGCTGCCTCATCACGTCCCCCCCAACGACCCCAGCGGTCAGGGGAATGACTGACCGACTGAATTGTTTAAGAGGAGTAAGACAGAGAGATGCATGCAGCCCCATTTCATTGTCTTTGTTTATTAGTTAGCTCTTGAAGCATTCAGTATTGGTAGACATGGTGCTTTTTTGTTGCTTGATGCTCTGGATGTTTTTATCCTTTTGTTAGCTGGTGATATTATTTTGATGTCAAACACACCAGAAAAATTTACACTGTGACACTGAATCATTACACTTAAGAATTGATTTGGAGAACAATGCTGTATTCTATAAGTGTGGATGCTCAAGAGTAAGAGATGTTATTCTTATGCCAGTGGTCAATGCTTCTAGACATTTGGGTATGTTATCATTAACACGTCTGGATTTTGTTGGCGAGTGCAAAAACCTTTCAAGTAAGGCTAAAAACATGTTGATTTGTATTATAAGAAAAAAACTGAAATATGTTTCAATAATTCTTCTTTTACTGTTTGATACTTAGATCCAGCCTATCGTGCAGTATAGCTCTGACCTATGGGCTAAAAAAAAAATTAAAAATAAATAAACCGGGGAGGGGGGGGGGGGGGGGGGGCGACGGCTCTCTTCTATCAGTCGATTTATTACGTCGATCCGAAGAAGATTCTAGGTGAAGTTAGACGGACTCCAGATGAGTTTGTTGACTGTGAAACTGATCGATTACCTATATGCACCGTTTCTACTGTAAAGTATATTCATCACTGGCTTAAATTGCTACAAATAGAAGATAAGAGAATATTTCGTAAAGCATATAGTGTATTGTATAACTTATATACTAAAGATAAACGTAACTGCGTTACCAAAGTGCGTTCCGGAGTCTGAATATGGGGTTTGGATTTTTGTTTAATCACGGCGTCGGGATTATTAAGGAGTTTTTAGGTCTTTTTCGCCAACAACTGGTTGACTGCAGATGACAGAAATGATCTGCTCAATCACATTCATAGCAATGACAAATCAAATTTTACAGGAATTTTTGTGATGTTGATGACTTGAAATCTTGCTTTATCTTGGACATTGATGAGCACTTAAAGCACATAACAACAAAATTCAGATTAGGGATGTTTGAATTTGCCATCCAACATTTTAGATATCGAACACTGATAAGTGATTTGTTTTGTCCTCTTTGTGAACACTTACAGGAAATCGGCGTACATTTTGTTCTTTGTTGTCCAGCTCTCAGAAGCATCAGAGAAAAGTTTATTAAGTTCAAATATTATAAACAGCCTTCTCTGTTTATATTGAGTCTACTTTTTGTAATGTACTTCACCTCAAATTGTCCACACAAAAAAAAAATGTTCATTGCTCCTGTGCAAGCGATTAATTGTGGAGAAATTGTCTCTCCTTTGCGAATGTTGAATAATTCGTATTTTGTTCGGTGGTGTAAAATGATTACAGTTTAAGTGCTTTGAATGTTCACATACCTTTCATAAAAGCCATAGCCTCTTAGTTACATGGATAGCCTCTCTCTCTCTCTCTCTCTCTCTCTCTCTCTCTCTCTCTCTCTCTCTCTCTCTCTCTCTCTCAACTGACCGTAAGCATGGCTCAGAGAGTCGAAGGCAGGGGGGAGGAGAGGGGAAGGTGGGGGCGGGAGAGAGGAAAGGAAGTGGAGATCGATTGAGCTTGTGTAATTTAACACGGTGTCCACAACATGTTTCTTCTGGCTTGCGGCCAGGGAGTGTGAAGCTGATTTTCATTGCTGTGAGTGGGCTCTCTGCCCAAACAAAATGTCGACAAGACTCTCTGTGTGTGTGTGTGTGTGTGTGTGTGTGTTGTGTTGTGTGTGTCGTCTGTCTGTCTGTCTGTCTGTCTGTCTGTCAGTCTGTCTTTGCCTGCGGTTGTCTGTCTGGGAAGGGAGGAAGGAGGGAGAGAGG
Source organism: Conus canariensis (assembly GCA_033310375.1). Lineage (NCBI taxonomy): Eukaryota > Metazoa > Mollusca > Gastropoda > Neogastropoda > Conidae > Conus > Conus canariensis. Next base: position 10,426,312 of record CM065725.1, on the reverse strand, counting down.
GGATTGTGTGTGTGTGTGTGTGTGTGTGTGTGTGTGTGTGTGTGTGTGTGTGTGTGTGTGTGTCGTGCTCGCGCGCGCGCGTGCATTCGCACGCGCAAGTAGTATTTATTAGGCGAAATATATTTACCTCCGCATAAACTTTCTAAGAGCTGAGACCGCTTTGGTTAGGTAAGTGCTAATTAGTAATTCTTCACCTACTTGTTTCACGCCTGTCTTTTTATCGGAATACACTCGAGACACATGCCTTTGTCCATCTTTCCCTTCTTGGGTCCTACAGACAAAGACAGCCTGGCAACCAACGTGTTTTCAAAACGGGATTTTCTTTTCATACAGTTGAGTCCTTTGCTTTGCGAAGGCATTCTCCTGTAGACCTGGACTGTAAGAGTCACTATTTTCTTGCTCTGAAATCTGTTGTGTTAGTTTAGTTTTATATACCATAGTGTGCGTGCGCGTCCGCGCGCGTGTGTGTGTGTCTGTCTGTCTGTCTGTGTCTGTGTCCGTGTAAGTGTGTAGATATAAGATCTGGATAGACAGACAGGCAAACGTAGATAGATAGATAGAAAGGCAGACAGACAAATAGACATATAGATGGATAGATAGATAGACAGATAGACATACAGGTAGATAGATAAATATCACCCTGGGGAAGGGAAACTAACCTTTAGGGGGTAGCAACTTTTTTTCTTTGCTTATGTACAAATGTGTCTTAGAAGAGAGTTGCCATGAGTGTTAGCAAGCCTAAAGAGCTCCACACACAGAATCGAATAGCTTTGTACGGGAAACGGTTTTCAAATGCAAAAAAAAAATTATTATTCGGAGAAACAAGACAATCTGATGGGATGAAGTGTTTAGATTCAAGGACAAATGTTAGTTTTACAGAATTGATAAAACGATTTGATGCCAGAAAAGTATGTGCATTTATCAGTTACAGATCTCTGTGTATATCCGTCGATGAAATCATATGTAGCAGTCATACACTGATGTCTCAGATCCATGGTAATGAACACAGGCCTTAGCACTAATCCGTGGCGCACACTACACGCACGAAGCATGAAAGACAGGCAGAATCTGAAGAATAGTGTCTGATTTGGATACGATCACCAAGAAATGACGCCATTTGGGATAATTGCCATGAGTTCCTTACATTGTCGTTGATATGTTGAGCGAAAGGAAATGGTCAAAGGTATTAAACTGTCCACAAAGGTCGAGCAGGACACGAAGAAGACACACTTCTTGCCTGCCTTCATCAACAGATTGTCCGACCATAGCACAGCGTCTTTATGTTATGACTTTTCCTGGGGGGGGGGGGGGGGGGGGGGGCTTTTTGGTGTGGATGAGTCTGCTAGTTGTTCCAAGACAACCTTTTCAAGGATCTTATGATATGAAATGGAAAAGATGGCAACTGGTCGAAGCCTTTCAGATTATTTGGATCCATTCCAGTCTCAAAGGCGGTGTGTTTCTTTAAAGTGCGTTACCCACAATGCCCCCCTTGCCTCTCTGTTACTGTATAATTATGTTTCTTTATAGTTGTCCACACGCAAAAAGCTCACTTTTCCTCTGTGTTCTGTCATCTTTTGTGTGTGTGTCTGTGTGTGTTTGTGTGTGTGTGTGCACGCGCACGCGCACGCGCGTGTTCACACGTGTGTGTGTGTGTGTGTGTGTGTGTGTGTGTGTGTGTGTGTGTGTGTGTGTGTGTGTTACCAACAAGCCCCCTATTCCTCTATGTTTCTGTGTCTGTGTGTCTCTTTACAGTACATTATCCACAAAGCCCCCTATTCCTCTATGTTTATGTGTCTGTGTATGTGTCATTGCAGTGCGTTATTCGCAAGGCCCTCTTTGCCTCTGTGTTTCTGTGTCTGTGTGTGTTTCTTCAAAGTACGTAATGAGCCAGGCTACCTTTGCTTCTGTGTCTGTGTTTTTCTGTATACTACTACCTTTGCCTCTGTTTCTGCGGCTATGTGTTTCTTGATATCACATTATTCATAAGCCCCGCTTTGCCTCTGTGTTTCTGGGTCTCCGTGAATCTCTGCAGGCCAGTCTTCACAGTCTGTTACAGGTCAACTGGTAGCCTCTCGCTGGGAGCAAAGATGAAGACCGCTGTCCTCCCCACCCTCCTCCTCCTCCACCTCCTCCTTCTCCTCCCCCTCCTCTGCCACGCCAAGCAGCATCTCACCTGCTGTGACCTCCTGGACTTCTTGAGCTTCTTCACAGGAGAATTCTTCAACGGCGAGCGGCCTATCAATGACAACGTCATATCTAGGTTCTCGGAGAAGCACATGGTGATCCAGAGGTTCCACGTGCCGGTCAGAGTGCCGGCTCTGAACAGACTGAAGGGGACCCAGCCGTGCGGACTGATCCAGCAGGTGTATGAGGAGCAGCGCTTCGCCCTCACGCCAACGATAGTGTTCCAGAGAATCCTCAACTTCTGGCTACGGAGTGAGTGTGGTTTGCTGTTGGGTCTATGGGCGGGTGGGCGGAGGTAAGGCGGTGGAGAGGGTGGGAGTTTCGCTCCTGGAGAAAGAAAACTAACACTAACGTGTATCGAAGCAAATTTTCAAAAGGAATTTAAATCAAATCTGCCAGTTAACAGGGAGAAGCAAATTACAAGACAAAATGCGACGCGTTTTGACCTCTTGGGTTTTCTTCAGGCAGGATAAAGAACATTCAGGACAATGAAAACGAAGAACGAGCAATCACTTATTTTCTCAAATTCAGCGCAAGATTTGCTTTCAATTCCCTTTGAAATTTGTTTTAATTTCCGCCTGCAGTCACCGCGCCTTACAACGGATGTGTATTGAGTTACGGGCCTCGACTCCTAACGGAGGGGACAAGACATACAAGACAACAAATGGCCAGTACTTCATGTTACAGCTAATCGCACTCAGTTTTGTTCACATTTCAGTCAAGATGCGGATGCCTGGGGCTGTTTCGGTACAGTTAGTTCCCCTGGCCTCAGGGAGTTCTGAACTAGTAACTGCCCCCTTTCTGCCACTCTCTTTATATCTGATCCCCCCCCCCCCCCCCCCCCCCCTTTTTTTTGTTTTTTTTTCTCTCTTTTATTTTATTTTACTTCTGTCCTTTTTTTTTAACTGTTATCTACTGTTTTCCTCCTTTTGTGAATTATTCTCCAGTCTTCCTCCTAGAAACTCGTTTACACTGTTTGTCTGTCACAATGACATGCCGACATTTTCTTTTTCGTAGTCTGACGACCAGGCAGCGAAAGTGGTTCGCATAGATCAGCATAGACACCAGCCATCCATGGGGCAGTGTCTGGTTGTCCATGTGTCTTTTGTGCATTTTCATGACATTTTCATGCCTCACTGGTTTTTGTTTGTATGTTCGTTTGCTTGTTTGTTTGTTTTCGTTAAAATGGGATCCCCATAATGAAGCGGAGGAACTGACGTCGTCTCGGCCTAGTCTTCTCCGCCCTGAGGATGCCCATTGCTTCGCTGTCATGTCATCTGTTGTGCATTGCTCTTATTGTTTTCTGCTTTTTTCGCTGTCATGTCATCTGTTGTGCATTGCTCTTATTGTTTTCTGCTTTTTTTGCTGTCATGTCATCTGTTGTGCATTGCTCTTATTGTTTTCTGCTTTTTTTTTGCTGTCATGTCATCTTTGTGCATTGCTCTTATTGTTTTCTGCTTGTTTTGCTGTCATGTCATCTGTTGTGCATTGCTCTTATTGTTTTCCATGCTTGTTTTTGCTGTCATGTCATCTGTTGTGCATTGCTCTTATTGTTTTCTGCTTTTTTTGCTGTCATGTCATCTGTTGTGCATTGCTCTTATTGTTTTCTGCTTTTTTTGCTGTCATGTCATCTGTTGTGCATTGCTCTTATTGTTTTCTGCTTTTTTTGCTGTCATGTCATCTGTTGTGCATTGCTCTTATTGTTTTCTGCTTTTTTTTCCCAAGATGCAACCTTTTGTTCAGGATGTAACTTTTCTAGACTCTGTTTGATTTTGGCAATCCTTAAAACCTCCTCTGTGGTCGACGGGTCCATAAAACTTACATAGTATCAACTATAGACTATCTTCACATACAAAGAAAAAAAAAACAATATAGAAACGATTTGGATAAATTATGAGACAATGTATATTGTTGCAATACCCTACATTTTCTGCCCACTATAAATTTACGTAGCGAAACATGGGGTATATGTTTATATTTCTTGATGACAAGAGCAAACCTGATTTGAAACGACAGGAGTCATTGTAATATTTTGGTTAAATTAGTGTCTTTCTATGGTCCCCTGAGAATGGACATCAGCAAAGCAACTTTAGAAATGAGTTCCATGTTTTTACCCAAATGACACCGTCAGTATATAATTTCATTTCCTTCTTAGGACCGTACTTAAGTAGTGACAAGTAAAGCCAGAAATACCGAGTGAGAATACAGTCGAATTTCTTTTTCATTTAATGATTCGTTTTCATATCAGGGTAGTTCTTTCATGCAACCATGAAGGGGGTGGGGGATGTGTGTGTGTGGGGGGGGGGGGGGTCTGAGAATTAATCATAATCAGAAAGGGAGAGAATGCTGGAGTTCAGTGAGGGCAGGGTATATGAGCATTACTCATGATGGTGAGAGAAGAAGAGGGGGGGGGGGGTGACTGTTAGTCTAAACACACATATATCATGAATCCACATTTAAACCAAGTATCAAGGTCAGGCTGTCACTGCCTGTCTGGTTGTTCGGATCGAACTTTTGTCCTTTTTCATTCTTTTGTCCTCTGACGGTGGCATTTCTTCAACAGCACTCCTTCCCCAATCCACCATACACACCCACGACCAGCACACATCGTCTTGTGGAAGCCTGTCTAGTGCCTGCTGTTCATGCTGATACAAAACTCCCCTCTTCTGCTGGTAAACCACATTGGCACTAGCACAGTGAAACGGGTGATGGCGAAAATAAGAGAACAGCTCGGTGTCCCATCTAGTCTCAGCAAGGTTGCACGCTGCTGTGATCATGTGAAGCTGCTCCTGAAATCCATCCTCTGGAGCACAAAATAGGAAAAGCAAGATCAACCCTTGTCGTCAGTATGGGGGCTTAAATAGGCGGTGTCCTGCGTATATTGGATCAGAACAGGCGCCAGTAAATCCACCAAAGTGCAGTGCAGCATCTCCTCTGGTGGCTTGCCTCTTGTCGACTTGACATTGACTGCACTCCCTGTGGACTGCGGCGGCGGGACGAGTTGGGCTGTGGCTGTTAACAGGGGGTCGGAATGAGCGGCGTGTGTGCACTGAGGTGGCACAGAAGATGGGACAACAACACACAAAAAAAGAGACAAAGAAGATTAACCATGCTTGAGGACACGGGGGACAAGGCTGACATCAGTCCAGCCCATGCTAAACACTGGCAAGAAATGGAAAGTTGAGGAGGCTGTGGACGTGGCAGAGGAAAGCCTCAAGATCAGAGATGTACTAGACACACACAAACCAGCAGGCAGAGACTGGTGTCAACAGAAAGGAAGTGGTGGTCAAAGACAAAAGCGACACATATTGGGACATGGCAATCCAGCTGATGAAAAAAGAAAAGAAAACGATGTGTAAAGAATCCAGACGGCAGGCCGAAGAGACCCGCATGGGCAATGGACATGATGGAAAGGCCGAAGAGACCCGCATGGGCAATGGACATGATGGAAAGGCCGAAGAGACCCGCATGGGCAATGGACATGATGGAAAGGCCGAAAAGACCCGCATGGGCAATGGACAAGGTGGAAAAGGGCACTGCACAGAAGTCTCGGCTGGGATCATGTTTAGCATGTGGCTCCTCTCGGGATCAGCTTCCTCTTCAGATCTGTATATGACCGTATGCTTCAAATGCAAACCTGGTGAACCAGAGAAATTAGATGACCCTGCGTGTACACTCTGCTGGACATAAAGGAAAACAAACGAACTAAGCTGAACAAAATGAATGGAACATATTCTGATCTCATGCAAAGCAGCGTTAACCCAAAGGACGTGCACATGCAGGCACAACCAAATGCTTAAAAGAAATCGCACATGTAACTAGTACTGCTACAGGAAATACATCGACGTAAGTACCTCTAGCAACAGTAAAGTTCCACATACATGGAGGCAGGTAGTCATGGTCTGGAACAGCTGTGACATCTGGAGCACGGAAATGGAACTCACTGGATGCGACGGATGACCGGAAGCGCACAGCAGACTTTCTGCTGCTGATGACCATCCGGAAAGTTTTGATGCATGCGTTTTTGTGCCGGTGATTTGCCATGTCTGAAAAAAGACATGTTATTTGAGGATTCGCTCATTTCTTTCGTAATTTGTATAGAATAAGCATCAGCCTACTCCGCGAATGATGTTCGTGTGTTTTGTTTCGTTTTGTTTTCTTTTCTTTTCTTTTTTCTTTTGTTTGTTTTGCTGTCACATCTTCCGTGCCACCTCAGTGGCAGTGCACCAGCGCCGCTCAATCAACACCCCGTCCACAGCCCGGCCCGCCCCAGCCCCGGCACCGGCAATACACTAGGAGCGGTCAATGTCAAGTCGCCAACAAGCAAGAGGAGACACTGCACTGCTGCCGAGTCACTTCGGTAGTGTTCAGTGGCGCCTGTTCTGATCTGACATACGCAGGACACCACCTACTAAGCCCCCTACTGACGACAATACTTGCTTAGTCGCAGAGCCGCCGCGAGTGAGCTCTCCCTCCGGAGGGCGCCACCACGTCCGTCCAACGACAGCCCCCATAGACTCGCCAATACCGGTGACCCCGACGGTATCAAACCAAGGCCACAGACGTGGAGAGAACATTGAAACTGAGGTCAGCATGAGAGCAGGGCATGAAGGACCATAGAATTTAAAACTTTTTTAATGCTGATCGAGGAGAATGAGGATGATGAAGATGATGCTACGGATTTCCATTCCGATGCATGACAGGGCTGTACTGCACACTTTCTTTCACAATATATCCTGGCGTCAACCAGGCCTGAGAATTAAAGACACATGCACAGTGTTGGTCAGGAAACTTGAGCAACACTCAGAGACGCATCCATTGAGTGGATGAAACTCGACTGTGTGGTCCCAGTCTTTCCAACTGAGCCCGAAGCAAACTCACCTGTGAGCAGGAGCCGGTTCGGAGCAGAAAAATCCCGCATGACTCTGATGAGAATCGAACCCACGACCTCCCATCCGGGAGTCCGTGACGGTAACCACTTCGCCTCGGCGGCTGGTATGTTCGTGTTTATTTGTATATTGGGTTGGTTTGAGTAATGCCGCGGTTTGACTGAAGTCTTCCTGTACAGGGCATGGTGTAACTTAACAGCACCTGCGTCTCTTAACAATGGAAAGCTCTTTTCCCATACCAAATGGTTGTCCTGCGTGTGTCAGAGGATCAAATCTTCATGGAGTCCCACCAGGACAGTCACCAGAGAGTGAACATGAACTGGACGCACTGGAGCACTGACCCTGGTCAGTTTGAGAGGCTGGAGCCGGAGGACCTGCGATATAGACGCAAGTGTACAATGAAGTGGACCAGGGTGAATGGGCACTTCCGGGTGCGGGCCGATTTGAAACGCTGTACCTTTGGCGGTCAGGTAGAAGTCTGTCTTTTATTTCCATTCTGTCTGTCTTTCTTTCCTTTTTCTTTTATTTTCTTTTGTTTCCTTCCTTTTTTCTGATCGTTTTTTTACTCTCTTCTCTCTCTCTCTCTCTCTCTCTCTCTCTCTCTCTCTCTCTCCTCTCTCTCTCTCTCTCTCTCTCTCTCTCCTCAGTTACGTGTTCACATTCTCCTTCATCATGGGCTAAGGCTTAATGTGAATAAAGAAATATCTGGATTGTCTTCTGACTCTCTCTCTCTCTCTCTCTCTCTCTCTCTCTCTCTCTCTCAATTTAGTTAAAGGACGTATACAATACTTAGAGTATGAAGAAGAATCTATGGACACCCTCCATACCCACCTCCCTCGTGAATTCTAAGCTGTTTGATTGTCAATGAGCACCGTTATGACTGCATTCAGCAGGAAATTGGGAATGCCAACAGTATAGATAGAATGGGTTTATCATTTCAGTAGCAAAAAACGCAAGAAGAAGAAGAAGAAATCATCAAGTCCCAAACGAAAACTGCAAATGATGTTTATGGGGAAACTGTATCCCTGAGCATCATGCATAAACTCCATTATAAAAGCATTGACCAGTACATATACATAACCACCACTATACCAGTAATGAAGCATAGAGTCTGAAGTCTGTAAGTAGTAAAATAGTGTACTGAAGCGCAAAACGTTCTCTTAAATTCTTTTACAATGTTTTATATACTTTTATGCTGCTTTCTTCTTGTCAACTAGTGTGCATGTGAATGAATTAGCGATAGCGAATTAGTTAGCGGGTCACTGTGTGTGTGCGTGCGTGCTTGCGTGCGTGCGTGCGTGCGTGTGAATGTGTGCTTGCGTGCGTGCGTGCGTGCGTGCGTGCGTGTGTGTGTGTGTGTGGTATGTGTGTGTGTGTGTGTGTGTAAGACGGAGGAGAGCGATGCATACTGGAACGTTTGTGTTCAATGCCGGAAGGGTATGTCCCGACTATGTATGCATCGTCACTGCTTCAGTATAACTGAGGAAAACACTGCTTTGTCCCACAGGCAAAACGAAACCAGAATCAGTACAGTTATGTTTTCGTTTGATTGTCAAGCTTATTCTCATTACTGGAAATCGTTACCCTGTTTAATCCGTTTTAATCTTGTTGATGATACACGTGGAAGCTATCATATAAAAATTGCTTAATGGGTGGAGAGAGAAGGGTGTCGTCACCTAATCGCCTGAGTATTTAGTCGATTTATGTCAGTTTATTGTGCAAAAGTCTTCAACAAGTGATTATTAGCAATTAAACAAAACCAGTACTTCAATGCAGAGAAGATCAAATGGTGTGTTTGCATACCAGCATGCTCTCGCATACTAGCGCCCACTGGCAAGAAATTGTGCATGAATTACGTGTGTGAGTTAGGGTGGGTGCGTGTGTGAGTGTGTGCATGTGCGTGTGTGTATGTGCGTGCGTGCGTGCGTCTGTCTTTCTGTCTGTCTGTTTGTCTGTCTATCTATGTGTGTATGCGTGAACGTTTGTTGTGTGTGTGTGTGTGTGTGTGTGTGTGTGTGTGTGTGTGTGTGTGTGTGGTGTGTGTGTGTGTGTGTGTGTGTGTGTGTGTGTGTGTGTCGGTATTTGTCTCTCTGTGCGTGTATGTGTCGTGCGCGTGCGCGCGTTATGTGTATGTGTATGTTGTTGTTGTTGTTGTTATTGCTGCTGTTGTTGTCGCTGCAGAGGTCTGTGAACTCCTTTCCACAAAAGTAAAATAATCCTCCTCCCCCCTCCTGCTGTCAATAATGACATTCATTCCGACCTTGATCCCAGACCACCCTTGTTATTTTGGCGCAAAGGCAAAGGCATCATCCCAGATTGTTAAATTCAGTCACCTGGTCTGCTTCTCATTTGGGTTTTTTTTCTCCTTTTTTTCTTTTTATTCATCTTTTTTTCACGCAAGAATTTCGATCCAAGGCAGGACGATATTTCACCTTCACCTGCCGCTGACAATGGAGGGGGGTCCACAAGTGTTCAATCTCTCGCAGAGTGACCTCGACATATCGTTGTATTGGACGGGAGGGTGGTTGGGGTGGGGAAAATTCGTCCCCAGAAATGGTACCTACTGACCTGAAGGAGGTTACGAAACTTGATGATCACTTCAAGGATCCAAACGTGAGCGCTCCGAGTACGTGCCGGTGACAGGACATTGTCAGAGACATATTATGGACTAGACTACGCCCAAGGACCACGACCACGTAGCCAAGAAGACGCCCAAGGACCACGACCACGTAGGTAGCCAAGAAGGCGAACAGCATGTGAAGACTTCCTCGAGAGGGACCGACAGACTGACTACCAAAGAGAAGACCGAAAACAAAACAAGCAATGCTACACCTTCCTCTTTTCTTTTCTTTTTTCTTTCTTTTTTTTTTTTACTTTTTTTTAGACCTTTGATAGACGTCATCGGTGTAAAAAATTTAAAAAAAATTAAATTAAAAAAAAAAAAACAGTAGTTCAGTCTCAAGATGACAGTTCAAGTGTTGCTGACCCACTCCATGAGTTCAAGCCAAGCAAGCAAGTGCAAAGAAGACGGTCATGTGACGTCATCCGAGGCGACACGTTCCACAGCAGTTCACCAAGGCCATGGGGGGACAACACTACCGTGACGGATCTCTGCACCAGTTGTCTCCCTTTCTGGGGGGTTTTGAGGGCAGGCAGGCAGGCGCCCAGGGGTTTTGACGGCAAGGCAGCGCTCTGTCTTGTCCACACAGCCACGCAGTCTGTCTACGTCTGTATCTGTTTGCTCTGTGTCTTCTCTGTGGCACTGACACAGGGCAGAGGAGGAGGCAAGATGGCATCCTCCCTACATCGTAGACTACCCTCAGCGGGCGAAACGAAGGTCCACTCCTGATGGTTCCACATGTCCTTAGTAACGAGAGTGCTAGCATCAGCTCACCACATGTTGTGTGTGTGTGTGTGGTGTGTGTGTGTGTGTGTGTGTGGTTTTGTTTTGTTTTGTTTTGTTTTGTTGGGGTTTTTTTTAGGGGGGAGGGATATGTGTGTGAATGTATGTGCATATGTGTAGATGTGTGTGTAGGGTGGCGGGTGTATGTGTGTGAGTGTTGTGTAAGGGGTGTGGGGGGTATATGCGTGTGTATGTGTGTGTGTGGGGGGGGGGGGTGTATGTGTGTATGCATGTGTGTTTATGTATATTTATGTATGTATTTTGTGTGTGTGTGTGTGTGTGTGTGTGTGTGTGTGTGTGTTGTACCTGCCTACACACTTCCTTTAAATCATCTTAGTCTCCATCGACAATACACACTTCATGTCATACAAACGGTGCCCGGGTCACTCTTTTATTTAAAGGTCGTTACCTCGTCCACAAATTACTTAAAGAAAATCCTCCTTAGCGCTTTTAGATATCTCCGAAAAGAGAGATCATAGACGATGTGAAAAATCGATCTCCTGAGAGAGAGAGAGGGGAGAGAGAAGAGTAAACAAACAAGATTCTTTGTCTACTGTTTTAGCTCATGACCTTCTTCGGAGACCTCTTTGTTGTAGTACTGACGATACATAAAAACAATCTTCGACTCGGACAGTCTCTGAATAAGAGAAAATACACTGAAATCGGCCACAAGACGTAACTGATCCTAGGTAATTTATTAGGGTGCAAACACCACCTTACACACACACACACACACACACACACACACAAAACACACACACACACACACACACACACAACGTCTCTCTCACATGTCCTGGCAGACCATTCCAGACACATGCCTGTTCGTCTGAATGTCCGTTCATCAGGTCTACTTGCGTTCAGAAATCAGCCTGAACAGCACGACATTGACTGAGAGAGTGCAGTCCATCTTTGTTGCAAATGGTAGCATCGCCGCTGGATCCAATTCGCCATATGTCTACGGCAAAGTCACAAACTCCTCCGACACCCCGCCGATACCCAGCCTTGGTACGTTCCAGTTGGGATAACAAAACAAGGGCATCAATACAAATGGAGGGAGACGGGGGGGGGGAGGGGGGGGTTAGGCCGTGGAGACGAAGCGATATTGGCTATATGTACGGGCCACACGCCACAGTTAGGATTTTGCAACACTATATAATACATGTAAGCGTTTTGAGGCATACTCTAAAACTGAGCCAGCATTTAATGTTAAACTGATAATTGATCAAAAGAACAACTCCCCAACAATTGTTTACCTTCTTTGGAGGGGGGGGGGGGATCTTCACCGACAAAATCGCAAATAATCTTCAAATACGTACCTTCCCCTTGGTAGACATTTCAGGCCTTGGCACCCACCCGTGACCCTATCTTTGCGCCAGCTGGAGGCTCCCAAAATAGTCCCATCTTTGATTTTAATGTCTGCTTGGAACCACCTGGCTTGTACCTTGATGGCCATATGAAAGAAAATGAGGAGAATCAACTTTCAGACACGATTCAAATTCTCAAAACAACCTAACTGCGCCAGTCTGTAGATAAACTCGACTCCTTCAGCAAAGCCTTAGCATCATCATTTTTGGTGGGCAGCCTCATCACTACCAATCGTCCACCACCCATCCTTTCTTCTGCCCCCTCCCCTCCCCCCCTTCCCCCCCCCCCCCCCCCAACCGGACCGCTTCCCTCCAGTCCCGTTCCTTTTCCCCAGAACCCCCCCCCCCCCCCCACCGCCCTCCTTTTTCGTCCTCCACCACCCTCCCTAAGCGTGTTTGGATGTCTTGGAATCTCAACATCGATTGGCATCGCCATATGGTTGCATCAAAATGAGCCACATACGAATTTCTAGTTAAAAACAAACAAACAAACAAAGAGACAGAAGAGACTGCACACCAAAAATTAATGTGCTTAAGAGTCGAGTATTTACAGACTGGCACAATCAGATTGTTTTGAGAATTTTTATTTGTGTCTGAAAGTTGATTCTCCTCCTTCAAGGTACAAGCCAGGTGGTTCCAGGTAGACAGATTAAAAATCAAAGGAATGGGACTGTTTGGGGGATTCCAGCTGGCGCAAAGATAGGGTCGCGGGGAGTGCCATGACCTGCAGTGTGACGTCAACCAAGGGGAAGGTCATTTATTTGAAGATTGTTAGTGATATCATCGTTTCAGATTCCCCACACAAGGGAAATAATTGTCCTTTGAGATTCCCCAAACAAGGGAAATAATTGTCCTTTCGATCAATTATCAGTTCAAAACTAAATACTGGCTCAAACTGTTGGTGGGCTTCAAAACGCTTACAAGAGTACTTAGTGTTTTAGAGCAAAATCCTTATCATTTTTATCATCATCATCATCATGGTTATTATTATCATTATTATCATATTTATTATAATTATTAGTGTTATTTTTTATTATTATCATCATCATTTATAATAATCATAATTATTATTATCATAATTCAGCAGCAGCAGCAGCAGTAGCATCTTCATCTTTAGTAGTGGTAGTTGTTGCTGTTGTTGTTGTATTGTAACAATAATATTTTAGATTATAATGATGAAAAAACCATCATCATCATCATCACCATCATCATCATTATTATTATTATCATTATCATACCAGCCGCCGTGGCGAAGTGGTCAGCGCCGCGGACTCCCGGCTGGGAGGTCGTGGGTTCGAATCCCATCAGAAGTCATGTGGGTTTTTCTGCCTCGACCGGCTCCTACCCAGAGTTGAGTTGCTGCGGACTCAGTTGGGAAGACTGGGACCACACAGTCGAGTTTCATCCACTTAATGGATGCGTTTCTGAGAGTGTTGCTCAAATTTCCTGACCAACACTGCAGGTGCCTGTATCTCTCGGGCCTGGTTGACGCCGGGATATATTATGAAAGGAAGCGTAGAGTACAGCCCTGTCATGTAGTCTCAGACCGAAATGGAAATCCGTAGCATCATCTTAATCATCCTCATTCTCATCGATCAGCATTAAAAAAAAAATGTCTCAAATTCTGTGGCCCTTCATGCCCTGCTCTCATGGTGACCTCAATTTCGATATCCTCTCCACGTCTGTGGCCTTGGTTTGGTTCCGTCGGGGTCACTGGTATCGGCGAGTCCATGGGAGCTGTCGTTGGACGGACGTGGTGGCGCCCTCCGGAGGGAGAGCTCACTCACGCCGGCTCCGCGACTAAGCAATTATTGTCGTCAGTAGGGGGCTTAGTAGGTGGTGTCCTGCGTATGTTAGATCAGAACAGGCGCCACTGAACACCACCGAAGTGACTCGGCAGCAGTGCAGTGTCTCCTCCGGTGGGTTGCCTCTTGGCGACTTGACATTGACTGCTCCCTGTGGATTGCCGGTGCCGGGGCTGCGGCGGGGCCGATCGGGCTGTGGCTGTGGACGGGGTGTCGGAATGAGCGGCGTGGGTGCACTGCCTCTGAGGTGGCGCAGAAGTTGGGACAGCAAAAAAAAATATATATATATCATTATCATTGTTGTTATTACCGCTGTTTTGGTGGTGGTCATGATTCTTGTTGCCGGTGATGATGACGATGCTGACAACAATAAGAAGAAGAAGAAGAATTATAATTATAATCATTATTAGTAGCAGCAGTAGTGTAATAACAGCAGTCGTAGTAATGATGATGATAAAATTAGTGGTAGTAGTATTTTTCAATACCATCATCATCATCATTATTATTATCATTATTACTATAATTATCATGATCGTCATTACTATTACCACTGTTGTGGTGATGGCGGTGATCCACTGTTGTTGATTGAGCTGTCATTGATTGAGCTGTCGTTGATTGAGCTGTTGTTGATTGATTGTTGTTGATCTATAGTAGTAGTAACAGCAGCAGCAGCAGTAGTATCGCAGCAGTGGTAGTATTATCATCATCATCATCATCATTATAGGGGGCGCGTAGTTATTTTGTCAGAGTGTTTGACTGCGGAGACTGTCGTGAGTCTGAGCTGAGGCGGCATAAGGAGAAGGATGGGCACTGCCTTCCTTCATGCCGTGCCCCGGTCATGGTGAACCTCCGACGGTTTACAGCCCCATTGTCGTCATCATCATCATCATCAACATCATCATCATCATCATCATCATCAGTAGTATTATGATTAGTATTAGTATTATCATCATCATCATCAGTAGTAGTAGTAGTATAACTAGTATTAGTATTATCATCATCATCATCATTAAAATTGGAAAGTTTTTCACAAAAGTTTTTTCCCCTGTATTAAAACATGCAGACATGGCTATTGAACTGAAGTAAGAGAGAGAGGGGGGGGGGGGAGGAGGAGGAGAGAGAGAGAGAGAGAGAGAGAGGAACCAGCAAGCGAGCTAGCAAGCAAGTGAGAGAGAGAGACAGAGGGAGGGAGGAAGCGAGCAAGCAAGCGAGAGAGATGGAGAGCAAGAGAGAGTATGTATTCAGTACGTATGCATCTGAAATGTGTGTGTGTGTGTGTGTGTGTGTGTGTGTGTGTGTGTGTGTGTGTGTGTGCGCGCGCGAGTATGTGTGTGTGCGCGCCAGTATGTGTATGTGCGTGTGTGTGCGCGCGTGCGCATGCGTGTGCATACGCACATAAGCACATGAGTGTGTGTGTGTGAGAGCGTAAATGTGTGTTTCTCTGTGTGTATGCGTGCGTGCGTGTGTGCGCGAGCGCACACACACCCGCATTCACATGTGACGTCTTTTCCAGGCAATACGTGCCATGAAGACCTCTGCTCACGACCACCGTCGGTAACTGCCTGCTGCTTGATGGCCTGTCTGGCTGCACGTGCCTCGCTCTGATGTTCTGTTCGCTTCTTCAAGCTTTGAGCACACGGGGTCACATCGTGGGGGACAACTAGGGTCACGGCTTGGGTCACAGCTTTGGCGTGTGGTGAAGGATCCTCTGTAGGCTCGATGACAGGTTTTCTGCTATCAATAACCCCTCCCCCCCCCCCCTCCTACCCCCCCCCACCCCCCCCCCAAAAAAAAAAAAATGTCCTTAATACAAATAAGTCCACGCAAACTGTTGAAGTCATCCACAGACTAACAAGAAAAAAAGTCCATGTCAGCCATAGGCTCCCACAAACTTTTCATGTCATTCATAGGTCTCATCAACTGTCTGTCATTCGCAGGCTCACATAAACTGTCTATGCCATTGATAGGCTCACACAAACTGTTGCAGTTACCCATAGACTGACACAAATTATCTATACAATCCACCACTAACCACTCTCGTCTATGCCAGTGAGACCTGGACTGTTTACAGCAGACACGCCAAACAGCTCAACCATTTTCACCTCAGCTGTCTCCGCAGACTCCTACACATCAAGTGGCAGGACAAAGTCCCAGACACTGAGGTCTTGGAAAGATCCAGCATCCCCAGCGTCTACACTCTCCTTCAGAAATCCCGAGCCAGATGGGCTGGCCACATCGTCAGAATGCCAGATAGTCGACTACCGAAACAACTGCTGTACGGAAAACTGAGTCAGGGCAAGCGCAAAGTTGGGGGGCAGAAGAAACGTTTCAAGGACTGCCTCAAAGTGTCCCTCAAAGGCCTGGACATCCACCTCAACACCTGGGAGTCGCTTGCCCTGGACCGCCCAGCCTGGCGAAGCAGCATCACAAAGGGTGCATGTACATCAGAGAAGAGATGCACAGCAGACGCCGAGAGAAAGCAAGCCGTGCGCAAGGCCAGAGCTACCTCCACCTCCACTGTAGCACCCACCCACATGTGTCCCACATGTGGGCGTTCCTTCCAGGCCCAGATCGGCCTCACCAGCCACCTGCGGACCCACATTCAGCAATCTTCCATCTGAGATTGAAGTCATGATCATCTTCAAAATCAAAGGACGAACAACAACATATAATCCATAGGTTCACACAAACTGTCTGTATAATCCATAGACTCAAACAAACTGTTGATGTCACCTAGACGCTCAGACAAACTGTTGACGCCATTCATTGGTTCATACAAACTGTTGATGTCATCCATACGTTCACAGAAACTGTTAATGTCATCAAAACGTTAAAACGTCATCCAGACGCTAACATAAAATGTTGCCGTCATCCAT
The DNA here is from genome assembly GCA_033310375.1 of Conus canariensis. Classification (NCBI taxonomy): domain Eukaryota; kingdom Metazoa; phylum Mollusca; class Gastropoda; order Neogastropoda; family Conidae; genus Conus; species Conus canariensis. Next base: position 10,409,788 of record CM065725.1, on the reverse strand, counting down.
AGGCTCACACAAACTGTTGATGTCATCCAAAGGCTCAGACAAACTGTTGATGTTATCTAATGGCTAAAAACGTAGTTTATGTCATCCCCAGGCAATCATAAGCTGCTGTTGTCATCCTTTGGCTCATGCAAATTGTTGATGTAATCCACAGGTTCACTGAAGCTGTCGATGTCATTCGTAGCCTCACACAAAACCTTTCAAGTCATCCATAAGCTCAGCAAATTGTTGATGTCATCCTTCGCTCAACAAATTGTTGCCGTGACCCGTAAACCCACACAAACTGTTGACGTCATCCAAAGGCCAGAATAATCTGGTGACGTCATACATGGCGTCTAAACAGCTTTGGTTTGTATATCGACTACCGGATTTGAACAGGTCACTCAGCTAGGAATAGCACTTACTTGGAGCTTTCAATAGACCTCCGTCCGTCTTCTTCAGTGGTGGTGTTGCTACTAGGTGAACTGGAGTTCAGTGCACACGACCACGGGTCGAACCCTGGTCATGTGACTGAACAATGAGGGTGTTGTACACCGATGGCAAGGTGTGTCTGCCCTAGTCCCGGTTGAGTGTAGGGTTGTTGGTTTGGTTTGGTTTTCGTTTTTTGTCGGGGGCCGGAATAGCTCAGTTGGTAGAGTGCCGGACTCGTGATCCTAGGGTTGCGGGTTCGAATCTCGGTACAGGGGGATTTTTCCCTCGGAGTTAACATTGATTCTGACTCCATTCCCCATGCAGTCCTTCGAATGAGACTATAAACCGAGGTTCCGTGTGTGAACGCACGCACAACATCTTGCACACACGTAAAATCCCCTCACCAACTTTCGGAACAGAAGGCCACTTTGGCCGTTGGTATGGATGACACGTTACACAAAGCATGCACCTTCCCTGAAGATGGAGTATGGCTGCCTTAATGGCGGGATAAAAAACGGTCATACACACAAAACTCCACTGCATGTCAATACAGGGAGTGTCCGCAGGAGTATCAGCCTGCATGCGCAGAAAGAAAGAAAGAAATTCTATTCTGTCACCATGGAACATTTGAGTTATTAACGAACAAGTGGGTTAACCCTTGCTCCCATGATGAAATGAATAGATGCCCATAACTCCAAACCAGTGCAGCTTACGACATCAAATCGCCTAGCAGACATGACAAGACACAGCATGTAGAACAAACCAGGAGACATCCCCAAAAAGGAGGTTCCAAGACTGCCCATTTCTCCTGAACCTGTTACGTTAGAGTTGTTTGGAGAGTTCGTTGTTCATTTGACTTCTCACCCTCTTTGGTTATAGTTTCGCCAAACACCTCGCTCAGCACTCTTTATATTGGGTTTTGTTTTGGTTTCTTGTGCGTGTGTGTGTGCGCGCGCGCGCGCATGTGCGTGCGTGTGTGTGTGTGCGAAGGTGTGTTTGTAAATGTGTGTGTGTGTGTGGGGAGGGGGGGTGCATGTGTGCATCTGTGTGAGTGTGTGTGTGTGTGCATGCGTCCTTGTGTGTATGCATACATGCAAGCGCGTTTGTGTCTGTGTGTGTGTGTGTGTGCACGCGCGCAAGTATGTGTATGTGTGTGTGTGTGCAAGTTGTGTGTGGGTGCGTGCGAGTGTGTGTACATGCGTGCGTGTGTTTGCATGTGTGTTTGCATGTGTGCATGTGTGTGTGTGTGCATACATGTATGCGTGTATGCATGTGTGCATGTGTATGTGCGCCCAATGTTGATTTCATTTCATAGTGCCCGGGGATGGATCTGGCTTTTCATTTTGTCCTGTGCGTCGGTTTACAGCATCTCACTGTGAATTCCTCATCCCAGGTTCTCCATTGCCTTCCTGGCAGCGCTGGCAATTTATGTGAGGCACTGCATGAACGAAGAAGGGTGAAGGCTATTAGCTTCCCCTGCTTTCCTTCAATTTGCCTCTGTCGCATAGATCATTAACCATCAACAGGTACCATGCGCTGCGAGAGAATTGTTCAGTTGGTTGGGCAGCCCTCTAAGGTAACCTATGCCATCTTGCTGTTGTCCACCACTGTTCTGCAAGGTTGGCCCTCCACCTGTACTCAACCCACCATGTGTGTGCTTCAAACTTGACAGTTTGACATTATTAGCCCTGCAGTGTAGCAAACACGCCACAAAACCAATGTACAGGAGGCAGAGAGCCAGCTAAGATAAAGAGTGGTGATTGCCATTGATAAGCGTAATGGAACTCGTAACTACTGAAAAGCAAAGTTATTTTCATCCTCCCTTCTCTCTCTTGTTCAGTGGGCACTACAAGAGAAACGAAAACAAGTGCACAGCAGGCTGACTTTTAACTTTTATTTGTGTGTGTGTGTGTGTGTGCGCGCGCGCACGTGTGGGAAAAGAAAAAAGGGATAGGGGGAAAAGGAAAGAGGTACGAGACAGTTGAATAGATAGTTGGGGATAGGACGGGGGCTGGTATGTTGAGATGAGAGGGAGAACGACATGAAGGGGGACAGTGGGAGAGAGCATTCCTGATAATCACTCTATTGGATGCTAATGTGTTGAAATTGACCTTTTTACCCATCTTTAGAACATTTTTTTCTTTAATGAAAAAGAGGCCAACAATTATAGTTGTTGAACCAAGGATCAATGTGACAATAAACTGATTTCAATGAGTCAGTGTGTGCCTGTTTTAACCTTGCCAATCATACTAATACAGGTAACAAGTGCTCTGTGAGAAACATGCTGTTCTACAATTCATCATTTAGTTTTACAATATAATGAAGATGTGCCACATATAGGAAGCATACATTTCCACAAAATATTAATGCTTTCAATTTTTTTCTAAATAAGTGATCGTGTATCATCTTCATGGATTTTTTTAAACAAAGAATCATGTTTAACAAGTATCTTTATTCAGATCATAAATTGTACTGATATGTTATGCATAACTCTTAATTATTTTTCTTTAGAAAGAAATGTGAGAAATCAATAACAAGTGAACATTTCGTCTCTTTCATATAGTTTACAAATCTCTGGATCATACTTTGGCTAGTTTAGAAGCATGAAACATTCAAATACTGTTGACGTTTTTTGCCTTAATAGTGTTTCCTCTTTCAGAAAAAAAAGCCTACACAAGAAGAACCCCCAATTCCCTCAGCTCAACGGACCATCCCAAAGGTCCTCCCAAAAGCTGTACCAGCCTCACCCAAAGTTAAATGTGTTGTTTTTGGAATGTAGTCGGAGAGGCTGAGAGAGCTGCACGTGCTGTTCAAAGTGTTGTTCTGACCAAAGCAATATTTGAAAAAAAAATGAAAGATTTTGCTGGATGTAACCGTGGGCTGAGACAAAACTGACCACAGCCGAATTCTTCTTCAAGTCCTTACAACAAATAAATTTGAGTTGGACTTTTTCTGGTCAATGGAGCATCTTTGTGTGGAAGTGCAGTGTTGTGTGTGTGTGTGTGTGTGTGTGTGTGTGTTCATGGTGTGTTCTCTGAGTGCATGTGTGTGTGTGTGTGTGTGTGGTGTGTGTGTGTGTGTGTGTTGTCAGTACAACATTATGTTAATCTGACAGTAAATGGTTTCAGTCAGTCAGTCAATGTGTGTGTGTGTGTGTGTGTTGTCAGTACAACATTATGTTAATCTGACAGTAAATGGTTTCAGTCAGTCAGTCAGTGTGTGTGTGTGTGTGTGTGTGTGTGTGTGTGTGTGTGTGTGTGTGTGTGTGTTGTTTGGTTGTGGGCATGTGGAACTGGAAGGAAGGCACATGTAAAACACAATTTACATGTGACTCAACAATCAGTATATATCTCCCAAAAGAAGCAAATCAATAACATGTTGAGCCAAGTATTGTCATTGTCCTTATTACTCACTGCAACTCGCAAACAGGGAACTTGACAGTCTGCTTTTTCTACGATCAAGCACATCTTTTTTCTAGCATGTGGCTAGTTTGGTTCCAAATCTTTGATGATGCAAAGCAAACACACACACACACGCTTCACTTGAAGATAAACACACACACCACACACACACACACACACATACACACACACACACACACACACAGTACACACATACACACTCACATAAGCTGAACTTCCAATATATTCTTTTTCATTTCTGATTCAGAATCAAGCATCATTTAACGAAGCAATTCAATCCATAAAATAGTCACACACACACACACACACACACAACACATACACACACACACAACTACACACACACATGGGCACATATAAATTCTTGGCTCACTATCCAAGGCAACGATTTCATAATAATGTATCCACAAGGGCCAAAACCAGGTATTGACCATTTGCAACACAACATGTGGTGGGTGACCTCCCTTTTTCACATCACGGCCACAAGTATAGTGGAGAAAACGGAAAAAAAACTTATGATGAACTTTTCACTTTCACATCAGAAGCATGGACCTATTACAATGAACTCATAACCAGTCCTATTCTTTTTTTTTTAATAAATGAATCAGTGAGAGACGTGTGAGTTCCTTTTTTAATGTGTGTGTGTGTGTGTGTGTTGTGCATGGTGTGTGTGTGTTGTGCATGGAGTGTGTGTGTGTTTGTGTGTGTGTGTGTGTGTGTGTGTGTGTGTGTGTGTGTGTTGTGCATGGTGTGTGTGTGTGTGTATGGCAGTGGTCCCGTGTGTTGTGTGTGATGTGTTACAAACACACATCACACACACACACACACACACACACACACACACACACTGCAACCCACAAAGGTTTTCACTGCCCTTTCGGTTTAGACCAAGATCAGAATTTTTAACGGAAATCTGAAGTCAGTCCCATTATATGGCTCCAAGACGTGGAGAACAACAAAATCGAACACTCACAATCTTTAAGCATTTATCAACATATACCTAAGTCCATCCTGAACATCCTCAACCTAAAGTCATTTCCGACGAAACCCGTGGGAGAGAACAAACCAGAATGCGAAGACAAGGAAATGGGGCAGGATTCTGGTCACACACTACAAAAGCCTTCTCCTAACCTCACAAGACAAGCACTCAAACGGAACCCACAGAAGAAAAGGAAGGTGGGACAACCCTGACAGACTTGGCGCTGATGCATGGATTCCAACGTGAAGACAGCCAGCATGACACGGGCCCCGCTGAAGAGGTCAGCCCACAGCCCAGTCTGATGGAGAAGTGTGGCCACAGCCCTCTTTCCCAGGGAACTCAAAAGACTAAGACAAATGAAATGTTGTAAGAAGTTGTCTCCCACACATACACAAATCGATAAGCCCAGTGAAACAGTATAAATCTCTGTGTTCATTCAGGGACAACAGGTCTTTGTGAGATGAAATATTCTATTTTGGGTCCATCCACTTACAAAAAAAAAAAAAAGTTTGCCACAAGGGGTAAATTCCATGACTGTCCTGGACTTTCTACTGAATTTTTCTCTTTTCCAAAACTTTCAGACACTGCACGGCTTTTCTTGTTTGTTTTCCATGACCAGTGCCAGTCCTGTGTATGTGTTCGAGCTCTGCTCTGTCTTCTTTTGTAGTCCTTTCCCCTTCTCTTTGCTCTGTAACAAAACTGTTACCAGTGCTGTCGATTTCTGGTTAGGTTTTATTTCAAAATTGGAACTAATACAAAGTAATACACTTAGCACCAGATTATCCTCTGCTATCAAGATACATGTATGCATGCAAGGCTTCTTCATGAACAGAGTCAAACAGCAGCTTTACATCCGACTCAGCGGGTTCCCCAAAATCCCCATACCACACAGAGAGAGAGAGAAAAAAAAAAAAAAGAAGAAAACTGAAACAGACTGTGCAGCTCAACTGAAAGAAATTCAAACTGCAAATGAACACAAGAACTGAGATACATGTTTCCATAACACACGACAGAAAACAGACAAGTAGATTTTGGCCAGATTTGTCTGCTACAGGTGTCGCATACGATGGACATGAGAAATGTTGGCTGCAATCTGGAGCGTTATTGTTTCATGCATTTGTCTGCTTTGTGTTGTCCATGGAATGAGCGTTCCTTTACACTCTGCTTTGTGTGCACGTGTGTATGTGTGCTTGTTTGCATTTTGGTTCATACCACATCATTTCCTTTTTTTTTCTATTTTTCCTTTGAAACTGTAGTTTAAATCCCCTTCCCCCCCCCCCCCCCCCCCTCTTCCTACTGATAGTGGACACACCAGTCAACAGCTGGCTGCAGTGCAGTGAAGACAAAGCAATTGTAGAGTAACGGTCCTTGCTTGAGAAAGTAAACAAGTGTCACGAGGCCTGTGATGTTGGTCCATCTTGTGTTGTAGTGTTTTTTTTGTTTTTTGTTTTTTTTTTTGGTCGTGTATCAATCCCTTAATGTGGCTTGTAGTGTGTTTGCACCTTTATGTCGTTCAGCTCAGGTTAGGTTTACTTTCTCTCTCTCTCTCTCTCTCTCTCTCTCTCTAATTTCACTGTCCGTGCAATTCACCCTGCAGGTTCACGTGTGGCTGGTGCCTGTCTCTTGAACTGGCTGTCTCGATCGGCCTCTCACTTGTCTTTTTACCTGCTGCACGTGCAGCATTCCCCTTAGCTTGATGTGTTCTCACTCTGTGACGTATGGTGGCATGTTTGCTGCCAACGGTTAGGAAGGTTTTCTCTTCACTTGTATGGAAGATGTCCCTGGGAGCGCCCGCTCCAGTTCTGGTTCTCGGCCATATCGCCGAAGGTACAGTCAGTATCTTCATTCCTGCAGTCGGCCTGTAGGGGAGGGATGTCAGCGTTTCTGCGTCTGCTCGGCTGGTTCTCGCGACTGGACAGAGGGCAGAGAGTCACTTGACCCGCCACTTTCTTGGGTCACCCAGGGTAGCTGCCGCAGTGTGTGAGCACACGTTCTTCACCGGATGGTCCTACCCCTGTCCGTGACCTTTGACGACTACCGCCTCGTCCGACGGGATGGGTTCTACACTGTCTTCAGACTTCATGCAGCCCATGTGACAGCTAAGCAAGTGTGGTTAACTCTGTGTTCTGCTACTGGGGAAGTGGTGTGGGTGTGTGCTGAGGGTGCTGGCACTGAAAGACTGTATTCTGAACAGACCCGGTTTGGACACCCGATTGGACATGATACTCCCAGTGAACTTTGGGGAGGTAAGGGTGGGGGACAACAGGAAGGAACAAACCAAATGTGTGTGTTGAAATGCTTATTTGTGACTATGTGTATGCTGGTGTGAATAAATGGTGTGTTGTATTGTAATCTTTCCTGTGTGATCTCTTGCGGAGCGGGTGAGGTCAGTCACTCCCTTCACTCCCTTTTAGACCGATCCTGTCAGGGCCGACCTCCAGGGGCCAGTCGTGACAAGCCTCACTGTGGTATGAGCTAACAGGAAAATAAGAAGACTGTTAACTGCAACAGACATAGGGTCGTTAACGTCTGCAAGCCACTGGTCAGTTAGTTGCTCTGCTCTCTGCCGGTAATCACGTCTACACGGCCGATTCTACAGCAATCACAGGAGACTTTTTCTCCAGCATTCAGATGCCAGTGGTCATGTTCCAATTTGCAGTTCTGTTTTCCTAGTACAGCCCATGGGGTCTCCTGTTCTACAACTTGTTCCCAGCTCCCCCTCCCTGTGGTTTGGTGTCGTGGCAGATCATGGGAGTGTGTGGTTCAGGGGTCTGGTGTTCCATCCCTCTGGGACTTTTCTCTGTGTGGGAGATGCAGAATCTATGAAGGGGGTTGAGCAATCAGCAACGGCCAGGCCTCTTGTCACACAGGGTTGTCTGCTCATGCCACACTAGGCTGAAGCAACACACTTCCAATATACCAGTGTACTGAGCACAGTGTGACAGCCCTCCTCTCCTTAACACTTCAGTCTTCACCTGAATGCCAGTTCCAACCAAAATCTTTGCCAGAATTTAATCTTCCCCCTCCCTCACCCCTCCTCGTCATATATCTGCAGAGTGACCATCTCTACCACACAATCAGTCAAATTTCACAGTTTCCTGATCCTCTGTTAGCCCAACTCACCACCACGGCCCTTTTAAAGCTGTCGCCATGGAGAGGGGAAAAAAAGTCACTCCTCTTGTGGTGAAAAACAACAAACAGGTATACAGTATACACAACACTTTACGACCTATTCACTGAAATACTGCTGTCCTTCAAATTTTTTTTTCAAAAAAGGCTATGTTGAGGGGACTAGACTTTCCACTCAGTTTACGTCCATCAAACTGCAAAATCAGCAACAAAATCCTTAACAAAAAATGTTTCCAGGTAACAAAAACAAAAAAAGTCATATTAGTAAGCTATATGAATGAACAGCTCAGGCACGCACCCAGTTATTACATTATCACTGCATGGTTACAGGGCAACACAAAAACTAGCATATAATGAATACAAAACAAAACCAAAACCAAAAACATGCAGCAACTGCTCGGAATAGAGAAGGGCACATACGCCTCAAAACCAAGGGGAAAAAAAAACAACCAATGACAGTGAACACACAAAAACGTGTTTTAGAAATTCAGTTAAAAAAAGGTATCTAGTGAAGTGTGATGGAAAAGAGGAAATGACCAATGCAGAATTTACAGAGGGCAGGAATATAATCTGTACTCAAACAGCCTCAAGGGGAGAGTGAAAACACCACAGGCAAGTGGTTGTACATGATCCTATTCAAGAGTGGGGTCAACTTTTCTCCCACAGCTCCACGTCCTAACAACACCACAGTAGAAAAGACATTCCACATCTTGAAATTGGAAAGCACCTTTCAGACCGTTCCCATGGAAACTCTCTTTGAAGGACCCCATACCCCTCCCATTCTCCCAACTCCCATATCACCCCACACCCCACCCCCACCACTCCCAAAAAACCAACACACACTTTTCTCTGAGCAGCTTGTGAAAAAGGCCCGTCTTCTTTACCACACTAGCTTTGGTGGTTTGTCCGAGTTGAATGCCCTTGACAGAATCGGATGGGAGGTTAAAACTACTTGCTGAAAATGTAACACAAAAAACAAAAAAAAAATCCAACCTCATGAAATTCACATAGTGACATGAGACCCATTGAGAGGGTGCAGACAATACCATCCATGTTCAATCAAGGCATATTTCCTTCTCACAAACATTTTCCCCAATCTGTGTTCAATCAAGGCATGTTTCCTTCTCACAAACATGTTCCCCAATCCCTGAATCAACATTGGAACTGTGTGTACAGCAAATCCTCAATGATGAATCCATGTTCTGGCCAGGTGACAAACTGTGTCTTGATACGTGGTGAGAGCTGATGAGACCAGACAGACATGCAGGCAGCTTCACACCCCGTTAGCACCTACACATGCCACACATTCAACTGTCCATTGTTCCTGTTCTCTGTCCAAGGGCGCTGCAGTCATGATCCCTTTGCTCTGAAACAAAATGATCACCATCAATCGTAAATGATGTTCACTGTGATATCCACCTCCCAAAAGACTACAAATCTGAATGTTATAATTTTGCCACTTTCAGTTCTGCTGGTTTTATATATTTTGCCTCTTTTCAACCCTGTAAATATCCTTTGAAATCCTACAGAAGATTCTGGAGTTAATACTATCTAGCCGAGAGCGGCGCGTGCAGCACAACTCCCTGCTGCCGCGCACTCGCGCATGGCGCTCAGTCTCTGCCGACGCGCATATTTCGCCACTTTTTAATTTACTTTCACGTAGGTAGACAACAACTGACAGTTAGGTGTCATAGGAAAGAACAAACACTCAACTAATCAAACATAGTAATTTTAAATCCTTTTACTTTCAATGTGTAGACATGACTGTGCATTGAAAAACATGTCTGACAAGTGAAAAAATTCTTTGCTTACATTCTATTCTATTCTTTCACAACACCAAATCAGAAGATGAAGGGATGGCTGCATCTTTAAACAATTCACTTTCCTCTTATCTTTCATAGTTTTCTCTCTCTTTATCACTCCCCTCATCCACTTTGTAATATAATTTCAAGCGCTTCATTGAGCGAGAAATCGCTACCACCCCTTCGTCTGACCGACATTTTTTCGCGCGCGCTTAGCGGCAAAGCCTGGTGCCGTCAGTTCCTTTGTTCCAAAGCTGCTGGGGTCAGCCAAGTTCACGATAGAGCACTGAAAGTAAGGTCTACAACTCGCTACAACATTCCCAAGACTAGTTACAGAGCTTATTTCCCTTGGATCATTTTATGGAAAGTGTAGGAATTTTTTATGTTCCAGTCACATGATTGTGTGTGACACAGCACAATGTACTGTCTGTCCGTCACCCAGCCTTGGGTGCCTCGGCTCGAAGGGAAAGAAATCCCGTCAACCACGATTAGGTGACACCGCTGGTAAAGGTTAAAAGCATTCAGGATAATGATACCTTTTCCACAAGTTACTTAAAAGAGAACAGTTTTCATATATTTTTCATAGAGATTTCCATGAAAAAAATGTTAAACACTATTTTAAACACATCAACAGACATCACTGAGAAATTTACTTGTCTGGATTCCAATCAACTAAGACAGACCACCAGACACTAAGTTAGCATGTTCTCCTTTTCTTTCACCATATCCAAGAATGCATCCATGAGATATTAACATTTCGATAATCCACTCTGGGCTTCTCTTTCACAGTTCGGTGGAGTAGTTTTGCTGCTGTGAACTATGAACATTTAGCACTTTTGGAGGGCGAAAATGTTCGGCAAAATGGTGGTTGAAAATCCCGAGTGGTTATGATTATGGTTAGTAATTCGGAATTATCATTACTATAATCAGAACCACTATCATACTCCAGCCACCCACAAGGGACCTTTTCAAGGCTCTCACTGCTCTTACATACATCAATAAATGTGCAGTATGATAACTATTCCACTGATATCCTTAGGGCTGATGAAACTAGGCTGTCCTGAAGGCACAAGCAGTTAGTTCCCTTACATGCTGGCTCCCCAGTTTACAAAAACGAGTAAAGAACCATCAATCAACTTTGGATTCCTACAAAAAAGAAAATCAATAAAAAGGCTCTACTGGCGATGCGATTCACCAAGAGACTACAATCCGCTCTTGTCACTCACTTCATTCAGCATTCCGCGGCCACCTAAATGTCTTCAAATAAAAAGAGTTTAATACTTTCCATCCAGACAGGCGCGGCAGAGCAACATCGCTTCCCTGAATGCGCGTTCACCGCACGTGCTTACAACCGTTGCAGACGCGCGATTTTCACACTTTTTTATTTTATTTTACATCTCCTGATATAAACCTAACAAGCAATTGTTATATATCAACAAAAGGGTAAAGCGCGAACTTTGTAATGAGCATAGAATTAAATACATTTTGGGTAAAATGGCAACTCTACTGTCACAGAAACAACGTAAGTAAAACGCAGGAGAACGCAATCTTGTTTACGTTTGTTTGGTTAGTGTGACAACAGCAAATGAGGAAGACAAGGGGCATAAAACTTCGCTCTTACTTTGAACAGATGCAGAGAAAGCCTGAGGTATTCAATATGTGTAATCCAAGTGAATTTTTTTTTTTTAAAAGGAAACTAGATCATTGCACACAGTACACCCTTTTCACTGTTTTGGCTTCAGATGATAAGACGTATAAAACTATTAAATAACAGAGCAACTAAATCCAGCTCAGATTCTTTTCTATAAACTTGTACACCTTTACCCCCCTCGTTTTCTGAACTACTTTGCTGAACCAGTTCTAAAACCATGTGTTATTCTCCTTCTGCCCGATATATTGGTGAAGCAGGAAATCCCACACGTGCCTTCCCAGTGCCAGATGGGTCTCTTTGTTCGGACTACTCTGGGGTCACAAAGGTCATCGCTAGTGCATGTAAACTTACCCTTCCAGTGGCTAGAACCCTGTTCTAAATATTTATGGCAGCTGCATCCCCTTGATGGCAGACGAGAGAACATGGGAATTTTTTTATAGTTGTGCCGTCATGGAAGCACGGCACGTCCGAGCAGTACAGCAGTGCTGCCGTCACCAGGGGACGGCTCGTCGTGAACGGGTCGACTGAGTTGCCGTCACTATCGCACGACGCGTCGCGAAAAGGTTAATTTTTCATCATAATAGACTGGGGGACCACGCTGAGGATCTCTCCCCTCAAGCAATGAACACAGACACTGCTGCCTTTGGATTTCAAGTTCAAGTTGGCATTAGCTTCAGCAAGGCCTGCAGCAGTGACAACAGTGGACAGTTTCTGTGTGAAATTACCTGCAGATCCAGCATTCATGTCAGAAGTACTGTGGTCATTCAGACTGGTATCAAGATAGCTCAAGTTCTAGTTTTGTTTTCTTTTGGTTTGGTTTAACAGCCCAGCTAATCACGAAGGGCCTTACCAGGGAAACTTAAGGGCAAAAAGGTTCCATCCTCAAAAAATAAAAGACCAAAGACAAAACTTCAATCTACACATCAATTAATAACATGGTAATTAAACTACTGGCATTGTTTTAAAGCATATGCGTATGCAGACAGCTCCAGCCATTCTGCTTCATTCTTCACTCCTCATTACAGCTTAGGATAGCTATTTCCATGGATGGAGACAGGAGGGGAGTGGAAACAGGTAAGGGAGGGAGAGGGACAGGGGGCAAAGAAAGGAGTGTAGGTGGAGGAATTGAGGAAGGTGGTGGGGGCAAGAGAGTGGGACAATGGTTCTCTTTTACATGAACAAGATACACTATAGTATCCTAAAAAAATAAATCTAATCTGACAGACACGCAACTTCCATTACAATACCACACACACACCACACACACACACACACACACACACCATACACACACACATACACACATACACACACATACACACACACACACACACAGTATAACACAACGACACTCACATGAGACGGAGGTCAGACGCCCACGAACGCCCCCAATCAGAGTGCGGGGAAAGAGAAGAGGTCACCAGCAGAGGGCAGCGGCGCCAGTCCCCCGGTCACGTCAGGCAGTTTGGTCAGGTCAGGCAGGTTCTGGATGTGGGAGAGCAGCTCCTGCCGCACCGTCGACACACGGGCTAGCTTCCCCTTGTAGTCCTGTCAGTGTGTAACACCATGACATGTAATGTGATGACACTGCACCAGACCTTTTTTTTTTCCCCCTTGAAGTCCTGTCAGTGTGTAACATCATGACACGTAATGTGATGACACTACACCAGACCTTTTTTTTTTTTTACTGCTGTGTTCTTTGGTTTGTAGGATGCATATATATATGTACCTTTCCGGGGGGAAAATGCACATGTGTTTGTGTGCATGTGTGTGTGTGTGTGTGTGTGTGTGTGTGTGTGTGTGTGTGTGTGTTTGTGTGTGTGTGTGTGTGTGTGTTGTTGTTGTTGTTGTTGTTGTTGTTGTTGTTTGTTGTTGTTGTTATGTGTGTGTAAGTGTGTGTATATGTGTGTGTGTGTGTGTGTGTGTGTGTGTGTGTTTGGTGCTGGTGGTGGTGGTGGGGTGGGTGTGGGTGGGTGGGTGGGTGGGTGTGTGTGTGTCTGTGTCTGTGTGTGTCTGTGTGTGTCTGTGTGTGTTGTGTGTGTGTGTGTCTGTGTTTGTGTGTTCAACCACATGTAGTTTTGAGTGTCAAAGAGAGATAAACAATTTTCATTTGATCTTAGAAATACATCCTTTTAAGCTGCTTTCTACAGGCTTGGAATAAACTGCATGGGAGTTTCTTTTTCCTTTTTCTTTTCTGATATACATATACTGTCTGTTTAGACGTAATAACCTTAGCTATGGCCTCCCACAATTGGCATGCCAATAAACAACATGAAAGACAATTGCACAAAAAGTGTGTTATATGCATATTTTGCTTTCCTTTTCAGATTTATTTCTATTTCCCTAGTTTGTTTTTTTAGCTACTAGAACACTTCTGAAAACAATAATCTCATACTACAGTTTCACATTAATAGACACTTTTTTCATACATACATACCCCTCTCCCCCCCCCCCCCCACACACACACCATACACACATACCACATACACACACACAGACTATACACACAACACATACAACACCACACATACATATACACGCACACAACACCTCCACACACACACCACCCCACGCACACACATACACACATACCACACACACACATACACCACACACACACACACACACACACACACACACACACACACACTTGCCACACATACCTCTAACTGTTTCTCAGTATCCTGCATCTGGGCCTTGACCTGGTTGACAAAGCCTCGCAGAAGGAAGGCCACTTTCCGCCTCTCCTCCAGCTCCGACACCAGACGCTGGTTGTACTCCGACAGCAGCACACACGCCTCGTTCACCTGCACTGACAGGCGCTCCGCTGCTCCCTTGTCTGCCCACAGCACAGCATACCTCACAAGACTGCGTTTGGTAGTTCAGGAAGAACAAAATGTGTTTACAGCGAGAGTTTGAATGTTTAGGACAAAATGACAATTCACTACCATCAATGGGAAAAAAAACCCGGTTTTCCGGTTTGCAGAAATCCTACCCTTCCTTCCTGCAGCCCAGAAAACCAGGCAGCACAAAATCCCTCCTTTCCTTCCTGCAGCCCGGAAAATCGGTTCTTGCGGTAAGCGCTTTGAGCTGCGCGCGAGTCGCGTCATCGGTACAGGTCGCTCACGTGGCAATGTTTATAAATGGAATGGATTCCCTATAGCATGGGAAAGTGGTTGTCGCTCTATTCTGCCGGTTTGCTACTGCATACACTTTTTTTTTTTTTTTTCATCTAAATCCAGGAATGAAGGGTATAGTGGTATTATAAGAATCTAGGAACAAGAGGAAGTAATGGTTCACAGAAAAGTAGGGATGAAAGAGTTAATGGCTGGTGTACCATTGATGGCTGTGACTTTTTTTTCTTCTTCATACACTCAGACAGGAACCCCAGAGGCACTGACTAAGGCTGCTGTGCAGTAGAAGCCTTCCAGAGATCCATAGAGCTTCTCTCTCGTCAATGTGTCAGCATGCAAGGTCTCTGCTCTAAGCTTTTGATGTGTGGGGCAGTCCTGCAGGAAGTGTTCCACAGTCACTGAGGTTGTATCGCATGGGCAACCTGAAAACTTGCCAATGTGGAATTTTGTGAACATGTGGATTGCTGTGTGACTGCGCATGACAGCTGTTTGGTTCCATATCAACAATGATAAGCTAATCCCTCTTCTGACAGTTTTAACTCTTTCCCTTCGATGCCCAACCTTAAGTCCGGAGGTCAATCTCGATTCAAATCTAGCAGATTTAACCCTTATACCATGCACAATTAATAAATATAGGGAGAGCAATTAGACACGATTTTCTTCTGTTATGTGCTATTTTGAGTGACTGAATTTCACCTGATTTGCTGTCTTTTTTCCTCAGTTTTTTTTTTTTCTTTTCCCTGACACCATGTGCCGATGATTTAACCTTAAAGTGAGGCAAGTTTTAGATTGAATCATAGAGGGCAATCCCAGGAATGAGCTCTTGAAGTAGAAATGCAAAAGCCATATAAAATTCATAAAGGTTCAGCAAATGTATTTGATAGGACACAGTCAAGAATAATTTGCATATTATCACAAACATATAAGAAGTACTGACGAAAAGATGAAGGATCTGTTTGGCCCCTTTTTATAATATGTCATAGAAATCAGGGGTTCTGGTGGTTTTTAGTTTTGTCCACAACAAAATGGACAGTGTTCAAAATATTCCGTCATGGCAGATATTTACTTGTCACAGGCCAAATGCCTTTTGCAGTCCTCTGTGTGTGACTACCTACTAGCCTACCTACAGTGCCTTGCCTTTTCACAGTGAGGAACAAGACAAACACTGGCTTGTAGTAGTCATAGGTCTGACATAATTGTGGAGAACTTTAAACGCAAAGTTGCGTCCTTTTGGTGAAGAGGATCGTGATGCTTCTGCTTTCCTTTCGCTTCAAAATCGCAGACTTATGATGCATCATAGGAGCCATACTGATACTGCTGAGTGCTGCGCAAGTCCTCTTTGCATCAATGACACTTGGCAAGATCTGCAGTAGCTTTCAGCTGCCTATCTAGATGTAGCTGTCTTCAGCCCAGACCTTAGCAACGTCACTGCAGTGCTTGGCATCTGATCCTGCCTCTCCCCTCTCCTCCCTCCCTCTCTCTCTCTCAAACATGAAATGTCATCCGTCATCATGGCAGACGGCCTTAGTGTTTTTCTGCAAGCCTATCTTTTATCCATTCAAGCCTGAGAATTCTCCATTTTCAGAATCTCTGAGAAACATTGTATTCCTGTAGCTGTGTGTTCTTTTACATGCCGATCCAGAATGATGGCCCTCTGAGTCATGCAACCCTAATCTTTCCACAGAACAGCTGAACCGTGCCAGGCTGGGAAAAGTTACACAGCCAGCCACCATGTCTGGGTTGAAAGGGTTAACTCACCTTGAATCTTCTCCAGGTGAGAGATGTCAGACACCTCCAGAGGTAAAGCGGCAATCTTTTCCCGCACTGCTGCGTCACAGGATGCTGAGTGTTCCAGCTCTGACAAACGGTTGACCAATTCCTCGGCCTGAAAGAAAACACCACGCTGAACAATCACTACTAACTCTACTTTGCACTCACTGTTCATAATGATTATCGCTTAAGCCACATTTCCAAAACGCAATCAGACAAAACAACTATGGTGAATATGTGTTTAAGCTTTATGGTCCTCTGCAACAAAAGAAAAAATGTGGAAAAGCAGACAGGAAGGAAAGGGGGTGGAATGGGGAGGGAGGTATGACTCCTCACACCCCTTCACCCCACAGCCTATCTCCCAAACCCTCTCTTCCTTCTGTATATGCATCCCAACTCCCGTTTTTCTGCGCGCACTGTCTGTCACATTGCTGATCCAGAATATGGAAGTCTATCCAGTCCCGCAGAAATGAATGGGACATAAAACTTCATGTACATTAGGAGACAACTCCACTTAAGCTTACCATTCACTTTCAAAATAAGCAGATTAAAAAAAAAAGGAAAAAAAAAAAGCTTGAAAAGACCAATTACTGCTGTTGATGTGCGCTTCCATTATCAGATCACTCCCTATCGTGTTTCCTCAAGTCTATTTTTACAACTGACTCCTAGCATGCTGGATTTATCTTTCAGCAAACAGGGCACCAATTACCGTGACAAGTGCGAGATTCAAGCAAGCCTGGGGCCTCAGCTTCACATAACAAACACTGACCAAGTAATTTCAAAGGTGACCTTAGAATGCGAAAATATCAACATAAAGCAATAGCCTGTATGAGGCTGCCAAGAAGAAAAACCAAGTGTCAGGTTTAGAACTCTCTAAATTCATATCAGTTTCAGCTTTCTGGAAAACAAACAAGAGTTTATGCTGTTCGGCATGCAAACAGCCGCAACTCTCTAACACCTAGTGTCGATAAAAAGTACAAATTCACTTGCTCATCTCTCTTTACATGCTTGTGCTCCCATGCTACTCCGGCAAGGTTTTGCCTGTTTTCATTGCACCTGTCCTGCACAGTTTTCGTCCATTCCTTCTGTCTGTCAGAGTGGTAGAAGGCTTCAGGAACAAAGCTTGTAGAACATTGTCCTACACTCTGTGCTGTACATCTGGCAGATCAGTCGCCTTCTTCAGTTCTCACCAATGGCTTATGCATGTGTTTGATTTCTAGCCAGTAATGAACGTAGATTTTTTTTAAAAACTTTTAGTACATGTCGCTTTTGACCATACATTCCCGACAATGCAGGTCTCCCATGACCCACACAGTTTACAAACGCTTTACTGTGTATTTTTACAGAGTTTATCCCTCCTGTGATGATGCCAGTTATGCAAGACTCACGCTCATCAAAGAATACTCAAGAGTTCACACCTTAACCCGTAGAGTGCCTTTAAGCCGTCAGCTGACGCCGCATTAAAAATGCTTTCCCAGTGCCTATGGGCCGTCCACTGACGTCATGCATTTTTCTTGAATTTTCATTCGTTACTATTTCTATCAACGGACTTAAATAGAGTGTGCGTAGTAAGCCTTATATGTCTGTAGTATTAAAATGATATGTAAATGACCACACGTGAGGGGAAAGCCCATTTATTCTCATCACTGACTGGATGACCAGCCAGCACTTCGTCTCGCTTGCAAAGATGGCGGCACAACCTTCGACAAGCGCAGCGACCAAATCAACGTATTTACACAGCTGAGCAGGCTCTGCTAATGATTTTTGACAAAGACAATAATCTTTTATTCAACGACTCACTCGAGCATGAAGGTGAGATGATGATAGTGATGGAATTGCCGACCGTATTCGTCAGTTATTGTGTCGGGCTGTGTGACCTCAGTGTGTGTTCAGCTGACTGGTTTGCCAGCGTCGAACAAGCTCGCCTAGTGTGTACTCTGCACTGCGTGCCAGTGGTCAGTGACGTGATAGTCAGCGCAAGAGGGGAGCGCGGCCTGCTCGCGGCGTGGCACGGGGCAGAGGGAAAGGTAGGGGAAGAGGAGCAGTGAAAGAGAGGGTTGAAGTCCAGCAAGGGGGCGTGGTGGGGACAGGGGGGCGTGGTCGTGGACTGACCTGTCTGCATAGAGTGTGAGCGTCTTGATAGACTTCTAAACTGTTTTACTTTCATTTACAGGTGTAGTGTGACAATACAAACTTTATTTTCAACTTTTTTGCTTTGTGTTCTTGTTTGGATGTGAAGATGTAGTGGTAAATACATATGCTTTTGATCGTGCAAAAAAATCTATCCAAATCTAATTGCCTAAATACTTTTTTATTATCAAAATTAAAACAAAAGAAGCCCAGATTCAAAATCTTCATTCAATTTACTTCAAAAATCATATATATTTCATTGTTATATCTTTTGTAGTTTCTGAGCTAGAATTTTTTGTTAATTATTACCCCCAAATCATTAGATTTCCCTGGCACTGGGAAAGCCTTTGTTTGTAACATTTTCAAGCAGCGAACGGGTTAACAGCCCGTGCAGATTGCCCAAAGCCCATACTCCCATCTGATTACTCTTTGAAGTATGGATTCTCCTACCTCTTCTTTCCCTTTTAATGCACATACACAAAAACGAGCTGAATGACTCTTGCCTGAGTTTTTGACAAATACCAAAAATTTCATCAAAGATTTTCAATAGTTCAAGTGACATGATGACTTCAGTGTGCTTCTGGGGAGCAAGGCAAAGGTAAACAAGTCATCTATAAAACAGCATTTTCAAAAGAAAAAAAAAAAGAAAAGAAACCATTTGTCCTTATTTATCTGCAGACACACACAAAAACGTTTGGCTTTTTAGCACTGCACACACTATTTTCAAGTGCTCATTCACTCTCATTAACTCTACCATCTATCATAATAGGCTCACAAAGGGACCAGCCTACAATCAATGTTCTTATTCTTAATCCCTTTAATCACAACATTTTTGTTCTCTCAATTTCTGTTTGAAAGCATTGGTGCAACCAACTGCCTCAGTACCCTACTCAAGATCCTCAACCTACTCAGGAATTAAATGAAGGGAATTGACAGGAAGCTTTTCATTCTCTGAGTGAAAATTCTTGCCTCAGAAATTACCCTATTTTCTCCACTTTTACATCTGAGCTTGGTTAACACAATCAAGCAGAGCTGGTTCAACATAATTAGCACATTCTTTTATAAATTGGGGCCGTGCCATCCATTTCATCTTCAGCCGAGTTCAAGTTTCTTTTCATGCTAAACACTCAAATGGATGATAATGCTGACGATACAGGAAAACTCACTCACAACTGCTTCTGTTATTCCATAAATGGCATGATTTTCCTTTGCTTTCAGTAACTCTTTGCGTGTGTGTTCTGCTGGGAATTAATCAGCATTTTCTACACTGTCAGACTTCAGTGTCCGACAATCTGAGTTAACCAATGCTACTCAATTTTACAATCAAACAGGATTTTCTGCTCCTTCCAAGGAACTCAATGACAAAAAGAAGGCTGCATTCGAACACTTTTATAACCCTCTCAGCATTGATTCGGATCGTCCACAGCCAACACAGAGGTCTAACAGCCGATACAGCTGCTGCTAGAGGTGGAAGACAGTGAGACAGGCATCTTATTATTGCATAAACCATTAAATTTAGGCCACGCAGAACTAACTAACTCCTGCAGCTTGCAAGAAGTTGACAGCCACAGTATAAGACGCCAAAACTATGGTTGAACATTATAAACAAGATTTTTTTTTATCTATCACTCTTGCAACTTATGCAAAAGTGTTTAGAGTGTCATGCAAGCTAACTAAACAACACTGAACAAACAAAAAAAAAAAAAAAAGATATCTACTGACCTACCAGAACCATAAAAAAAAGCACCACAGCTTATTTCTTTTTTTTCTTTTTCCTTTTTCACCGCACCACTGTCGATGAGGTTTAATCAGCTGTACTACATCAAGCTTTAAAACACAAGTTCATGAACGTCTTTCTCGGCAAAATTAACAACAATCACAAATCTTAACTGCGAGTGCAAACAACTCATCTTCTCCCACACCTCTCCACACCCCGCACCTCTCTTACTTCTTGTCCTTCCCTCCTCCATACCCAATTCCAACCCCACCTCACTCTTCTTACCCAAGTTCCCCCCAAACCACCACCACCAACTCCACATCCCCTCCCCACCCCCTCACCCCTCCATCCCAGCAACTCACGTCCACACTGTCAGAGGGGATGTGGGCTTGGGCTGCTTCCACTTCCTGCAGGAGAGACAACTCTGGTTCTTTCTTGCTCTTCTTGCCCTGTTTCTCCAGCAGGGGTTTCTCCTCCACCTTCTCCTTGCTGCTTTCCTGTTTGCCTTCTGCACAGAGCAGGGCAGGAGTCCACACATCAGCCATCAGGGAGTGAGAGAAACAAGGTGAAGAGGACCCACTGGGAGAATGAATGTGTGTGCGTGTGTGTGTGTGTGTGTGTGTGTGTGTGTGTGTGTGTGTGTGTGTGTGGTGTGTGTGTGTGTGTGTGTGTGTGTGTGTGTGTGTGTGTGTGTGTGTGTGTGTGTGTGTGAGTGTGCACATGCATGTATGTATGTGTGTGAGCATATCTCTCTGTCAGTCTGTCCATGTCTCTGTGCGCGTCTGTGTGTATGCATGTGTGGGTTAGGACAGGTGGTGGTAAGGGAAGCAAGACAGAGGATGATGAGACAGAAAATGAGTGTGTGAGAGAGAGAGAGAGAAAAGAGAGAGAGAGAGAAGCAATGTGTGTGTGTGTGTGTGTGTGTGTGTTAGTGCGCGCGAGTGGGTGAGTGTGGGTATGGTGGGTGGGGTGTGTGTGTGTGCATACATGCATGTATGCTTTTGTGTGCGCGTGTGTGTGTGTGTGTGTGCGTGCATGTGTTGTGTGTGTGTGTGTGTGTGTGTGTGTGTGTTGTGCGGCATGGGTGTGTGTGGTGTGGTTGGTGTGTGTGTTGTGGGGGGGTGGTGGGGGGGGGGGGGGGGGGTGCATGCATGCATGCATGCTTTTGTGTACGTGTGTGTGTGCATGTGTGTGTGCGTGTGCGTGCATGTGTGTGTATGAGCGTTCATGCACATGCCTTGGTATGACAGGCAGAATAACAGAATAAATGCAAAGTCACACAGAACTATATATAGAATGTGGGTGCTTTGGGTGTGTGTGTGTGTGTGTGTGTGTGTGTGTGTAATTCTCTTTTTAATTTGGAAGATATTGGACTAAACCTGGCGCATTTCCAAGACATATAAAAGCCAAAGTGCTCCCCTGGCAGAAACACTGACCTTCTGAGAAATCACTTCATCATTCACAAAAGAGTGACAATCCCAACATAATTGTTATTTCCCTTCCACTATGGACTGACTATCGGCCAGACCTCAGTGGTTTAGTCTTCATCATCAAATATCACTACACTGCACTACAAATTTGCGTATAAAATTCTGATCCACATTATAGGGTTTAGTAGATTTTAGTTCACAAACCAAAAAAATCCTTCTAAAACTTTTTAGGCATGTTTAAGCATGAACATGTTTAAATTTTACAGGCTAATAGACCTAAATTTAAACTGTAACAGTGAAGACAAAAACTACAAAAATAACCAAACACAAAGTTAATAAAATACAGATCATATAACAAATTTTATCAATCAAAAAATGGTGTGTATGTATGTGTGTGTGGTGGGTATGTGCATGTGTAAAACTGAAAAAATAACATTTATATCAGACTGAAATAGATCTACGTCAGTGAAACTACCATTTTCCTACTATTTTTTTTTCTTTTCTACTTCAATGAAAAGCAAAACAGTGAAAAACAAAATCATAAAATACAGTCTCTGGATCCATAGAAAATTAAACAACATGTCTTAAATTTACTTTGCTTTCTTTCAAACAACAGCATTTAATACAGTGTCAGACAAAATCAATCAGTGAATTGATCTTAATTTGGCACCTTGGCATGCAATTCAAAACATAATTTCGCACTCAGCCTGCAATTCAAAACTCAACAAAATTTTTGACACCCAGAATAATTGCAGATGTGTGTGTGTGTGTGTGTGTGTGTGTGTGTGTGTGTGTGTGTGTGTGTGTGCGTGCGCTGGCGTACACATGTGTGTATGCATGCGTGCATGCATGCAGGCGTGCACGTATGTGTAAATTTGATAGTTCCAATACTGTTGGGACTTAGACAAAATCCCAATACTGTTGAGACCTAGACAAAATATATGTATACAGGCACTTAACCGTATCATTTTTGTACTGACGCATTACTTAAATCTTCACATAATTATATCATGAAAAAGCCAATACCTTTTTTCAAAATGCTTCTTATTCAACTTTTCATAGAAAAAAAAAGAGAACTCACCCATGGCATGTTTGACCTTCTTGATGAAGTGTTTATCGTAGACTCCTCTCTCCTGCCAAATGTTCAGTACCCTGCCTAGTGAGCCTTTGGTCTTACCTTCTGAATCTCTGCAACACACGAAATGTACACAGCCCTGTGTACACATTGTTGTCACAGTATGGGGACTTTCCACATACAATCTCTCTCTCTATTACACAGACATTTTAACCCCCACCCCCCTCCGCAACCCCAACACACACTGTTTTCACACACTCATACCCATACGATTTATTTGCATACATGAAACACACACACACACACACACACACACACACACACACACACACACACACACACACACACACATGCATGCATGCATGCATGCAATCCTGCATGTATGCAAGCATACACACACACACACACACACACACGCACACACACACACACACACACACACACACAAAACTTTCCATTGTCCCTGCCTTTGATTAAAAACTAATTCTAAATAATCAGTCAGCCATTCTAAATAGTGAATCGATTTACCATTTTTTTAAAATCCACCAAATAGCCAGATGACTAACACAGACTGCAGCATGACTAGAAACAAGTCAAAAGACACAGAAAAAAAAGGCACAAAGGAAGATTCAAAGTAACGCCTATTTCAATACAAAATACAAAACAGACAAATACATCCTCTTCAGACGTTACAAACAACAGACTTAAATAATGCACACAAAGAAAAAATTCCCCTGATCACATTCAGCAACATAAACAGCCATTCTAAACAATACCCCAAATCAGCCATCTAGTCAGCTATCAGTATAAAAATAGCCACTCTAAACAATACCCCAAATCAGCCATCTAGTCAGCTATCAGTATAAAAATAGCCATTCTAAACAATACCCCAATCAGCCAACCAGTCAGCTATCAGTATAAAAATAGCCATTCTAAACAATACCCCAAGTCAGCCAACCAGTCAGCTATCAGTATGAAAATAGCCATTCTAAACAATACCCCAAGTCAGCCAACCAGTCAGCTATTTTTGACAATCAAACGAATAACCATTCTAAACAACCAACCAATCAGACAACTGCACCCATGTAACTGACGAATCATTCATCAGTCAATCCCATCATTAAAATCTAACGGAATGTCATGGTCACTGGAGGAGGAACACCTACTGCCTTGATATATATCAAATTCTATCAAATTCAGACGTGCAAGTTCCTTGAGGGGGAGGGCAGTGGAACCTGGGGGAGGATGTGTTGGAGGGTGTAGACAAAGTGAACTGGAGGAGAACAGGTGATATCAATATGCAAAAAAGTGCTAAATCCTTGTAAACTTAACAGCACCAAAAATGTATAACCATGGGTGGGGTTTGGTGAAGAGGGTTGGGGTTAAGGCTGAACGGAAGGGAGGGGGAAACAAGCTTTAGAAAAGAAGGTGGAAAGAGGAGAGGGAGAGGAACAAGAGGGGTCAAAGGGTGGTAAAAAGACAGAGAGAGAGAGTGTGTGTGTGTGTGTGTGTGTGTGTATGTGCGTGTGTGTGTGTGTGTGTGTGTGTGTTTATGTGTGTGTGTGTGTGTGTGTGTGTGTGTGTGTGTTTATGTGTGTGTGTGTGTGTGTGTGTGTGTGTTGTGTGTGTTTTGTGTGTGTGTGTGTGTGTGTGTGTGTGTGTTGTGTGTGTGTGTGTGTGTGTGTGTGTGTGTGTGTGTGTGTGTGTGTGTGTGTGTGTGTGTGTGTGTGTGCATTGAAGGGGGGGAGGGACTGCACAGTGATACACCCATAGGCATATTCAAACCAAATTATCAATTCCATATTTAATCTAAAAGTTTCATAAAATGCCACTGCAATTTTCCCAACTTCAGAAAAATTTAGAAAAATGTTCTTCCCTGTCCTTACTATGTGATTCAGTTAATCTTTACCTGATCACGTTTTTGACTACACAGACCTGATCGTGCAGGTCACCCAAGACCCACACATTTTGTAGAGGCTTTTCCTATTGCTTATCCCTATTCAGATCGCATGGGTCTTGTAAGACCCACACCTGGTAAAGAGCAATTCAGAAACTGATTCCTCGCCTGATGGCATGGGTCATGTGCGACCCATTAAAATGTATAGGTCCTGGGGGAACCGCGACTAATTACGCTGATAATTGATTGTGCCCATACATGAAATTTCTGTGACCAACGGCTATTAAGATTGTTGACAAACTCCTAAGGTTTTGTGAGCATATCTCTATCCGTTCACAAGATACGATGTTTTTTTTGAGTCACTGGGTCATGGAAGACCCAGGAAGCACTGTAAAGGTTAAGAATGAAACAAAACATTCACAAAGTCAACCATCATGTTTTTTTCCACCTTTAAGTTCTAGGGTTTGTTTGGTTTGGTTCAATTTTGAAAAGAGTGGGTTGGAGGATAAGAGTTCTTCTTGTTTTAAAGTGTATGTGTGTGTGTGGTTTGGTTGTAAGCTTGGCTCAGTGGAAAAACTTTCGAAATCTATGAACAAGAGTATGAAAGAGAATATATGCTTCAAACCTGAGAACTGACATCCCTCAAATAGGATGCAAAAATCCAACAAAAAGAGTCACAGTAGTGTATTACAATAATCATTCAAATTAATGCAAGAAAGCTAAGAGAAAATGTAATCCTTTAAGCTCATCAAAATGATATGCACATCTCTTCTGTGAAAACACATTCATTTGGGAAAGTGGGGGAGGGAAGGAGGGGGAGGGAGATACTTACTTTGCAGCACTAGCAAAGGCTTCTGGCAAGACAGTCTCAAAGTTCTTGGCAAACTCTGGCCCTTTTTTCTTGCTGTTCTGAATGACATCGTTGGCCAGGTACACAAACGTCAGTCTTTTGCTGGGACGGGCTGAAACATGGAAGTCCAAAGATGTACATCAATCAAGCACTTTCTCAGAACTGTGCAGCATGGAATGAAAAGAAGTGAAGTTTGTGTGTGTGTGTGTGTGTGTGTGTGTGTGTGTGTGTGTGTGTGTGTGTGTGTGTGTGTGTGTGCGTGTGTGCAATAGAAAGTGAAATGATAAACAGGGGTGAAAAAATAGAAAATGTTATGTAAGCATCAAACATAATACAACCAGAATTTGGGGACAACTTGGAGCTCAAATGTCTTTCAAGGAGAATTTGATAATCACTCATTATTGATTAAGCCTCTTATGTAAAACTGAGAGAGTTCCTAAAGTAAACAGAATAATCTTGACAGATTTAAAGAAGGGGGAAAAAAGGAAGAAAAAGAAAGTAAACAGTGTTCAGTTAAGGTCATATTGTTTATAGCCCTGTCAACTAATCAAGGCTTTCATCTCTTCAAAATCCTTTGTCTACATCTAAGATGTTTTTTTATTTTTAAAAAAAATACAATAACTCATGAAAACAGATCTCATAAAACATGCTAAAATTCCTTTAGTGTCTTTCTTCAATGAAATCTTAGACCAGGTGAAAATACATCTCTCTGTCACATTTCAGGAGCTGAAAAATCATGTCTTCATTAACGATAATAAAGGGGTCTTCCGACTGACATATGCTTATCTACATGGAATGTTTACACAGCAGGCACATCAAGCTCACAGCTGAACATCTCTTTATGCCTACTACACCGAACACACAAGAATGAAAAACTGGGAAATCGCATGCCTTTGGTGGATGGCATAATGGCACTGGGGAAGTACTTTTAGTGTGCCATCACTTGACGGCTCACAGACACTCAACAGGTTATCTGTTTTTCAAGGACAAATTCAATCACATAAAAAAAATCATAACCTATTACTCAAATATCTGATTCAGATACTTTTTGCACCCTTAAATTGCCTTTTTTTGTGCTCTTTCTGATGGTGGTGTTTATTTAATATTTTGTTATCTAATTAAGGATCTTTATTTTTCTTTGATGCATCTCTAAATATTCTTCATCTTTCACTGATGTTAAGCTGTCCATGTCAACAACTGTTGATATATAGTGGAATTAGCATATAAAAAAAATGGGTTGAAAATGAAAGATAACAAAGGAAAAAAAAAAACTGGATTAGATTCAGCAGTCTCAGTTTGAAAGTACTAAGGGAGGGACACAGGACAGATGAGTACCTGTCGGCAAGATGTTCAGTCTTGGATAGTTCTCAGAGGGAAGTTTTGCCCTAGTCAGTGCAGCAGAGAATCCATTGATACTGCTGATTATGGTGGTTTCTTTTTCTGTCAAACAGCTGGGGTTTCAAGTCAGTACATACTACAACTCACACCTCCTTCTACAGAACAAATTTCATACAGCCGTCATTTCATAAGCAAAGGCCATTGCAACTGCTAGAGCATCATGTTTACACTGGAGGTATTACTTGATACTTGATACTTGATCTTTGCGGTGTAGAAGGCCTGTATGGCCTGTTCACCGTTCGAAGAAAGAAGTCACTAGACTGTGTGTGGCATGTGTGGCACAGCCTAGTGGTAACATTCTGGATCATATAGTGACGGTGCATTCCCCCAGTGCGCATCCAGTCTGTTTTTAAATGCACTGACGGATGGGGCGGTTACAACATTGTCCGGAAGACTATTCCAGACTGTGGCGACACGCTGGGAGAAGTAACCAGCTCGTATGTTCAGCCTGCAGTGTCCCTCGGCCAGCTTAAGACTGTTCCCCCGGGTGTCCTTGCCTTGGAAGAGGGGGAGCACTGGTTGATCTGTGTCATAAATCCTATGGATATATTTATATACATCGATCATGTCACCTCTGGTACGACGATGCTCCAAGCTAGGTAGCTTCAGGCTAGCAAGACGTTCTGGGTAGGGGAGATCCTTCAGGGGACCTATCAGGCGGGTTGCTCTCCTCTGGACATCTTCCATGTCTCTGCAGAGTGTTTTGTGTCTTGGTTGCCAGACTGAGTGGCCATATTCCAAAGCTGGTCTCACTAGGGACTTGTAGAGTGAAACAAAGGTTTTCGGCGGGTCGAAAGTTCTCCTTATAACACCTAGGGTTCTGTTGGCTTTTGCTGTTATGTGTGCCACATGATTCTTGAAGCTCAAGTCTTTGTCCACCAACACACCCAGGTCTTTTTCAATGTCACTCTCCTCTAACCAATGAGTGCGCTCCACTCCCTGGGGGTTGCGTCCCTTCATGCAGTAGGTGGCTGCTTCCTTTGGATGGCCCAGTCTCAGGACGCTGCACTTCTCTGGATGAAAGCGTAGTTGCCAGTCCGTGGACCACTGCTGTAGCCGGTCTAGATCCTCTTGAAGAGTAGCCCTAGAGTTGCTGTTGTCGCTACGCGTAAAAACCTTAGTGTCATCCGCAAAGAGCTCAATATGGCTGTGGACATGGCGAGGCAAGTCGCTGATGTACATGACGAAGAGGAAAGGCCCTAAGACACTGCCTTGAGGGATGCCCCTCGTCACCCTTGCTTGTTCTGATCTTACGCCATTTACAATGACCTGCTGTGACCTGTCAGCAAGGAAATCCCTAATCCATTCAAGGACCTTTCCACTGATGCCATGAGCTTCCACTTGGCCACTATTCTGCGGTGGGGCACACTATCAAAGGCTTTCATGAAGTCCATGTATACTGCATCCACCCCTCCTCCTGCATCAATCATCTCAGTCCAGATGTCCAAGGTCTCCAATAGCTGAGTCGTACATGATCGTCCCTGAGTAAAGCCATGCTGTCACCTGCTGATTAGACTGTTATCCTGGAGATGTGCTAAGAGCTGTTCACAAACAAGTGCCTCCACAGTCTTGCAGAGTATGCAGGTTAGGCTTACTGGCCTGTAATTGCTTGGGCTGAGCCGGCTGCCTTTCTTGAAGATCGGGGTGACATTAGCAGTTCTTCGGGGATCTTTCCAGCATCCAAGACTTCCTAAAGATGATGCTAATGGGAGTGTCAAGGACGTCAGATAACTCTACCAGCATACGTGGGCTGATCCCATCAGGTCCAGGTGGTTTCCCAGTCTTCAGGCTCGCAAGGTGCTTCCTGACAGCTTCTTTTAAGATGGCAAAGTCAAGCAGCTCAGAAACAAATGTATATTTCAGCATCTCTGGTAAGTCTCCGTCTCTCTCTATGGTGAATACACTTTGGAAGAAACTATTCAAGAGGTCCGCCTTCTCTTTGTCAGTTGTTGTCTTCGTTCCATCCTCTCTTCTGAGGTCTGCAATACCTGTTCTGGCCTTGGTTTTGGATTTGACGTACGACCAGAATGACTTTGGATTTGTCTTTGCCTGTGCTGCAATGGTAGCCTCAAGTTTCTTCTTTGCTTGTCGACACATCTTTTTTGCCCTGTTTCTTGCCCTGACATATGCCTGGTAATCGTCCCCTGCCCTGGTTTGCAACCATCGTCTGTACAGCTTGTGCTTCTTTGGTACTGAAGTCAAAGTCCCTCCATCCAACCATTTCTTCCTCTGGTTCCCAGATACAGTTGTTTTTGGAACATGTTTTTCTGTGATCTGGTCAAGCTTATTTCTGAAGATTGTCCAAGCTTCTTCTATGGGAAGACCCTCCAATTGCCTCCTGCCAGCTGACCTCACGAATCTCTTCTTTCATTCCCTCATAGTCAGCCTTGTTCCAGTTGTAGCGTTTCTGCTGGTCTTTCCCTTTATATGCACATGAGAGGTTAATGACAAGTGTCACATGATCGCTCTTACCTAGTGTAGAAGTTGTAATAATCTCATCCACTGTGTCTTCTCTGTTTGTTAAAACTAGGTCATCCAGTGTTGGTGTCTGGCCCGCTCTGATGCGAGTAGCTTGTGTCTGGTGCTGAATCAGGAAAGCATCTTTCACAGTTCTGAAGAAGTGGCTAGCTGGGTGACTTATCACTGGCACAACATCTCTCCCTTTCCCAGTCAATTTCTGGAAAGTTAAAATCACCCAACACCAGCAAGTGCCATGGCTTCTCTTCTGTCACTGACATCAGCAACCTATTCAAACTGTCATTATTCTGTTCATGACTGCTTGGACTCCGGTACACCAGGCCTATGGTTATTTCCTCTCTATCTTTCAGTTTGCAGTGAACAAAAACTGTTTCCTCAAAGTCAGTACTCAAATCTTTACATGCAGGTTTTAACTCTTCTTTTACATATAGGCAAATACCCCTTCCTCTCTTATCCAAGTTATGAAACACTTCAAATCCTGGGATAGCAATTTCGCAATCTTGAACTTCGTAGCACAGATTCTTTGGCTTGATTTCAACAACTCCAATAACAGCTGGCTTGTGCAGCTCTACCATGGCTTCCAATTCTGACCTTTTATTCAAAAGACTGTCTGCATTTGTGTACAGACAACAAAAAGAATTGGTACTAGAAACACTGAACGTATTTACATTTAGTGCATCAGAAGAACACATAAAACTGGTGCTTTTAAAACTATGTATATTCTCTTGCTTCTTATGTTCTACAGTCCTCCGTTCTGCTCTTCTGGTTGTGGGTTCTGGTGCTTCCCGATGTTCACAACCTTCCCGTTTTTTCAGACCCATTTTGCAGTACTGTCTCTTTGTTTAGAGAGTTCTTGCTTTTCTTTCAGTTCTTTGAATAGCGCCTGTTCTACTGCACGTTCAGCTGGTGTCAGATCCTTCCTGGCACTAATACTGGTGAGCAGAATCTCTTTGTTCACATCACTTCCTTGATTTCTCTTTGTCATCCTAATTGCTTGCAGTGCATCATCCCTGATAGCCTCACTGGTAAATGACAGCCTCAATGGTCTCGGTCCTTTCATAGTGGATGAAAAGTTCCCGAGTCTCCCGACTCCAATGGGAACACGATCACTGTTTGCTTGTTTCAATACCTTGCTTGAGGCATCAATGTCTTCTCTGTCTCTGTCCTTCTTATCCTTACTTGTAGGCTCAGGCATTCCGAAGATAATCAGGTTCTTGCTTCTGCATGTCCCATCTTCTATCTCTTTGTTGTTTTCTTTGTTTTTCTCTTCAACAATCTTTTCTATTTCTTCCTTTTTGATCTCACCGTTGCATGTGTCTGACCCTCCACGTTGCCTGCCAGACTTCTCGCTGCATCTGCCATTTTGGGTGGGAAATCTCCCTCTTCAATCATCTTCACTTTGTCTTTCATCTGTGTGACTTCTTGCCCAAGTCTACCCACTTCCCGTTGCACTGTTAGAAGACCATCGATAGGCCACACTCCAGGGCCTTACCAGTGTTTGTGCAAACAACTCCACAGTCGATGCATTGATCATCGTTTAGCCCCTGAGCGTCGGCCACAACGCCACAATTCCCTTTCTCGGAAGAAGCAGAGCTAGTCCTGTGCCTGTGGCACATCGTCTTTGAGCTCCATACTAGCGGAAGATCATGTTTGCAAACCTTTCCTGGGCATTACTTCACACAGAGATTTAGTTTACTGCAACAGCGGATGTTTAAGCGGTAACTTCTTGCTACAACTTAATAAACAAAGAAAAGTCACTTCTGAACTGATTTTGCCGCCATCTTGGTATTGGGTCCTATACGAGTCTATATCTGGATCTGGAAAAACGGTGCAGTTGGCTATTCCAAGGTACCCTAAATGCAGTCCTCACTACAGACACGTTCCCTGGAACTAAGAAATCCACTTTCAAAAGCCTCAGTGAATGTCTGTCTGATAATCCACTTGAAAAGGGAAAAAATCTTTGTCTGACAATTCCACTACACTCTGTTCGCCACGCATGCGCACATCATCATCCATATATATATATTCCTGATTTATTTATGACATATCTGGCTGCTCTTCTCTGGATCTTTTCAATATCAGATGTGAGTCGTTAAGGATCTCATACAGTGCTGGCATATTCAGCGATAAGACTGCCATGGCCTTGTATGCCAATTCTTTGGTATTTGGGAACACGCCCACCATGTCTTGCTCCAGACACATGAACCTCTCACACTGTTAACAGTGCCTACAGTCATTATTTTGAGATCTTAAGCTATCCCCCTGCTCCACCTCTCCCTTTCCTTTTGAGAAGATGAGTTTCTATTGGACAAGCAAGGGCACGAGAAGAACCAAAGATCTGGGGGACAAGGGGGGGGGGGGGGGGGGAGCGTGGCTCTCTAACAGAACACTGCAGCGCTTGGTTCATAAGAAGAAAAGCGCACTATGTACCCTTCAGATACCCCTTCGATGGCGAATATACGACCTAGGCATGAGTAAACAGAACACTTGAAGAGGAGCTGTTCCACTTGCTGTAGGCCTACACAGTACTGGTTCTCACTTACCTTTCGAAAGCTCTCGATGCCATATTTTAACAATGGATGCAGCATGTTTCCTGTGATGAATCAGCCATAATGAAAGTGTTTGGATGCTTTGCTGGGTATTGTTTAGCTCTCCCAACTTTTTCACAAGGTTAGCATCAGAAAACGATGTCATCTTGCCGACTGAAATGTACAACAGTTCACTCCCTTGATGAATGGTTTCTGACGGTACCTTAATACTGAAATCTTTGCAAATCTTAATCCATTTTTGTTCCCAGTTTGTTCGCGGTAAGAGCCTGAGAGATATACGGTGCCATGTTGACGTCGGTGTGTGTGTTGTCATGAAAACGCTCCCTCCCTCCCTCCCTCTTATCATTATTATTATTTTTCATTTCTCTTCTATTTTCATTTGATGTTCCATTATGATTGCATGACCGCTTTGTTTGCTTGTTTGCTTTCTTACATTATTTCATTTCACTGCATGTTGTAGTCCCTACTCAGGGCGAGGACTGGATGTAAAAAAGCACGTCAGTGCTTATCTATTATCCTCGTAAATAAAGAATTTTGTCTTGTCTTGTCTTCTCTTCTTCTCTCTCTCTCTCTCTCTCTCTCTCTCTCTCTCTCTCTCTCTTCTCTCTCTCTCTCTCTCTCTCTCTCTCTCTCTCTCTCTCTCTCTCTCTCCTCGCAGCATACCTCTATGACTTACACATTTCCCCATTTCACTTAACTTATAATTACTCAGACGTCAATGATGCACTGTCCTTCTGGTACTAAACATTCCTCACCATCATAAATAAACACGCGCCGTTACATCAAAAAAAGAGTTAGGCATCCGCAGATGAACCCGTAGTTAACGCCAGAATTGCTGCAAGAAATGGTACTACGTGACCAACTCAAGGCAGCAAATTTGTTTGACGAATACAAAGAGCAGAGAAACTTTGTTTCAAACGAAGTTGAAAAAGCCAAACGAGACTACTTCAGTCAAATTGATAACGGATGCAAAATCCACAGCGCCAATGTGGAGGGCAATAAACACTACTGTACGCAACAAGCGTACAGATTCACAAAATTCAAGCACAAACATCACCCTGGACAAATTTAATACCCACTTTCTGTCATTATCAGATACCCTTACTCAAGCTTCACAGACTATAAGAGCACCAAATGAATATACATGCCCGACTTCCCTAATATCATTTTGCAAACAAAAACTTGGATCCAGTAATTCAATCAAAATTCCCCTTCTTGCTGTACATGAAGTAGGAATGCACATAGCGCAGTTAAAGAATAAAAAATCCATGGGTCCTGATAACATACCCGCATTTCTTCTCAAACTCGCTCTACCTTACATTGTTGAGTCTCTTACATACATATATAATTTATCCATTGAAACTAATGTTTTCCCTCAGGCGTTCAAAAACGCCAAAGTGATCCCCCATCCAAAATCAAATGATTTGTCGGATTCAAATAATTTCAGACCTATATCCTTACTATCGATTCTATCCAAACCCCTTGAAAGACACATACACACACGTATCTCAGTTCATGGAGAAAAAACTATTTCACCTACTCACTCCAATCTGGATTCCGATCTAATCATTCCTGCCATACAGCATTATCACGAATGTGTGACTCATGGCTTTCAAATATGAACCAATCACAAATGACAGGGGTTGTCTTTCTTGACTTCAAAAAGGCGTTTGATCTTGTTGATCATTCCATTCTTCTAAAGAAACTATCTGTCTACTTGAACCATACCCCGACAATCTCATTATTCCAATCATACTTGAATGATAGGACTCAGTATGTGGTGCTTAATGGCAAAACCTCCGCTTCAGACTTTGTCAGACATGGAGTCCCACAGGGCTCAGTACTAGGCCCCCTACTATTCTGCATCTTCATCAATGATTTCCCATTGTCCGTATCAGATGAAAAGGTCACGACAGATTTATTTGCTGATGACTCGTCACTCCAAACGAATGGTAGTGATCTACAGACAATAGAAACTTCTCTCCAGGAAAGTCTAAACGACGTGTCAGACTGGTGTCGTTCAAACTCAATGGTCATACACCCAGCCAAAACCAAATCTATGATTATAGCTACCCGCCAAAAACACCAGTTGACTCCTCTTTGCCTAAAACTTCAGTTGAATGGCACTTCTATCGAGCAGGTAGATGAGCATCGTGTTTTAGGGTTAACGATAGATAAAGAATTGAAATGGCAATCTCATCTCAATAACGTATGCAAGGTAGTCTCAAAACACCTTTTCCTGTTATCTCAATTAAAGCGCTACGTCAACAGTAATGTGCTTAAACTTTTCTTGAATGCACACATAATGTCACGTATCAATTACGCCTCAACAGTGTGGGACGGAAGTAGTGACGTCCACAAAAAAAGGCTGAATTCTCTCCATAGACGTGCAGCAAAGCTACTCCATCCAGCTGTATCTCTAACAACAGACGAAAAACTAAAAGCGCTGAACATACTTCCTCTGAATAGGCAGTTGGAATTCAACAAGGCATCATTTATGTTTACAATCTTGACAGATACTATGCCATGTTATATCAATGCCCTTTTTACAAGATCGAACAGCTTTTCTGGCTCGACGAAATTCCTTCTTCCCTACCCACGCATTGATCTATACAAAACAAGCCTAGCTTACTCTGGACCATATGTCTGGAACTCACTTCCACCGAATCTACAAAACATGAACACTTTAAAACTTTTCAAGGTAACATTTGCATAAACATTTTATGTCTCAGTAATTAAATTATTCGATTACAACGATTAGCTCCCATTCGCAAAGTCTTCTGTGAACCATGCTTTGAATAAATCGTCTAAACATAGAACCTACTCCGTTAAAATCGCTCATCCCCACTCCCACTCTGTCTACCATCCCTTTTCTCCTCCCCCTACCTACCATTCTCTCTTCCCCACCCTCCTCTGACCTCTCTCTCTGTAGTTTTTTTTTGTTTGTTTGTAAGTTTCCTTCTGTTTTACTATCCCCCATCTCATTAGTGCTTTTATGAATTGTTTGCTTATCATTGTAGAATTAGATTACCATGTTGCTATGTTGAATTGTCAGTATGAATGATATGTGCTGAAATAATGTATGCATGACAAGGACAGATTGTAAGACTAGGCTTTGGCCTAAAATCTCCATCCTTGTGTATTAAAGATCAATCAGTCAATCAATCAATCAATCAATCTCTCTCTCTCTCTCTCTCTCTCTCTCTCTCTCTCTCTCTCTCTCTCTTTCAGTGACGTGTGTTTGAGTGTGTATGTGTGTGTGTGTGTGTGTGTGTGTGTGGTGGCGGTGCGCGCGCGCGCACGTGCACGCGTGCATATGCATTTGCATAGGCCCCCTACGTGCGCGCACATATATATATTGTGTGTGTGTGTGTGTGTGTGTGTGTGTGTGTGTGTGTGTGTGTGTGTGTGTGTGTGTGTGTGACGTAAATGGTGAGATTTACGTCATAGTACCCAAAGCTCTTGACTGAACACAAGCTAATCGTTCCCAGACCGAAGTACTCTCTCTCTCTCTCTCTCTCTCTCTCTCTCTCTCTCTCTCTCCTCTCTCTCTCTCTCTCTCTCTCTCTCTCTCCTTCACACACACACACACACACACACACACACACACACACACACACACACACACACACACAATAGCTTTAAAACGTCTGTGTACTGCTTCAAAATAAAACATGTATCACTGACTGGTGAAATACAGGTGAATTTTTTTCTTTTTTGTTTTGTTTGATTTGTTTGGTTTGTGCATGACAAATGATTTTTAACCTGTCTCATATTGTATGTTAATTATATATATATATATATATATATTATATATATATATATATATATATATTATATGAGATAATACAATCACTATCCCCTTTCAGAAAGGGGCCTAGGCGTGAGTCTGAATAAAACATTTCGGATTCGTATTCTCTCTCTCTCTCTCTCTCTCTCTCTCTCTCTCTCTCTCTCTCTCTCTCTCTCTCTCTCTCTCTCTCTCTTTAAACCTTATTGCATTACTCCTGTGTGTGAGGTGAGGACATAACGAAATGTTACGAATTTATTTGTTTTTGTTAACTTTGGATTTGATACACACTAGGAATGAAAGTGTACTATTTGTTTGCAGGAAAGGAAGAGGGAAATGTTTTTGCTCTGTTACCTCTCCTGCCTTGTCAAAAGACCTCTTTGGTAATGACAATAAAATATCAAAGTGTCAAAAACTCTCTCTCTCTCTCTCTCTCTCTCTCTCTCTCTCTCTCTCTCTCTCTCACACACACACACACACACACACACACACACACACACACACACACACACACACACACACACACACACACACACTGATTTTGTTTGAATCACTGATCAATACAGGAAAAACTCAAAAGCTTTATGGGGATTTTTTTTTTTTTAATCCATATTTTTATCTCCCGTCACATTGACAGTGGATTGGGTTGTGGTGCGGGTATGATTGAGATCGTGCATGTGTACTTCCACGTCCGAATCTTCGAGTCCAAGAGTTTTTGTTTGTTTGTTTGTTTCACTTTCAGAGATGCATACGGTTTGTGTTACTGGTGTTTACTTTGATCGAAAACGTTCCAGAAAATGTATTTTGGGAGACATACCAACAGGATTACTTCAGAAACGTCTCACTTGATTCTTTGACGAGTTTTACAGCACTTCAGACAGTTGACTGCTCCAGCCCCGTCCCATCTCTCGATTCCTAATCCAGTTTTGATTTTACTCCACTTCTGATTTTCTTTTTTTTTTTTTAGATACAAAAGACCACTCTGGGTGGCCATAAACAATTTTTTCTGTTCAAAATACACAGTTGTCATCGAAGGATTTCATATTCCTACTTTAACGGCGTTCCTCCTCTGCTTCTGTGAAAACCAAACAAACAAACAAATCGACAAACATATTTTAGTGCAGTAGAGGATATATGGTGTTTGGGGCCTAACACGTAACTCTGACTAGGACCTGAACTGCCCTCAGATCACGTCACATTTCAGGTCTTTGAACTCACCCGTGACCCTATCTTTGCACTAGGCAGTATTCATAACATAGTCTCATTTCTATCATTTTAATTTGTTTGCTTGGAACTACTCTGCACGTATCTTGATGCAAATGTGAAAGAAATAGAGAATCAACTTTCAGACACTGATAACAATTCATAGGGGTTTTGTGTTTTGTTTTGTTTTGTTTTCAATTTTTATTTACAAATTTACGCAAGTACAAATATCATTACAGACAATGATCCTTCTTGAGCTTCTCAAAGTTCAGTTACAGTGGCATGTTTTTGTCCATGGTCAATAAGCGACCTGAAAACATTTTGCATTTTCGTATAATATTTGAATGGAGAGAGACTGTTAAAAAAAAAAAAAAACAGAAAGAAAGAAGGAAATAAATGAAAGAAAGAAAGAAAGAAAGAATGAATGAATGGACGAACGAACGAATGAATGAATCAGTCAATCAATCAATTAATCAATGAATGATGGTTTATTGTGGTAAGCTTTACAAAGCCATTCACAAGGTTGGGAGACGAAGGGGTTGGGGGACTGTACATATACAAAAGTGAGAAAAAAACATCACCGATATATTACTGGAGAGACAGAGAGAGAGAGAGAGAGAGAGAGAGAGAGAGAGAGAGAGAGAGAGAGAGAGAGAGAGAGAGAGAGAGAGAGAGAACAATAACAACGACAACAGCAACAACAATGTATATATATATATATATATATATATATATATATATATCGCTGAGTAAGCCTGCATAAAATACACGTTACCATTTGGCACATATTTGCAAGTAAGCTGTGTCGGTGATACAGTTAACAGGAATTTAAATTAACAAAATTAGAACGATTTTGTTTCCCGCAGCTATGTTAAAAGAGGATGATAGGCTTTCCGAGCCTGAACGAATGTTTCACATTTCGTTTGAATTCTGGCTGTGTAGTCACTTTCAATCTCATATCTACGTTCTAGGATGGAAACAAACACACCCAGTGAGGTCAATTCTGTTTTCATCTCAGAGTTCTAAATGTATCATTTAGATAACAAAATCAGGAAATAAATAACTTCAAAAAGTAAACGTTCACTAAACCGGAAAACATTAGCTAATGGACATCTTTCAGTGAGTGCCAACTGAAAAACCATCCGAAATTTTTTAACAAACTAACAATTCCAAAAGATATACCGAATGTTTTCTTTGTCAATTTTACGAGAACAAAAATTTACTGGTTTAATTTAAATTAATGTATAATAGTATTGCTTTGGTGCGTAAAATTCTGTGAAGTATACGAACTTGAAGCCACTTCAACTGTATTTCTCGTGTGTGTGTGTGGTGTGTGTGTGTGTGTGTGTGTGTGTGTTGTGTGTGTGTGTGTGTGTGTGTGTTGTGTTGTGTGTTGTTGTTGTTGTTGTTTGTTGTTGATGTTGATGTGTTGTTGGTTTGGTTTGGTTTGGTTTGGTTCCTTTTAATATCTGAAAATGACTGTCTACTGTACGCTTTTGTTTCCCGTCCCATAACTGACAACAGTTAGGTTTTACATTAGTTTTCGTCAATCTTAAAATTGCCTCGCACCTTTTGGAATAGAATATTTATGTATGTGGAAAGCTTTGCCAGTTTTGTGCAGAAGAACGGTTCCGTTAGCGCGAGTACGATCTTTAACAATAAGTATTTCCATACAAAAGATGAAATTTGCATGGATGCCATATTTCCCCGGAAAGAATTGGATGACCCCAAAAATATCCATTTCCATCCAGCAAATTGGTAGACAGTCTTGTAAGTCTCTGTAGAAAGGTACCTTTTTGCGATCAGAATGTTAGGATTACAATGCAATAGTTCGGCTATTATTTTCTCACTGTTTTCAATCTTTACCTTTTCCCCTATTTCTTCATATGCTCTAGAAATATCAGACTAAAAAGTGTTTTTATTTTCATCAAAGTCTATCCTTGTCCCTGCTTTTCCTCCACAGTATCGGTCTAGTTTTCAATTTCTTCGCGATAAAGTCCATTTGTATGTTTGCTGAAATGCAGTTTTCTGCTCCGTGTTATCTTTAACACATTCGTGAATCTACACTCATCAGATCGCAACAACAACAACAACAACAACAAAAAACCCTTTCTACAGAGATTCCATTTACTAGAATACAAACAGAACCACAACATGATGACATGGCTGAAATTGCCAACATTGCAGAAAAGAAAGACAGATAGTCTGCCGGTCCATGCTGCGCAGAATACTCCACCAAGAGACAAACAAGTTGCCAGCACTTGAAGCCTCTCCGAACAAGATCCAGGAGGGCTCATCATCAACAGCTCATCCGCAGTGCATTGGCAATTAGACCAACGCATCATGTGTGAGACTGGAACTCTCGCCCCAAAGAAATAGGCCCCTTCCATCCAAGGGCATCTAATGACCTGAACCCAGATTTTTTGAAGTGTCACTTTTTTTCCACTATGTTCTTCGCCCCTATCTCGTAACCAGCCTGTAATTGTCTAGACTTTGTAAAATAAATGTACACCCATAATTCCAAACGAATGCTGCTTACGAAGTCATAGGCGTTTATGTATTTCCTCACGGGAGCAAGAGTTATTTACTGTTAATTACTGCAAGAGTTACTGACTGTTAATTACTGTTTACTGTTCGTTATTTAATGCTTACTGAGCCCTGCCTCATCTAAGATTTCTTTTCATTCCAAGCAGACCGAGGATGCCTGTATTTGTTACTGTTCGTCCGGGTGTTTGTTTGACTATACTCAAGATGGAAAAGATTGTGTTAATCTTGATGTTAATATGTACTTGTTCATTTCTCAAGTAGTTGTTGCTGTGTAGATGTGTCAGGTACAGGGAAATATAGGCAAGCGTGGAAATCCGTCTTTCGATGTCTCCTTGTTTGTTCTGTGTGCTCTGTGTTGTCATATTTGATTGGCCATTCGATGTCGTAAGCACCATTCGTTTGGAGTTATGGGCGTATAATTACATCATAGGAGCAAGAGTTACTCTACTTGTTTGTTATTCTTGCTTGAGCACTAATTCAATGGAAAATTCTTATGATTTATTCGTAGCATCTTATTCATCGTATAAGAAGTTTAATTCTTTTTTTTTTTTCCATAATCAACGGTGTTTTTTTTTTAAGCATGTTAATATCACTGGTTCTTTTAACACGAATGGACAGTGCATTCCCATTAGATACGGTAGCTTACTTCTTTTTTTTTTTTTTTTTTTTTTTAGCAAATTATTATAGTCCTTGCATAATCAGTGAATAGTTTGTTGGTGGAATTCCTTGTTATGTCGGAATAAGGTTCTGTGGAAATTTTCTCTGGTTGCAAGTTACCTATGCTGGTAATTATTTCAAATGCTTGTATCAGATCATCTCCCTTTCATCGAAATCTTATTGATGGAAAGCCACTGAATGCTGCGTATCATTGACAAATCTCGATGCCTTCCTCGGCTGAAATCAGCTGGCAAACTGCTTAACATTTCCGTATTCCATAAACTATCTTACAAACGTTTTGAATTATCTTACAAACATAATGCTGTCCATGTATGAAACTGACCCATGTTCCAAGTCCAAGCACTCTGCCTTTATACTGACAGCGTGTAAGGATGTACCAATCAAAGTCATCGTCCAAAAGAAGTCCTCCGTCGTTGTCATTAGAACAAATTCTGCTTATAATTGTCTGTTTATCAGAAAACTTCATGGCACTGTGACTGCGAGGATTGTTTTACCTGCATGAAGCATCTTGCTTTTAACTGCATTAAAATAACGCTTCCATGCGTCACTCCTGCTATTTAACCCATTTGTATCAGTGTGCAACATGTCTTTGTGACTGCTCGAGATATATTCTTCGGTGTCATCCGCAATGATGTTAAAAAGGCTAACAATCACATCTGGTAGATCACTGAATAAAAATTGTAAACAGCATGAGGTCATGCACACTCTCATTGATAAGAAGTGTAAACAGCACGGGGTCATGCACACTCTCATTGATAAGAATTGTAAACAGCACAGGTCCAAGCACACTCTCATTGATACGAATTGTAAACAGCATGGGGTCATGCACACTCTCATTGATAAGAACTGTAAACAGCATGGGGTCATGCACACTCTCATTGATAAGAACTGTAAACAGCATGGGGTCATGCACACTTTCGTTGATAAGAAGTGTAAACAGCATGGGGTCATGCGCACTCTCACTGATAAGAATTGTAAACAGCACGGGTCCAAGCACACTCTCATTGATAAGTATTGTAAACAGCATGGGGTCATGCACACTCTCATTGATAAGAATTGTAAACAGCATGGGGTCATGCACACTCTCATTGATAAGAACTGTAAAGAGCATGGGGTCATGCACACTCTAGTTGACAAGAAGTGTAAACAGCATGGGGTCATGCACACTCCCGTTGATAGGAAGTGTAAACAGCATGGGGTCATGCACACTCTCATTGATAAGAACTGTAAAGAGCATGGGGTCCAGCACACTCCCCTGTGGCGGATCACCATCAAGAACTTCAGTTGCTGATGAGTGGCACCCCTAAGTCTGACACCGTGCATATCAGTTTCAAAGTGAGGTGACTGCAGGCGGAACTTGAAACAAATCTTTTTTAAAAAAATTGTTAGTTATTCCGCAAGACAATATGGACAAACAAGTGTGTTTTGTCTTGTAATCTGTTTGTCCGTATTGTCTTGCGGAACAACAAACAATTAAAAAAAAAACATGTGCATATCGTTTTTGCGGAAATGTAAGACCCAAGCTAAAGCGTTACAAGAACTAACAGTGATAGGGTCTTCACACGGAACGATCCTGTGGGGCTGTTTGTTAGTTTGTTAACAGTAGTGTTCACTTGCGCAACAAATAGTACACTTGTGTTCCATTTGAGTCTCAGTTTCAGTTTCAGTTTCATCAAGGAGGCGTTACTGCGTGCAGACTAGTCCATATACGCTACACCACATCTGCTAAGTTTTGAGACCACACTGCGCATGATTTTAAGCTGATGGACAAATGAATTAATAACTAAGATGAGAGAATTTAAGAGGAGGGTCTCGTGGCTACGAAGCGCGGGGACACACACATAATAAGAAACCACCCCCCCCCCCCCTCACAACACACACACACACACACACACACACACACACACACACACACATATATATATATATATATATATATATACACTCACTCTCTCACAGACACACGCACACAGACACACTCGCACACTCAAACACCAATGCTTGCACACTCACGTCTGTGCACTTTCTAATTAACATGTCGTGAGTCTCAGAGTTAACACAACGCACATCGCACGCCGTGCATGGTCGTGCATTTTTTTTTTTTTTATTTGTTTATTTTTTTTTTAGTGCATGCGCCCGCCAGCGCCGCTTGAGCTGAATTGTAATCAACAAGCTGATTCAGCATTGGTATCGGGGGTGACTTGTAATCATCATGCTGATTCAACGCTTAAATGTCTTCACCTTCTGTCACAATATCGAATTGTTTGTCACACGGTTGTTCAGGCCAACAGATTTTGCCTGACCTCGGAAAGCGAGTCGCGATTAAGTGCACACCTTCGACTCTTTGGAGTCAAAAGGTTTTGTTGTTATA
The DNA here is from genome assembly GCA_033310375.1 of Conus canariensis. Taxonomy (NCBI): domain Eukaryota; kingdom Metazoa; phylum Mollusca; class Gastropoda; order Neogastropoda; family Conidae; genus Conus; species Conus canariensis. Next base: position 10,367,380 of record CM065725.1, on the reverse strand, counting down.
ACAACATGTGACGTCATCCTCAAATCACGTGATTGGAATGACCGTGCCACAAAGGAGTGCTTGTCAGTTTACGATAGATTAATCCGCGACCTTAGTCGTTCAGTCTGCCGAGCAGCAAAGAAGGATTTTTTTTTTTTCGGCAGGCCTATGCTCTTTGGTTCATTCACCTCATATGATACAGACGGAAATTTCTTCTTTTCTCACACAAAGAATAAAAACAACGGTACTAACGAGTGATCAATTACCTTGAGATGATGTTAGATATATGAGGAAAAAGAGTCGGTACCACGTACTATATTCTGCCGCGTAGAATCGAAACCCAGTTGTGTTTGAAGTCTGCAATAAAGTCTACAGTGGCTTCAGAATGGAGGAGAGCTTCCTTCAACCGTAGGAGTAAGGTGCTTGGTTTGTGTTGTCATCACCTCACCACTTTGTTTTCGTTCCGTCCTGTCGTGGCGAGGGGATGACCACGACGACGAAAAAAAGTTTCGAGCTGCTATGGGCTGCGTGAGTAGCAAGTTGGTTCCAGAGTCACCGCCCAACGCACACCTTGTGCAAACAATTTATGGCCATGATGCCAAGACGGGGAAAGCCTCTCGAGGAGAGTACTCCAAGCAGACAACCAATCGAACGCGTGAAGGAGGAGGTGCAGGTGGGAAAAATTATCCAGTGGACGGTCACAACAACGGACAGGGCCCACGGGCAAATAAAAAGGTGAAAAAATACCGCGATAAGTTTGACCCGCGGGTCACGGCGAAGTACGACATCAAAGCGCTGATCGGGCGCGGAAGTTTCAGCCGTGTTGTGAGAGTGGAACACCGTATGACCAAGCAACCTTACGCCATCAAAATGATCGACCGCATTCAGGGCAAAGAAGTTTTCGAAGCGGAGTTGAACGTTTTGCGGCGAGTTCGGCACCGTTTTATTATCCAGCTAGTGGAAGTGTTTGAAACGCCAGAGAAAGTGTACATGGTGATGGAGCTGGCTACTGGCGGAGAACTTTTCGACCGCATCATCGCCAAAGGAAGCTTCACAGAGCGCGATGCAGTGCGAGTGTTAAGAATGGTGCTGGAAGGTGTCGAGTACCTGCATGGACTAGGCATCGCACACAGAGACTTGAAGCCAGAAAACCTGCTGTATTATCACCCAGGTCACGACTCCAAGATCATGATCACAGATTTCGGACTGAGCCACATGATGAGTGGCCCAGATAATTGCATGAGAACTACCTGTGGTACTCCTGAATATATTGCCCCGGAAATTCTGGCCAGAAAAACCTACTCAGTGCAGGTGGATATGTGGGCAATAGGGGTGATTACGTACATTTTGTTGAGTGGAACAATGCCTTTTGATGATGAAAATCGAACCCGCTTGTATAGGATTATCCTCAAAGCCAAGTACAGTTATGCTGGAGAGGTAAAACGATTTGACTAATGTTTACAATAACATGTTATTAATTGTGTGCATGAGGGTACAAATGCATGTATGCAGACACAGTTGTCTGATCAGTCTACATTTTCCTGTCTTATCCATCCACAACACCTGAGCAGTAACAGTACTGCTTCCCTTACAACCAAGTCTGCACTTGCATGCTCTCTGTGTCCCATCCATCCTCCCACCAAGAGCCTTCACCTCCCAACTTTCTCTCCCATCTCTCTCTCTCTCTCTCTCTCTCTCTCTCTCACTCTCACACTCACACATACACACTCTGTCTACTCCAAGACAAAGGCTGAGACAGGACACCAGGAACCCTTGGGAGGGGGAGGGGCTAGGAAGAAGCATGGGTGAAGGAGTGATGGATGGGCTGGGTATTAAAATAAGTTGAGTGATCTGACAGTGGCTGTTAGAACAGCTGACCAGTATATGTGTGTGCATGTGCCTGTGTGTCTTTACACACTGTTAAGTTAAGAATCGCACTCTGACATCATGTCATACAGTATATGCGATTATTTTGATCCATTTAAAACCTAGCTCATATGGACTATCACTAGATTTATCATTGGACAACTGTAGGTAATGGTCACTATGCATATTTGAACTATTGGATTAATCTGAACAGCACTGACATATTTAAATGGCATTTTGACATAGAAAAGTTAGAAGAAAATTCTTATTTTGATGGAAGAGTTCTGACCCTTCCTGCTCATGTCAACAAATCACATCCATCCAGCATGGAGGATGATTGTAGATCTGCTGGATTCAAGGTCATTGTCACAATGTATTGATCAGCATATCACATTTCAACTAATAGCTTATTAAAGTAATGACTTAAATCATTGAATTTGTTTGCAAACTTAATTTTGGTGGTTGTGCAGATATCTTGCAACATGACATGAGAGTATGTTTTTTTAATTCATGTCTGTGTGTGTGCTCGCGTATGTGTGTGTGTGCGCATATGTGTGTGTATGTGTGTGAGTCTGATGCACAATAAATCTGTCAGAAGGAATATAAAATTTCTCATTAGTAGACAGGAGGAGCACAACAACACAATATGTGTGAGTGATAAACATACACAGAATAGTGCAGGAGAATTTTCAAAGTCTTGAAGTTGACCGCCTTAACAAGTATAGGGAGAAGAGGCAAGGCAAATATCATTTCAAAGAATATGTAATTCATTGTTTCAGACAACTTGGAACAACCTGCTGCCTTGATTCATAGATGTTAGCAGACTTGGGTGCTAAGGAAAGAGCATCTTTCCATCAGTTTATGGCATAATATAGGCTTGTGATTGACATTTGCTCAAATCTTTTTTTTTTTTTTTTTTTGGCAAAGCTGTAATGCCAGTATGCTGCAGAGAAGCTATGAGTCCACTCCAGTCACATTTTCAGTTTTCTTTGAGTAGAGCAAGTTCTAATCAAAGTATATAGGAGTCATTATGACTATTTACTTTGCTTATTACTGTTTCACTAATACTGTAATACTTAAGCTTATTTCTTGTTCCTGTAAGCATATTTCTTGTTCCTGTTAAAATATGAACATTTTTATTTGTATGAGAGAGAGAGAGAGAGAGAGAGAGAGAGAGAGAGAGAGAGAACTTTACTGTTTTAAGGTATACTTTTTGTCTGTTTAGGTGTGTGTGTGTGAGAGAGAGAGCGAGTGTGTGTATGTGAGAGAGTGAAAGAGAGAGTGTTTGTGTGTGTGTGTGAGAAGTAAGGTACTGGATGTCTTTTAATGAAAATGAAAGGAAATTGAATATAAAAAGCAGTAGAAACTCAACAGTCATACTTTTAAACATGAAGTCACAGTGGTGGGAATCGGGGACACTTTGAATTTATGACCAAGGAGTCTCAGGATCCTTCAGAATTGATGTGTTGGAGATCCTAGTATCCTAGGACCCATTGAGTACAACAGCCATGGCAGCTTCTGGTTTTGTCTGGAGTTTGACATGGACTTGTTCAGTAGCCCATGTATACGTATGATAAGATCCCAGTTGCAAATTATGCAAATACTGTTGCATGTTCAAAATCATAATTATGCGCACAGGCATGCACATGCACGCACTTTCACACACACACACACACACACACACACACACACAGTGATTTCACCATTAATTTGGTTAAACAAAGAAGTAGCAACTAGCATGCTCATAGCAATCTGTAAAATTCAAGTGCTTTAAACGCAACAGTTTGCATTCCGTCCACCAACATCAAACAAAAAATAAATTGTGTATAGTGGTAGCTGATGTTTTCATTGTCAATTTCTCATCAGAACTGGTAAAATAGTGGCAGTTATTGGTAAACATGGATCCTGACATATGTGTACTCACACAAATATTTTTCAATATGAAATGTTAAAATGGCCATTATGTGTGTGTGTGTGTGTGTGTGTGTGTGTGTGTGTGTGTGTGTGTGTGTGTGTGTGTGTGTGACAGACAGACAGCGTATTACTGTGTAGTGCTTGTGACTGTGTGTGTGTGTGTGTGCAAGAGAGTGAGAAAGAGAGAGAGAAAGACAGAGAGAGCTGCAGAGTATGGATATTATGGAGATCACTTATGTAAATGAAGATTTATTATGGTCTTGTTTAAAAAGGATAATGCTTGATTTGCTCAGGAAAAAAAATCTTGTACACGCTATGTTGGCTGGTTTGTGATTCTGAAGGTTTCCGCTTTGTGTTCAGTGGCAATTTTCTTACCGCCAGTTGTTCCATACAAGGAATGCAGAGTATATGGAGCTGATAATTGCAGAAAAGAACAGGGGTGTTTGATTGAAAGCTGATAATTAATCTCTCAGATTGAACTGTGATGGTGTGGAAAGGCATGATTTGTCAGCATAGATTGAACTGTGATGGTGTGGAAAGGTATGATTTGTCAGCTTATGCTGAACAAGATCAAGGAGAAAGAAAAGGACCGATTCCTATCTTGACTCTTGTCATAACAGGCACATGAGCGTGATATATGATGTGCCATTAAAACAGTTTCAGGCGAAAATGTTGTGGGCATGCTGGCAATTTGAAGCCCTGCACACACACACACTCACACGCACGCACACACACACACACACCACACACACACACACACACACACAAAACACTGACACACTCCCTTGCTCGCTCTCTCTCTCTCTCTGTCTTAACACAGTATGCATACACAGGTATGCGCGCGCGCGCGCGCCGACACACACACACACCACACACACACACACACACACACACACACACAAAAGACGTAAAACTGAAGTACTACTACACACACACACACTTTTGAGTTAGGAATTTGGAGAACGTAAGAGCCACTGAGTAAACCCATTGTCCACACATGATGTACACACACACACACACACACACACACACACACACACACACACACACACACACACACACACACATGCATGCGCATGTGCGCTCGCGTGGGCATGCGCACACTTTTTCATATATTTGTAAGACTCAGTAAACTGGAATGTGAAGTTAGCTTTAAGCTGAATGGAAGGCTAAGACGGGTGAATTATGCCTTTCATCTTAGCTGGAATGCAGTTTTGTATGCAGAAGCATACTGGATTGCATATAACACTGGGTATGGCCATTGAATATTGGAAAACTGACAGTTCCAAAGTAGTTTTAAATAAATAATTAACAGACATAAGGAACAGTTTAAATAGTGAACACATGCTGGTTTCAAACCCGAATAAACCTACTGAAGGGAAAGAGAGAGGGATGGACATTAGGCAATTTCTGACTGGTGAAACAATTTAATCACACAACACTTATACTTCCATGCAGGCATACACATGCATGTGCGTGTTCCCTCGCACGCACACACTCGCGCACACACAAACACACATATGTGTACTCACACACACACACACACACACACACACACACACACACACACACACACACACACACACACTATATTTGCAAAATTGTGTAAAATTTAGTGATCTCATGCACATCTTTGTCTCAAGGCAAAAAACTTTGATAGGATCTTACCAGAAAACAAGGATACAGACTATCCCTAAGTCAAATTAAAATGATACATGACTCAGAAATTCATGTGCATGCACACACACACACACACACACACACACACACACACACACACACACACACACACACACCACACACACACTCACTCACTCACTGGCTCATACCCACACCACACACAGTTTTAGAAAGGGAAAGCTATATAGAGTGATATACACACTGAAACACATGCAGGCAAGGGAAAAAAAAAACAGGTAGAGATCCAGGCGTGCATGCATGTTTTAATTGCAAGCGCACACCATCCATCGAAACTTACTTATTGGCTTTGAAAACTAGTGACAGATGTGGAGAGTTCTGCATTTTTAATATATATATATGCAAAGCTGTTTATCTACAGCAGATTTTCATGAAGACCAAGCTTTTCTGATCATAGTGGAGAGTTCGTAATTAATGCAGAACAGGTTTTATGGTTATTGCAGAGGGCTCAGCATATAGATATATTATATCCAGGGATAGGAAATCCAAGGTAATTTTTAGCCTTCACATGGACAAGCAGACAAAAAAATCTACTTGTCCCCTCAGATTTCTATTTTCGTTCTGTAAGTCAAGAGATAGGGAATAAATGTAACTATTGATACTGCAGTGACAAGCCAGCAGACATGATTTTATGGCAACATGTTCTGCACATGCCTGATTATTAACGCCCAAGAGAGATAAGATATAGAAGGATTTGTTTATTCACTGGGGTAGAAATGGAAAAATGTTTCCCGTTGTGTTCAGGGGTGTATTAGAAAACGAAAATAGAATAAAGTTGCCATGTATCCACCTCTCACAAATTCCTGGACTGAATTATGAAAGCTATGTTAAATTATCTCTGTCTTGCTCTGTCTATTTACTCCCTCAGTCCATCTTTTTTTTTTTTTTTTTTTTTTTTTTTTCTGTCCCAACCTCTGTGCCACCTCAGAAGCAGTGCACCCACACCGCTCATTCCAACATACCATCCACAGCCACAGCCCGGTCAGCCCCACCGCAGCTCCGGCACCGGCAATCCACAGGGAGCAGTCAATGTCAAGCCGTCAAGAGGCAACCCACCGGAGGAGACACTGCTGCCGAGTCACTTCGGTGGTGTTCAGTGGCGCCTATTCTGATCTCACATATGCAGGACACCACCTACTAAGCCCCCTACTGACGACAATAATGGCTTAGTTGCTGAGCCGGCGTGAGTGAGCTCTCCCTCTGGAGGTCGCCACCACGTCTGTCCAACAACAGCCCCACTTCACTCGCCGATACCGGTGACCCCGACAGAACCAAACCAAGGCCACAGACGTGGAGAGGACATCGAAATTGAGGTCACCATGAGAGCAGGGCATGAAAGGCCACAGAATTTGAGACTTTTTTATGCTGATCAATGAGAATGAGGATGATTAAGATGATGCTACGGATTTCCATTTCGGTCTGAGACTACATGACAGGGCTGTACTCTATGCTTCCTTTCATAATATATCCCGGCGTCAACCAGGCCCGAGAGATACAGGCACCTGCAGTGTTGGTCAGGAAATTTGAGCAACACTCTCAGAAACGCATCCATTAAGTGGATGAAACTCGACTGTGTGGTCCCAGTCTTCCCAACTGAGTCCGCAGCAAACTCAACTCTGGGTAGGAGCCGGTCAGGGCAGAAAAACCCACATGACCCTGATGGGATTCGAACCCACAACCTCCCAGCCGGGAGTCCGTGATGCTAACCACTTCGCCACGGCGGCTGGTCCCTCAGTCCATCTTGACCGTCTACTCATTCCAAAGTAAATCCACTTCATGTCCACGTATATTTAAAAACAAAAATATAGGAGTGGATCTGTCCTTTTCATGCTTACCAAACCAGGCACAATGCCTGCATGCTGCTGACACATTTTATGTAAGAACATCTTAAATGAGGCAGGGAAAAGTGAACAGTAATTAATGGAACAAGTGAGGTAACTCTTGCTCCCATCATAAAATAAGATAACTCTTGCTCTCATGATGAAATAGGTAGTTTTATTTAGAGAACAATCCTTGCCTTGGCAAAGGCTCTGCAACAGTGCAAGGATTCAGATATAAGAATAAAACCTGAGGAGGAGGGGGAAGAGGTAGAGGAGTGGGGGTAATAGAGGTGTGAAAAGGGAAAGAGGGAAGCACAATCGGCCTACACTGAGGCATACTTCTCAGCCATCCCTTCACTGACACAATCAGCTACTTGTTACCTGAGGGGCAGAGAGAGCATTTTCTCATATCCACCAGAAGATTTAGTCATCGTGGACAATAGGATGAATAGGTATTTCAAGCCCTGATAGATGAGGCAGAGGTGACAGTTCGAAAACTAGCCATGATCTATGAGGCTACATATATGCTGGTGTGCTGTAAAATGTATTTTTCATGCATACGCAGCTGTGAGAACGGTTCAGAGACAATGAAAAACAAGGCAATCCAATCACAGTGTGGTCAGAACTGAAAGCAATATCAGTGTACTTCATTATTCTGCTCTTTACATGGGTGCTGAGTAAACGAAATGCTTGCACCAACCCCACATGAAGCCTTCTCTTCACATGCCATGTTAAGATAAGCGTCAGCAGTATAATAGACTTGGCTCTACAGCTAAGACAATCAGAAATGCCCACTTCAAGTGTTCAAGAGTTGAAAGACCAGTAATCAGACAGCCAGTAGCTTGTAGCCAACACTTTCAACACAACGGACAAGGTCATGTATAATTGATGTAAGTGGATTGGCTAGCAAACTCAAACGTGCTGACACTCTTACCTTTAGTTTTGTTGGGAGTGTCGAATGATTAAACTGGCTCATACCAGATACGTACAGAGGTGTCTGAGAACAACACAAATTGTAGGGTTATGTGGTATGAATGCTGCCAATCAGAGGGTTAAATATCACTCTTTTAAAGTAAATCTTAAATAAATGCTAGCCAACTGCCAAGAGAAATGTGGACAAATGAATCCTGCCAAGAGAAATGTGGACAAATGAGTCACAAGACAAAACACGATGCGTTTCGACCTCTTAGGTCTTCTTCAGGCAAGACACAAACAAATAATACAACGAAAATGAACGAATTTGGTACTCAGCTTCGATCTCTTCACTCTTCAGTGCAAGGTAGGCAGGCGTTGAATGTAGGTAGGCAGGTATCAACCCCTGCCTACCTTGCACTGAAGAGTGAAGAGATCGAAGCTGAGTACCAAATTCGTTCATTTTCGTTGTATTATTTGTTTGTGTCTTGCCTGAAGAAGACCTAAGAGGTCGAAACGTGTCGTGTTTTGTCTTGCGACTCATTTGTCCATGTTTCTCTTGGCAGTTGGCTAACATTAATTTAAGATTTGTTTAGATTTCCGCCTGCAGTTGTCTCACTTTGCAACTAGATCTTTTAAAGTAGTTGTAATCATTGTAGTCCAGCTGACAGCACAAGGCCTTTAAGGGCTGCCAAACTCGCACCTTAGAAAATGTCACATTGAAAAAATAGTCATACCATAAGAAAAAATAAATAGATAAAATCTTTCGAAGATCAAACAACACAAGCAGTCTTTACATGTCAACAAAATTAGTAACATCCTAAGGCATACGAAAGTAGGCTGCCCTAAGAGTGCCAGGCATTCCTATTAGTTCTCCACACACAGATTAAAAATAAAAAATAAGTGAAAAAATAAATGAAAAACATTTCAATGCCAGTTTCAAAACGAGGTGACAGAGGGCAGAAAATGAAGCAAATTTAAAGAAGATGCAAAGCATATAAACGTACTCCCAGTATATCTTGAATACATGTGAGATATTCCATAAAGAGGAATAAAGGGGAGGTGGGGGAGGATAGAGTGGGGGGGGGATGTGGCTTGTGCATCTGTTTTAGTGCTTGCTTTGTGACCTATTGTTTTGATGCCTTTTTCTCAGTATTGTGCAATGTTTATGGAAACTTTTATTTTTCCTGTATTGTGAAGCGCTCTGAGGATGAGTCTTCTTCTCTCATCAAAGAGCGCTATGTAAGCTCGATTTATTATTATTATTATTAAGAGGAAAAACCGTTCTGGGCCGTTATAGCCATTAGGAACGGCTATACTGGTGAACATCAGCCATCATATGTGACCCATAACGAACATACCTACAAATTTTCAGAAAGATCAGCCAAGTATTTTCTGAGATATTCCATAAAGAAGGAAAACCATTATAGCCATTAGTAACAGATATAACGGTAAAATAAAACATCAGGCATCATCTGTGACCCCCAGTGAACATACCTACAAATTTTCAGAAAGATCGGCCTAGTACTTTCAAAGATATTCCATAAAGAAGAAAAACCGTTATGGGCCATTATAGTTGTTAGTAACAGATATAACAGTAAACTAAAACATCAGGCATCATCCATGACCCATAATGAACATACCTACAAATTTTCAGAAAGATCGGCCAAATACTTTCTGAGATATTCCATAAAGAAGAAAAACCGTTATGGGCCGTTATAGCCGTTAGTAAAGGATATAATGGTAAAATAAAACATCAGGCATCATTCGTGACCCATAATGAACATACCTACAAATTTTCAGAAAGATCGGCCAAGTACTTTCTGAGATATTCCATACAGAAGAAAAACCGTTATGGGCCATTATAGCTGTAACTAATGGATGTAACTGTAAAATCAAACATCTGCTATCATCCGTGACCCATAGTGAAGATACCTACAAATTTTCAGAACGATCGGCCAAGTACTCTCTGATATATTCCATAAAGAAGAAAAACCGTTATGGGCCATTATATCCATTACTAATGGCTATAACTGTAAAATAAAACATCGGGCATCATCTGTGACCCACAATGAACATACCTAGAAATTTTCAGAAAGATCGGCCGAGTACTTTCTGGGATTCCATAACGAAGAAAAACCGTTATGGGCCATTATAGCCGTTAGTAATGGATATAATGGTAAAAGGAAACATCGGGCATCATCCGTGACCCATAATGAACATACCTACAAATTTTCAGAAAGATCGGCCAAGTACTTTCTGAGATATTCCGTAAAGAAGAAAAACCATTATGGGCCGTTATAGCTGTTAGTAACTGATATAATGGTAAAATAAAACATCGGGCATCATCTGCGACCCACAGTGAAGATACCTACAAATTTTCACAAAGATCGGCCAAGTACTTTCTGAGATATTCCATAAAGAAGAAAAACTGTTTTGGGCCATTATAGCCATAAATAATGGATATAATGGTAAAATAAAACATTGCGCATCATCCGTGACCCATAATGAACATACCTACAAATTTTTAGAAAGATCAGCCCAGTAGTTTTGTCTGGAGCAAGTGGAACACATTTTGACCACGGATGGACAGACAGACGCACAGACAGCATTTCTTAGTTCCCATTCTAAAGTACTCGCTGTTCTATAAGAACTGGGAGTACAAAAAGAAATGGTGTTAGTTCCGCCAGACAATACAGACAGATTACAGGACAAAACACAATTTCAGTGCCACAATTAAACAAAAAAGGGGGAAAAAAATATTGAAAAAAACGTTTTGTGGGCAAACAGACACTGCAGAATGGACAGCTGATGTGCACCCTGCACAATATGCAAAATGTTCTCTGCCTATATGCCTGTTGACAGAGTATCTGGCTTGTTAGCAACTGCTGTCAATCAGAGAAAGTTTCCAGAACAAAGAAGCAAGAATGGTCCACAAAGGCAGAAAAACTGTAGACGACAATAAAGAACGACAGAAATGAAGGAGAGTCTTGGAAGGTGGCAGAAAAGGGGAAGTTATCTACCTTGAATCTTGGGGGGGGGGAGGGGTGGGGGGTCCAATTTATACTGAAATTCACCTGGCATCGTCGTGTAGATAATTTTTTTTTCTTCAGCCTAAAAGTCAAGATTGATAAGAACATGGTTCCCGTTGCATGTGACTAGGAAGAGTGAAAGCTCTATAATGAGATAGATGATTCAATGTAAGTTTTTGACAGAGAAGGATCTGTGGTCAGTGACATAGGATGATTAAGAAAAATGAAGAATTGCATTTTAAAATGGTCAAGAAAATATTGGCAAATTTCAGCATGCAAAATATGTGTCAGGCTTTGCATTCACCAGTATTTTATTGGATCAGATGATGAAATACAAACAAAGGTATATGCCATCAGTTTTGCATTCTTAGTGAATTTTTGTGTTATTAGAATTTTTTTTTTTTTTTTTGGCATTTGTGCATTTGTACCAGTTACTGTGACCAGACTACCCTTCTTTGTGGGTGGATGGTTGTTTTTACTGATTTGCCTTTGCTGAGTTTAGTCTGCTGGTTTAAAAATTACTAGCACAAAGTCAAACACTGCGTGCGACTGGCATGTGTAAAGTTCTCAGATTGTGTATTCCAGCATAACCAGCCACATCTTTAAGTATAGAGAAAAAAAAAATGGTTAAACTTACAACTTCAGTTTTTTGCTGCACACTTCATTTTGAAGAACCGTTTCAAGCGTGAAATTTTTGAAATTATCTTGTTTTATTTAGTGATACTACATTAGGAGTAGTCATTCAAGAAAAAGAGCTGTAACTGATTCGAGTGAGTGACTGGTATTTTTTTTTACATGTCAGGTGTTGCCATTTAGTTGCCAAACACTCTCAAAGCACTTCTGGAAAAAGGACACAGCTAAGAAGTCGGGGTGATGGTATCCTTCCAGTCAGCCTTTGACAGTTCTGAATTTCGCTTTTTCTGTGAAACAAAAAGCAGCAGTTCTGTGTGAGGCTTTGGTTGGTGGTGGTTGGGATGTTTTTGTTTTTTTTTAGGTGTTTTTTTTTTTTTTTTTAAGGGGGAGGGGGGTCAGGGGATTGTTTTGCTTTCGCTTTTAGCTGTGAACAGATGATTGATTGGGAAGTTTGAAAGTTTCCTCTCACAGGAGGGTTTGAACTACCCCCAGTTTATTCAGCTGTCTGTCACAGCTACTGGCAGACAAGTGGAGGATTGTTTGTAAATGTAATGCTCTCTGTCCACTCGTCAGGTATGTGGGCAGTTTTGACTGTCAGTGAAAGGGTGACTGAGCAGTCAGTTTCAGTGCAGACAGATTGCTCTTTTCTGCCCCTCGTCACTTTCACACCTTTACCATCCCTTTGTTTTTCTCAGTTTTTGATATAACCCCAGCAGTGTTATCTCACTGAAACAAGACGTTATCTATGAATAAATCATGTCGGCAGCTTTACGCATTGTGTTTGGTCAGTGCAAAGATGATAGATCTACTCCTTATATTTCTCCCTCTCAGGAGAGCGTTACACTTGTGCTGACATGCTGTTCTTGGCGTGTTTTTGTCAACTTCAGTCATTGCATTTGTCATCCATCTCTCTACCTTGGCACTATGGCAGGCAGATAGATATCGGGGAGGGGAGAGGGGGGAATGAGTAAGGTGGGTTTTTTGTTTTGTTTCGTTTGTAATTCCCACACAACTGCAGCTGAAATTCTCTCTGTCAGGGTTTGCATTTTTCAATTATCACCAGTATCTCACCTGTTCAGGTGATGAAATACTGACAAACATTTTGACCATTAGTATTGCGTAGCTATTAAATGTTCATTTGACCAGGTTTCATGTGTGAAAGTGGACCTTTCTTCTTGTAGCAGTTTTACTGATTGCCATTATGAGATCTGTTTGCCTTTACTCAGTTACTGTCTATGTCATATGGATTGAAAAAATATATATTTCAGCTCAGTCTCTGCCTTTTTTCTCATTCTTCTCACCATGTATGTCTCTTTCTGTCTCTTCTATTCTTCTTGTCATATGGGTTTGACAAATTATTACAGTGATCACTGCTTTTTCTCAGTCATCTCCCTTCCTCTGTGTCTCTTTTTCTTGTCCCTCACATTGTCGTACAGGTTTAGCACAATCACTGCTTTCCTCTTACTGTCTGCCTATCAATCTTCATGTCCTCTTCTCCTTTTCTTCCTCCCTCCTCTCCTCCCCTCCACTCTTCTCTCATTGTCTTTCCTTTCACAAGGACTGAAACAGTGACTGTGTGTTGAACAGCACTGGAAAGACGTGACCTCCTTGGCCAAAGACTTCATCGACAAGACGCTGGTGGTGGATCCCAACGAACGCCTGACGGCGGCCAAGGCCATACACCACCCGTGGCTGGCCTCAGGAGCCTCATCGGCATCCCAGAAGAACCTGCACCGCACCATTTCCCACAACCTCCTGCAGCGCCAGTCCACGCGCGGCAACAGCACAAAGTCCGCCAAGTCCACCAAAAGCAACAAGTCCAACCGATCAGGACACTCGTTACGTTCGGACCGGCGGCGTGTGCAGCCCGAGGAGATCGAGGAGCTGCACAAAGATCCTGAAGTGCAGGCGGAGCTGGCGTCGTTGAGCAGCATGCACAGTCACTACAGTATATACAACGTATAGCCTGGAACAGTGGGCCCTGAAGCACACGCCCAGCGGAGACATGCAGGAGTAGCACTGGTGATTGTTTACTGCTGCCTCCGTTGACGAGAAACGGTGCGGGCAGACAACGTCTGTGGTGCTCGGCCGGATCTACCGTCGCTGTTGTCGAGAGAGGGACCTCTACTTTCTTGGCTCCATGTCCATATTCCTAGGTTTCAGGTCTATGAAATAATGACATCTTGGCTCCCATGTTGACCTCTACTTCCCTGGCTCCATGTCCATATTCATAGGTTTCAGGTCTATAAAATGATGACATCTTGCCTGCATTGTCATATGTGAATTGATAGGTTCCACTCTTAAAACAAATCATATCTAGTGATCGGTACTGCTGATTATGAAAATTTTTAGGACTGACATGCGCATTTTTTTTTGTTCTTGAAGGATGCACTTGGTGTTTGGTTCGCCTGGATACCAACATTGGCAATGACTTTGTCAGGAATAAGCGCAGGTTCTACGTGTAGCATAGTTTATCACTCACATTATGTAAAATAGCAGGGGATAGGCATGGGTTTTTTGGGTTTTTTTTTCATTTTCCTTTTTCTCTCTCTGATATTGCAGATTGGCTTGTGTAATGGAAAATTTACAATGTGATTCCATCTGCAGATTGCGGTTAGTCTGCTGAAATACTTATATGTGTATATATATGATTTGATTCAGTAGTTACTGAGTGTAAAAGAAAAAAAAAATAGGGCATGCAGCTGTATAAAAACAAAAGAAAAGAAGAAAAAAAAGAACAAGTACAAAAGGGAAAAAAAGTATGTGACATTTACAAAGTATTAAAGATATAATCTGAGGGGCTGGGGGGTGGGGATTGATGGGAGAGCAGAGCAGGGTTTTTTGTTTGTTTGTTTTTTTATCTGCTAGTTATGACCAAAATAATAGGGACAAAAAAGGGTATATGCCTTATCCAATTAAAGTGGCTCTGCAGGAACAAAAGGAAATGAAGTGAACCAGAGTTATCTATCTTGGTCAGGCCCCCATCCCCTCCTTCCCCTCCCTCTTTCTGATTTTATCAAGGAAATGAAGTGAACCAGAGTTATCTATCTTGGTCAGGCCCCATCCCCTCCTTCCCCTCCCTCTTTCTGATTTTATCCTTTGAGGCGGGGATACAACTATGTCCAGTGTCTCAAATCAAATTACTGCTGCTGCTGTTGTGTGTGTTGTAATTTTCCTTGCTGCAATTAGCCGACCCAGTTCATCAGGTGCCAAAAGTCAGAGCCGCATTATTAAAGGGTTAGGGCTGTGGCTCACCTCACCCCAGTGGGCACGGCCCATGTCTGTCTTCCTGGATTGCCAAACAGTGTAAGAAGAGATTGGAACCAGAAGGGCATTGAACCTACGTTCTGTCGTTTGTTGACCTGCTGACAAAACCCATACTGCAGATTGTGTTTTGCTCACACATACACACACCAAAAAAAAAAAAAAAATTGCTAGCAGAAATCTGGTCTTGCGCTTGCAGAGTTAGGGGGGCCGGGTCTTCTGTGGACAAGGAGCGAAGTGTGGTGCCATCTTCAGTAAAGGTTGTGACCCAGTGACACTGCTGATCAGTGAGTGCACGTTGAACCAGTCTTCACCCGAAAACTGTCTGAAACAAGGAACAGGCATGAATGAACTGCATGGAATGAAGAGGATGTCCTGTTTCGTGATAAACCGTCAAACCAGTCCTTTTCACTCACAAAGGAAAAAATTTTTTTTTTTTTTCGTTGATATCAAAGAAAGATAACAACTAATCATACAATGAAGAAGCTGGAAATTTGAAATGGTTTTCAGCTCGGATCTTGTATTTGAACTCATTTAAAAGTGAAATTGTACATGTCGTTAATCTTTTTTCCCTTGTGAGTTTCGTGACCGTGTGGTATTTTTATCATTCAAAAGGCATTTCACATACCATCTCGCAAAGCATTGATGTCTTAACATGTGGAGATAATAAGTGCAGGAGAAGGGAACATGTCGAGTTGTACTAATACCATTATTTATATACAGTCCAGCAAAGCGTTCCTTGAACTCTAATGGCACAGTGCCCTGAGCTGTGGGTGCGTGTGTCTTTGAAATAAGCTGGTTTTAGGATGTGTGATAAAACAGTTCATTTATTTGTCATTTGTCTTACAAAAATATTGTGTTTATTCCTTCAGGTACAAGTTCCTCTGCTCCTCATGAATTTTTCATGACTATTTTTGAATAACTTAGTTGTAGATCACGCTTGATTTTTTTTTTTTTTTTTTTTTTTTTTTTTTTTTGATATATTTAGGCTTCTTTGAATTAAGTTTAGACATATTATGAGTTGCTTTTTAAACAAACTGTGTTATTTGATTCTCAGATTGTTTGTGGCAATTTTAAGTTGATTGAGAATCTATTTTAAAGTCATCAAACTAACTTTCACTGAGCTGGCTTTTATTTTATTTTACTTTTTTTTTTTTTTTTATTGAATTTGAACAGCATTTTTTTTTATCTTTAATGCTGATAATGAATATTTGATAAGTGGCCAGTTCATTTAAAGAAATCCATGTTTGGACGGGTTTTTTTTTTTTTTTTTAGTGTATTTCTTGTTTTTGTTTATTTGTTAACAAGTACACATACATAATTTACTTTGTATTGGGTTTTTGAAGAATGTCAGTAACACAAGACTGCTTAGATTTGTGATTTTGTTTTTTTACCAAAAAAATTCACAAAGCTGTCATCTATTTCACAATCACATATTGTATGTCCCAGTTAAACTATATTAAGATGGGTAATATTGCTGTCTTCCTATTTCTAACTTTGTCTATTATTGCAACAGTGATGTTGTTTTGTTTTTGTTTCAGATTTGGTTTGGTTTTGTTTGTTTGTTGTTTTGGGTTTTTTGGGGGTTTTTTACATGATAGAAGTGGTATTTACAGGGCTGTTTACAGTCATGCATGTTAGGCCCCCCACCCACCACCCCAGTTGTTATGCCAGGGCTCAGTGACGTTACTTTCAATAATTTAGGTAAAGAAATGCGTCTCTTTCATTGAAGATCAAAGGGGCTGATAATTATAGGGACTTTTAGTTCCGCTCAGTTGCAAAAAGGGTGGAGGAGTAGGTTGCGATGAGGACAGTAGAAGCAGCTAGGAGCAAGGGAGTGAATGAGGGCTTTGTGGTGAGGGAAGGGATGAGGATGTGGTGAGAGGCATTTGTTAGGTTGAGTTGAAGCTGTTCATCATTTCTGATCTGTCATTGCTTTGCTTCTTGTCACTTCAAAAAATCTCTCTCTCTCTCTCTCTCTCTCTCTCTCTCTCTCTCTCTCTCTCTCTCTCTCTCTCTCTCTCTCTCTCATTTCTCATTACTTCTTTTTTTTCCTTTCGTATTGCATTGTGTGCCACATAATTGATGTTTAGTCTGAATGGAATGATGTAAATGTAACATATTTGTGTATACACAGAATTTAGATTCAGTCATTGTATTATGACATAATATGTATAATTACACTGTATTTATTGTATATGTATACTTGCAGGTGTCTGTTGTATAAATACTGTACATTATGTACTTCATCACAAGTTAGGCATCTCTTTCAGCACTCACATTCTTTGTTGTTGTTGTTGTTTTTTTCTTTGACAAGTGACATGACATAGAGACAAAATTTAACACAAGTTTGATGTAAAGACCATTTTATGATGCACTATGCAACAGTGAACGTTTTTTTTTTTTTTTTTTTTGTTGGTTTGTTTTGTTTTAAGTTCACCACTGTCTTTAATGTCTAGTTCAATCTCTCCCAGTCCTTTAACCCCTTGGCAGCTGACTCTTAACCAAAAGCAAACATGCAAGTTCAGACTTGAAGAAAGTAGCTGTGCATTGCAAACTGTTGTGAAGTTTTGTGAAATGAGGCTATCCGGGTGGTACAGGCAAACAGCGGCTGCTTGATGACCTGATATGTTTGCTCTTCCCCTGTCCCCATTGACGAAGCATGATAGTCAGCTGCTATGAAGGGGTTAACCAGTGGGAAATAAGAGTCTTTCACTATCTGTTGTTGAGAAACGGTGCTGAGAGTTCAGAGATGGTTTTGATCAGGGTGGGTGTTTCTGTGCAGGATGTTGATTGGTTGTTGCAGGAAAGCGTGTTGTTGGTTATCATTGCCATAATCTTGTTTGGTTGCAACGTTTTGCTTTGTGCGACATTTTGATTAAACTCTTCGGTCTTTCTTGCTTTTTTTGGTGTGTGTCGGTGCAGAGGCTTTTTGATTCTGTTCATTGTATATGTGTCATTTTGAGCGTGCGTGTTTGTATGCCATATGCTGGGATTTAGTGAGGATTTTTCCTTTCTTCTCATTGTAAGAGTTGGAGTGAGATTGAGAGAGAATGTGTGTGCAGACGTACTGACAGACTAAAATTGTGCAAGAAGAATTGGTTATACGTCTGCCTGTGCGTCCGTACATGTGCCTGGATTGTCTGGTCATTTGAGTGAACAGGGTAGTTTAGGGTTGTTCTTTTTGAGCGAGAGTGAGTTTGTTTCTAATTTGCTTTTGTTTTAGTTATTCACACCCCTTTTTTGTGGTCATGCATGTTTTTGTGAAGATGAAAGAATGATTTGCTCCCATGATTACTAAGTGAAGAAGCACTGTCATTGTTTTAATAAGATTGTGGACTACTCATTTTCGTTCTCTCTTGTGCCAAGATGTTGGGTGATACTGATAACATCTTGTGATCTGAGGTATGTTGGCTCTGATTTTATTTCTCTTCCGTCCATGAAAAAAACAAACAAGCAAACAAACAAAATTGTGATGATCAGAAATACCCGTTTGAGAAGCAAAACATCTTATTTTTAATCTATATACTTGAGTATTGGACTTTCACTTTTTTTGCACGAACTCGATATATTCCGTCCAGAAACGTTTTTGAGAGATGATTTTACTTTGTATGAAATAGTCATTCAGGGACTGTTCCCTGTCTGAGAAAGGGTGTGTTAGGTGAGTGTTGTTGTATAGCTGTAGGCTAGTCATGTCAACAGCAGCAGCGGTCTAGTCAATGCAGTCATGTTGTCTTGTTTATGACTAGCCAGTGACTGAGGTCAGCGTATTGGACGTCTTTACTCTGTTGATGTTAGCCAGTGTCTGTACCCTGTATGGATTCCCGCCAGTTCAGGAATTAGTTTGTGCTGATCCTTTGTATCGTTTCCCTTACCTCCTTTTATGGTTCTTCTGCTGATTTTTTGTTCCTGGTTTTTGTTTTGTTTTGTTTTATTTGTTTCCAGTGCCTGAAAAGGCAGTGTAGAATTCTTCATATTGCATCCATCTAGGACTTTTATGTTAAGTTGTAATTTAGTCACCACACTACTGCTTCTTTTTTTTTTTTCTCCAGTAATTGAAAGAAAAACAAAAAAAAAAACCAAAAAGAAGCATTATATTCCATCTTCTTCAAGAAGAATTAATTATTTAAACCCTTGGCAACATTAGTCATTTCAGTGTAATTGAGTCAGATTGCTGTAAAATTCAGTTTTTGTTGTTGGTGTTGTTTTCTCATTTTGGTCAGTGTAGAAAAAAGAGAACTTTCACCTGGTATCTGGTGTTGGTATCTTCTTGTAAGAGCTGAAAGAACATTACAAGTACATGTAATTGAAAAGAAAAAGAAAGAAAGAAGCACATTTAGAACAGAAGAGCATAGTGCACGTTACACCACACATACCCCAAGCACACACATAAGCATACATCCAGCACATGCAAGCAAGCACCAAACGCAGCCCACTTGCACACACAGATGTAAACGAGTGTTCAAATGGCATGCTAGTTTGCCTCTAAAACTGACCTGTATTCGTCTCTCTCTCTCTCTCTCTCTCTCTCTCTCTCTCTCTCTCTCTCTTTCCCGCACATCCTATTCATCTTCACCTTGGATACAGCATGGTTACATTACACTCTGGCTCTCAAGCATGAAATATACATGAAGCACATGCACGTTCAGGTGAATGAATTTGAATAGCAAGGCAACCCAATCCTGTAGAACTATAAGAACCAACTCAAGGTCGCTTGTGTGGAAAATAGGGTCCTCCTGTCATCATCATTTCCAGAGAAACAGTTGAGGTGGATTTGAATCTGTTGAAAGGATTTGTGCACGTCTGTCAACGGGTCAAAAGTTGTCATGTTGTGGATCATTATCATGTATGTGTGTATGAACGCAAAACAGGGTACAAGCTGCTTTGTTGTTGTTGTTTTTTTTGTTAAGTTTCAGAAAATGTTTTTTCTCTTCATTTCATTGGTAAAGGTGAAGGGGGAATCAAGAGGTTTACGGTTGTTTTTTTTGTTTTTGTTTATGTTCTTTTTCTTTTTGCTTGTTGTGCTTCCCAGGAAAGAAACAGTGAACAGTAGTATAGATTTTTTTTTTTTTTTTCATTCTTGTCTTCTAAGCTCAGGTGGAAAGTTTGCACATATGTGCACAGAATTGTTTGTACTTAGTCACCCTTTATTTTTCACTTTTAATGTGATTTGCAATGAATAAAAAAAAAAAAAAAAATTTACGGATAGTCCTTGGTAAATAACTGAAATCATTTTTGCTAATTCAATTTTCTGAACTGCTTTGAAAATTTGTTTTAGACAGTAGCTATTCCTTTCATTTTGTAGTTTCGTGATAATAATTTTTTAACATTGTTTGCAAGGTTATGCCTGATTGGATTGAATTCTTTTTCAGTAGAATAGATGGAAAAATCATGAAAAGGATGTACCAGATGGTTTTCTTTCTTTACTATGAAGAAGGTAAACAGTTTGCACAAGTCATTCATTCATGCTAGGTGTGAACAGATGATGATCAGAGGGAAGGAGTATGTCAGGAGTGTTGTCAGGAGTCTGGCATTGTGCATTTGTTGTGGTGGTGGTGGTTCTTGTTGTTGCTGTTGTTGTTGTTGTTGTTGTTGTTAAGTTCAGTTGAACGTAGGCCTTGGATATGCAGTTGCATCCAGTTTTATCATTCTAAATTCCAAGAACTTTTGTAACGGTTGGTGGGGGTGTTTTTAGGGTGTCCTTACCACCAAGTGATGTTTTAATACCATCGCATCAAGGGTTCACTGGGGTTAAGGGGTTTTTTCTTTTGTTTTTTTAGAGTTAGGGCTGGATCCAAGCTTGTGTCTAAACCTGATGAGGCTGTAGGCCAAGGCCAAGATTGAATGGGTTATTTGATTGTAACTTTTTTAGTTGTTGTAAAGATTTAGCTTATCTGTTCTTCCACCACCATCTTAAAAAGTCAGTGAAGGTTTGTTTAAGGATTCCCCTGTAGAGCAAGATCAGGGGAAAGAAACCATGTCACTGTTGAAAATCTGGCCGGGAATGTTCTCAAAATGAGTAAATTAATCAATCTTACTTTTTTGACAGAAATCTGCAATGTATCGTCTAGTTTATTAAAAAAAAAAAAATAATAATAAAAAAAAAAAAGCAAAAAAAAAAAAGTTGTGAACTTGGGTCCTGGAATTTAGGGTGATAAAATGAAGATTGATCTGGATATGCTTCTGTCCCCAGACGAAGGACATTAATGTGAATGATCATTGGGTATTGGTGTGGTGCAGCACTGCTTGATGTGAGGGTTGCAGTTCAGACCACATATTGTTCTTTTGCATTTCTTTTTTTCTTCTTTCTTCCCCTTCCCCTCCTAACTCTCATTTCTTTTCCCCCTGTTTGTTTTCCTGATGATCTTTGTTGCTGTCAGTATCTCTTTTGTTCGTTATTGAAAAGTTTTTTTGTGTGCGTGTGTTGTTGTTTTTTTTTTCAATACACAGTTTGTACATTTTTTGTTATCAGTTCAAATTAAGAATTAAAGCAGGTTGTAAAATGACACTGTTGGATACTCGGAGAATGTGTGTGTGTGTGTGTGTGTGTGCACGTGCACAATGGATGAGGAGTGTTGTCAGTTAATGGTCGTTTGCCATGTGTATGGGTGTGTGCACTTGCGCTCTTTTCTCTGCTGCTTTGATAGGCTTCTGTCTTAGTAACCACGCTGCCTGTATGCCACAGCTAGCAATCAGGTTGCTTCTGTTCCCTTCCCACTGCTTTATGGAGCCTGTATCATGTGGTGGCTGGAAGGCCAGTCAAAGAATGCGCACTGTCAACTTCTTTGGAAGCCTGCATTAGAGACGGCGTCAGTGTTGGGTCTGACTAGACATCCTAGTCCTTGGTGTCCAGGACAGAGTCGTTGCTGTACTGTGGAGACATCATCAGAGTCAGGTCTGACTGGACATCCTAATCCTCGATGTCCAGGACAGAGTCATTGCTGTACCGTGGAGACATCATCAGAGTCAGGTCTGACTGGACATCCTAGTCCTCGGTGTCCAGGACAGAGTCGTTGCTGTACTGTGGAGACATCATCAGAGTCAGGTCTGACTGGACATGCTAGTCCTCGATGTCCAGGACAGAGTCATTGCTGTACCGTGGAGACATCATCAGAGTCAGGTCTGACTGGACATCCTAGTCCTCGATGTCCAGGACAGAGTCGTTGCTGTACCGTGGAGACATCATCAGAGTCAGGTCTGACTGGACATCCTAGTCCTCAGTGTCCCAGGACAGAGTCGTTGCGGTACTGTGGAGACATCATCAGAGTGACTGGACATCCAAGTCCTCAGTGTCCCAGGACAGAGTCGTTGCTGTACCGTGGAGACATCATCAGAGTGACTGGACATCCAAGTCCTCATTGTCCCAGGACAGTCGTTGCTGTACCGTGGAGACATCATCAGAGTGACTGGACATCCAAGTCCTCAGTGTCCCAGGACAGAGTCGTTGCTGTACCGTGGAGACATCATCAGAGTGACTGGACATCCAAGTCCTCAGTGTCCCAGGACAGAGTCGTTGCTGTACCGTGGAGGACGCCTGTGCAGGCAGGGGTCTCAGCAGCTGCTTATCCCCAGTCACACACAACAGGACAGAGGTGTCGTCATGACATGTTCAGTCCTTCACACTGCCCAACATGAATGTGGGTTGGTCAATGACAGTTGTCAAAATATGCAGGCCACCTGGCCTTGGTCTGTCAGGTCGTCAGCTGCTCAGTGAAGAACTGTGTTCTCGGATGTTGTCAGAAAGACCCAGCAGCGATTGTCTTGCATTGCAAGCTCGCATGTTTATTCTTTCTTTCTCTGGCATTCACGGCCAAGCTATACCCTCAATCCGGTTAGTAAGGCGAAGTCCACAGTCCGCCACAGAGACTCCAACGGTCCGCACAGTTTCTCCTGGGCCTCGATCAGACAGGCCACACCTGGCGTCTCAAGGCTTCAAAGGCAGGACTGTGCATGTTTGTTTGAAATGAGTTCTTGCAGTAATGGAGTCCATAACAGAGGGTTCTAAGCGCTTCACAAAAACGTAACTCGGCGTACACACGTTCATACAGATAACAGCACAGTGAAGCTGATGGTGGTCTTCTTCAGTCTGGCCACCACTCACTACCCTCCACTTTTTTCCCTTTCTCCCCACCCTCACCCCCTCCTCGCGCCTCCCCCTCACCTATATCCATCTAAAAGAAGTCCGGTGTCTAACGGACTACTAAGCTCCGCCACCCCACCCCTCTCACCACACACACACACACACAAAAGCGCGCGCACTCAATCTCTCTCTCTCTCTCTCTCTCTCTCTCTCTCTCTCTCTCTCTCACACACACACACACACACACACACACACACACACACACACACACACACACAGGTTTACATTTCACGAATTGCAGTGTGCCGAATGCATCACGGGGTCAGCCTCCGTGGAGGAAGCAGAATGCCTGATACTCCAAGGGAGTTTGTTCTCAACAGCTGGTGGTCGGTCCCTAACAGACGAAAGGCACGTTGATCGAAGAATATAGATCTGACTTTATTGTCTTTGCCACATGCAAATTAATTTTACACGGAAACGTGGAAATCGCCCTCTGCTAAGTGGTCAGGGTGCTTAGCGTCCTTGACTTTTGACCTATCAAGGCCTTCAGTCACCATGAAAAGGGAGGAAATCCATGACATCAATTTTTGATAATCTCCAGACACCTTTTCTTTTTCAACAAGTTTGGACATTTTTGTGCCAGTTTTTTTTTTTCTTTTAACAGAATTGGATTATGTCAGTTTAATGATCATAGAAATTTTACACGAAGATATGTCATCTATCAAAATGTCGGTGAATATCTTTACATTCTGAATTTGTAACGAGATCTGCAGATTCGGCCCACAAAAAAAAAAAAAAAAAAAATGGTTGCCATTGTTAAAGCAGTAACAATGGACAAATATAGAGAACGTAGATTCGAATGTAGACATTCGATTCCAGGGAAGCGTATTGTTAAGAGTTATAGAATGCTTTTGAAATAGTGTTTTTCTTTGTGGACAACAAGGAGGAAAAAAAATCTTTGTGACTGCTGCGTACAATTTTGAAATGTACATGTAGAGACTGAAAATACACAAAGGGAAGTAATTAGATGGTTAAACTGGTAATGAAGTCTACACATTCAGGCTTTTCTTGTGTGTGTGTGTGTGTGTGTGTGTGTGTGCGCGCGCGCGCGCGCGTGCATGTGTGTGTGTGTGTGTGTGTGTGTGTGTGTGTGTTCTAAATCAGCCACTGTTGTGTTGAATTCTAACGTTAATATGTCGAGTTTTCCATCCGCTTGCTTGTCCTTTCGAACAAAAATCGGAATTCCAGCCCTTGAAATTTGTCAAGAGTCCATATGAACCCTGCTTGACCTGGAAGGTAGACAGCTACCAGGGCGTGAACATAATATCCCACTGGATTGTCAACTTTAAGTCTCTGGCTCCCCGGTAGGCACTGTAACTTCAAGGTCCGGGAGTGCACCTCGTGGGTTCAGCACGTGAGTGTGAATGAGAGAAGCAGATCCCCCATTACATCCTGCAATCCTGACTCCTCTGGAAAGCAGCATACCTCTCCTGTAGGTCAAGCATCACCGACATGGACACAACGCTCTGAGGACCAGCCAATGAACTGCAAAGGTTTCGACAACCACTTGTCTTGCTTTGCCTTCTTGTAACTTGGGATGAACTCGTGGAGGTACCACTGATGACTTCCAGACACAATCTTCCCATCAGTTCTTCTTTCTTTGAGTGTCCACCTTCATCGAGCTGAAGATTCTGACACTTTTGTGTGTATGACCGTTTTTTATCCCGCCATCAAGGCAGCCATACTCCAGCTTCGGGGAAGGTGCATGCTATGTGTAACGTGTCATCCATACCAACGGCCAAACTGGCCTTCTCTTCCAAAAGTTGGTAATGGGATTTTACGTGTGTGCAAGATGTTGTGCGTGCATTCACACACGGAACCTCGGTTTATAGTCTCATTCGAAGGACTGTATGGGGAATGGAGTCAGAACCAATGTTAACTCCGATGGAAAAATCCCTCTGTACCGAAATTCGAACCCGTAACCTCAGGATCACGACTCCGGCGCTCTATCAACTGAGCTATTCCGACCCCCGGTCTGTGGTTCTCTGCAGCTGCCGAGGGCCTGGTGAAGGGCAGGCTTGTCCACTCCCTGATGTTGTCCTCGCACTTTTCTTCTGACTTCCTCTTCTTGTCTGCCTCGCAGTGTGCCGTGCCGGGTGGTTTGTGCCAGGTTAGCTGATCTTGAAACGTGCCTGTACTATCCTAATGACAGCGGCAAGCAGGTCGTCTTGTGATCCAGTGGCTAAGTCTGCGCTGTGAATACCCTTGCATGATCTTTGTGTTAGATATTCAAGATCCTATATCAACATCTCATTTCCTGGGGCGCTGGATTCGTCTGTGGAGATCCGCAGCCGCTGAAGGCCGACGACAGCACAGTGCGCTATGGAAATGGAACGGAGGAGAAGAACGATTTTCGTTCTATGGGTTCGGCGTGGGCTGAAATAGAAATGGAAACCAAAGCTGTGCCCGTGTGTTCACGGGTCTCTTTTATTGTCCGCCTAGCTTTTCTGCCGGACCTATTTCCGGACAGGAGTTGTCGGGTCTGTGGTCGCGAATGGCGGTGATTGAACTGGTGTATGAATGGGGCCAAAGAAGCGTTCTTCCTCTTTTCTTTTCCCAAGCTAATTCTCTTTTCCTGTTCGACCAACGGGGTGTTGTTGATCTTTTTTTCCATTGATAATCGACGGAGACACCTGCTAAGTGTGTGTATATGTCTTCTTTTTGCACACCCTCCCCTCTCCTTCCCCTGTCCCCAGCTCATCCGCCAGCGTATTCTCCCCTCCCCCCCCTTCCCCACCGTCTCTCTCTCTCTCTCTCTCTCTCTCTCTCTCTCTCTCTCTCTCTCTCTCTCTCTCTCACTGCTGCGACGAACGCATATGTGGTAAAACTGCAAGAGAATTCTCGCTCTCTGCGTCAATTTCTCCAGGCTAAACATAGGCACAGAGAGAGAGAGAGAGAGAGAGAGAGAGAGAGAGAGTTTTGAAATCATGAACAATGTTTTTTATTAACCTCGTCAGTCGTTTATCAGCCAATGCTAAGCGTGGGAAAATGCTTGTTCGCACTTCACGCTCGTGTAGAGTGTTGAAAGTGACCATTATAATCCAAAGTGGTTACAGTTTGCTGTTTCACTTATGAGGTTATACGTTCAGACGCGTCTGTTGGTTTTTTCGTCTGTCTTTTGTCAAGATTATGCGAGAACTGCAGAATCGATTTGTATAGAACTCGGTGGAACAATAGAACGCGGCCCAGGAACCAATCTTTTTCGCGCGGGCCCAAATCAAGGAACGGATCCAGGAATAATTTGTTTATTCTTTTATACTGCGAGAAATGGCATTTTCGACATTTTCGTTCAGTTTCTGCAAGAAATAAAGCGTGGGTCTCATTGAGAAAAAGTAAATTCATTGATGTCTGTGATCTTGAAAGGCTGAATTCAGATCCACAGTTAGACCTGGATCTTTTGAACAATACATCAAACATTGGCGGATGTCTTGGCTTTCCCGGGTACCATTCTAGTTATCCTGTGGATCTTTGATAACTTTGTCAGATAAGGGAGCGAAACTGGGCATGCTAGTGACAAATTCGCCATTTTTCAATGCGGAAAGAAAAAACAATTCTGTGCAGCAACTACTGCAATCCCTCCACCCTCCCCATCCTCCCTCCATCCCCACCCATTCCCCCTATTAGGAAGTAGATCGCAGATATTTCGGGAAACAGCGCAGTGCTAGGTTGTGTGTGGAGCTGACCAAGATCATTGAGTTCGAGATGAATTTTGCCTGTCAGCATTTCCGCGCCATACATAGAATTTGACTTTCAGTCAATAGGATCTCTCTCTCTCTCTCTCTCTCTCTCTCTCTCTCTCTCTCTCTCTCTCTCTCTCTCTCTCTCTCTCTCTTCTCTGTGTGTTGTGTGTGTGTGTGTTTTGCGTGTGTGTGATTTTGTGTGTGTGTGTGTGTGTGTGTGTGTGTGTGCGCGTGTGTGTGCATGCGTGCGTGCGTGCGTGTTAAACATAACCAATCACAAGTGACAAGAGTTGTTCTTCTTGACTTAAAAAGGCCTTTGATCCTGTTCCGTTGTTCCACTTTACCAAAGAAGCTGAATGTCGGAACAGTAATTTGACACTGTCTTTCTACATGACTGACATTAACTCAGTAGGGCTATGTGTTTGTTCAGTGAGGATAATACTTCATCTACAGACTCAGTCCAGTCACATCCGGCATGATTAACCATCCGCCCTACCGGACGAGAAAGTTACAGTGGATTATATTTGTCGACGACTTGTCATTCCAAACCAGTGGATCCAGTCTATGAACAATAAAAGTGTTTCTCCCAGAAAAGTCCTGTTGAGGCTTCAGATTATTGACATTTAAATAATATACATTCAATCAAAACTATATGATTACGACCGCTCCCACTCAAAGATGAGTTTGCTTTGTGCTTATTTTGGAAGACTGGAACCACACAGTCGAGTTTCATCCCCCCTGAATAGGTGCGTCTCTGTGAGTGTTGCTTGAATTTCTCCACCAACACTGCAGGTGTCTGTATCTGTCGGACCCGGTTGATGCCGAGATAACTCACGAAAGGAAGCGTAGAGTACAGCCCTGTCATGCAGTCTCAGACCAAAATGGAACTCCTTAGCATCATCCTCATCGATCAGCATTTACGAAGAAGTCTGAAATTTGTGTGGCTCTGTATGTCCCAATTTCGATTTCCTCATCACGTCCATACCCTTGGTAAGTTCGTGTTGAAGTCGTCGGTATTGGGGTATTCATGGAGGTAGTTGGACGGGCGTAGTAGGGTGAGTGAGACGCTCTCTCACGCTGGCTTCGTGACTTAGCAATCATTATCGCTGTCAGTACGGGGGCTTGATTGGTGATGTTCTGCGTATGTTGGATCAGAACAGGCACCATGAGTACAACTGAATGACTCGGCAGCAGTGCAGTGTCTCCTCCGGGGGGGGGGGGGGGGGGGGGGGGGGGCTTCTTGGGACATTTACTGTTCCTTGTGCACTGCCGGTGCCAGGGCTGCATGGGGCAAGACGGGGTGCTGGGCTGTGGAAGGGGTGCCAAAACAGGGATTGTGGGGTTAATGACAATGAGATGGCACTACAGAGTAAAGAAGAATAAAGAAAGAAAAAATGAAAACAAAAAGAGCGCATGTGAGTGTGCATGTGTGTGTGTGTGTGTGTGCGTGCGTGCGTGTGTGTGTGTGTGTGTGTGTGTGTGTGTGTGTGATAAAATAAATCAATGTATTTTGAAATATGAGTCATAATATTTTTGTTTGTGCTTCTGAAGAAAAAGAAAGAGAAAGAAGTCTTTGCCAGTGCAGTGCCTTCCTGCTGATTTAACCCAAGTGAACGATATGTATTGTCGCGCCATGTGCATGACAAAGACTGAAACGCCAGGCCTCCGTCCTCACATTTTCATCCTCAGTGGGTATTGAATATCAATCAGCTGATCGACCTCTCTCTCTCTCTCTCTCTCTCTCTCTCTCTCTCTCTCTCTCCTCTCTCTCTCTCTCTCTCTCTCTCTCTCTCTCTCAACTACTGGCGCTCACACGCCCAGACAACTCCACTGAATAGCCTATGCCAGAGGACAGGGTAAGTGAAAAGGTTCTGCATATTGAACAGCCTGGGGCTTTCCGCAGTAGAATTGTCTGACTGCAGTCGACCATGAGCGTGATCGCAGCGACACTGTCCGTTCTGGTAGGCCACTTTCTAAAGGGTGGCCGCGGATACGACACGTCAGCATCGATCACAGTCCTGTATACCGACAACAAAGAGGAGTAAGCGGAAGGGAGGCCGACGACTCGCTTTCACCTATGGCCCCCTTCCCCCCCCCCCCCCCCCCCCCCCCCCGCCCCCACTCCCAACTTTCCACACACCACCCCCCCCACACCCACACCCACACACGCACCCACGCACCGCCACCACGCACCGCTCCCACACACACACACACACACACACACACACACACACACACACACACACACACCACACACACACACACACACACACACACACACACACACACACACACACACACACACACACACACACACACACCTCGACTCTTTTCACCCCCATGAACTTTCACTCCTGGGAATTTTCACCCCCATGGACTTTCACTCCAATGCCAAGGACATCTACGCTGTTGGTTCGGATGAGGAATTTGCACAGGCCCTCGATGCCAGGCGCCTGAAACTCAACCTGCCGCGAGCAAACGAAACTGAAGATTGGGAGAAACTGGATGCAAAAATCGTCCAAAGACTCGATGCACTGATAGGGAAAAGCACCCTGGAACACAAACTAGCCACATATGGGGACATTGTGTATGCCACATGTAGAGACGCCTATGGAGCAAAACTACCCAAAGAGAAAACACCTCCAAAGAAATCCAGACGCCAAGAAGAGATGGACAAGATCAGGGTCCAAAAGAAAAACCTCAAGAAGCAAATGAAGACCGCACTGCCAGCTGAAAAACAAGGCTTGGAAAAACTCTGGAAAGACCTGAAAGCAAAACACAGCGCCCTCAGCAAAGCTGAATCTGCGAGGAAGAGGAAGAGCAAAAAGAGGAAGACACAAGAGCGCTTCTTCAGAGACCCCTTCCAGTTTGCCAGAACACTGTTTGAGCAGCCAAAATCTGGGACCCTAAGTGTGGACAAAAGAGTTCTTGAGCAGCATCTGAGGAAAACATACTCTGACTCACAGAGCAAAGCACCACTCGACATTCAAGGTCTGGTGTGACCAACCAACCCTGAGGAACAGTTCAATGGCAAGCCTCCAACGTTGGCGGAAATCAAGAAGGTGGTCGACAAAGCCAGAGCCAAATCATCACCAGGGCCAAACGGAATACCTTACCAGCTATACAAGAAATGTCCCAAGGTGCTGGAGTGGCTCCACAGGCTGCTGCGATCAGCTTGGAGAAACCAGAAGATCAGCGGCCAGTGGATGACGGCAGATGGTGTGTACATCCCCAAAGAGCAAAACTCAAGTGACATCAGCCAGTTCAGGCCAATATCACTACTGAACGTCGAAGGGAAAATCTTCTCTGTCATGGCAGCAAGGCTGACCAAGTACCTGATGGAAAACAAGTACTTGGATGTGTCAGTCCAGAAAGGTGGCATCCCAGGCGTAGCTGGCTGTGTAGAACACGCCACAATGATCTGGGACGCAATCCAAAGAGCAAAAACAGAAAAGAGAGACCTGGACGTAGTGTGGCTTGATCTGGCAAACGCATATGGATCTGTACCCCATGAGATGATGACAGTTGGCTCTTGAGATGTACCATGTGCCAAAGAACATCTGCGACATGCACCAAGAAACTTCATGGATCAATGCCTCTCACCAGATGCACTCATGATCACTGGAAGTGGGCATGTGCTAGCTGGCATTTCTCCAATATCAGTGATCGGAGTCTCTTGAGAAGAAAGCGATCTTGTCATGTCCAACAGCCTTCCACTCCAGAGGCCATCAGGTTGAGATTAGTGACTTGGCACCAGAGCAAAAGAGAACCA
>CM065725.1:10329170-10331670 GCA_033310375.1 Conus canariensis | reverse complement strand
TGAAACAAAAAAACTAATGTAAAATTATATACACTTATCCATATCCCTAGTTCAACAGAACTGGTGATGTTACTTGACCAAATTGTTTGAAAAGTATGCTTCTGTGTGTGTGTGTGTGTGTGTGTGTGTGTGTGTGTGTGTGTGTGTGTGTGTGTGTGTGTGTGTGTGTGTGTGTGTGTGTGTGTGTGGAGCGTGCGT
This sequence comes from Conus canariensis, assembly GCA_033310375.1. NCBI lineage: Eukaryota > Metazoa > Mollusca > Gastropoda > Neogastropoda > Conidae > Conus > Conus canariensis. The sequence continues at coordinate 10,331,472 of CM065725.1, read as the reverse complement.
GCGTGCGTGCGCGCGTGTGTGCGTGTGTGTGACTTTCATCGGTCAGCTGAAGCCATGATTACACCAACAGGTGTAGGTGCGCGTGCATAAACCTTTGAAAGAAGTGTGTAGCATTTGCTAACTCAGCAGTTGGCAAAAACGTACCTATGGAAGTCGGTCTGCATGCCCCGTTTGCGTTAAGTAATCGCTGGGATTACAACCAGAGATAACGTCAGGTTGCAAAGGTGTCTCTGATATGTTGACAACGGCAACAACAACAACAACAACAACAAAAGAAGAAGAAAAAATCCTGATGCCTCTGTATTCGGAGAGATCAACAAAGTCTGATGAGTGCATATGATCTCACAAATTTCGTTTCATTTCATATGTATAGTATGGCATCGCAATATCGGAGAAGTAGTACCAGAAAGTAGGCGGGCGAAGGAGGAGGAGGAGGAGGTGGAGATAGTGGCAGTTGTGATTGAACCTACCTAACCACCCCTACCTCCTCCCCTCAGCTTCCCCCTTCTCTGTAATTACCCGCCAAGCAATGAACCAGCCTATAACCATCCGCAGTGGCCCAGCGGTTAGCGACTTGAACCGGCTGTGAGGTCGTGGGCTCAATTCCCATCAGAGCCACTTCTTTGTGTGGGTTTTCTTGTTGTTGTTGTTGTTGTTGTTGTTGTTTTTGTTTTAACGCCAACTAGCTCCTACCCAGGGCTGAATTTGCTATGGGTTTAACTAGGAAGACCCGGATCACAAAGTCGAGTTTTATTCACTGAACGGGCGCGTCTCTGAGATGGTTTTGTTGTTGCTGTTGTTGTTGTTGTTTGTTTGTTTGTTTGCTTTTCAGACCGACACTGCAGGCAGGCTTCTGTACCTCTCGGGCCTGGTTGACGCCAGGATACATGGATGAAAGTATGTGTAGGGTACAGCCCTGTCACGCAGTCTCAGATCAGAATTGGACTCCATGGCATCATATTCGTCATCCTCATCCTCATCGATCAGCATTTAAAAATAAAAAAAAAAGGGAGGGGGGGGGGGGGGGGGTCTTGAATTCTGTGGCCCTTTAGGCCTACTAGTTATGCCCTGCTTTCACGGTACCCCTGTTTCGGTTGTTCTCCACGGTTGAACCCTTGGTAAGTACATGTCGGGGTCACCGGTATCGGCGAGTTTATGGGGACAGTCGCTGGACGGACGTAGTGGCGCCCTCTGGAGGGGGATGTTCACTCACGCTGGCTCCGTGACTAAGCGAGTATTGTCGTCTGTAGGGGTTAGTGAGTGGTGTCCTGCGTATGTTGGCTCAGAAGAGGCACCGTGAACACAAGCGAAGTGACTCGGCGGTAATGCTGTACGTCTCCTCTGCTGGGTTTGCCTTATGACACCTCCACTTCGACTGAGGGGGCCGAAATAGCTCAGTTGGTAGAGCGCCGGGCTCGTACTCCAAGGGTTGCGGGTTCGAATCTCCGCCGGGCCGTTTTGGTACAGGGGGATTATTCCCTCGGAGTTAACATTGGTTCCGACTCCATTTCCCATACAGTCCTTCGAATGAGACTGTAAACCGAGGTTCCGTGTGTGAATGCATGCATAACATCTTGCACACACGTAAAATCCCATCACCAACTTTCGGAAGAGAAGGCCAGTTTGGCCGTTGGTATGGATGACACGTTACACATAGCGTGCACCTTTCCTGGACATGGAGTATGGCTGCCTTAATGGCGGGATAAAAACGGTCATGCACACAAAACTCCACTCCTTTGTTGGGCAGATGGGATTAATACTTGCCTGTCTATATAGGGAGTGTCCGCAGGAGTATCAGCCTGTGTACGCAGAAGACGAAGAAGACTTCGACTGCACAATGTGATTGCCGGTGCTGGGAGGGCGAGACAAGCCAGGTATGGTTGTGGACGGAAGTGTGTGTGTGTGTATGTTGTGTGTGTATGTGTGTGTGTGTGTGTGTGTGTTGGGGGGGGGGGGGGGGGCGTGAGGGGGGAGGGGGGGAGAGGGAGGGGGAAGGGGACGAAATGAGCGGTATGGGGGTACTGGTAGCCTACTGAGCCAGCACAGAAGACGAGACAGAAAAAAAAAGAATATGACAACATCAAAGAACTGCACTAGAAGACTTCACATATTTCTCTCTGTATTCTCAGCAGCTCAGTGTAATACAAGTTATCCCCAATGTTTTGTGGGTTAGTTTCAAAGTGAGAGGACTGAAGGCTGAAACCGAAATAATTTTTTTTAAAAAGAATTGTCAGTGGTTCCGCAAGACAGTATGCACGGATTACAAGACAAAACACGACGCGTTTTGGCCTCCTACGTCTTT
>CM065725.1:10266670-10324170 GCA_033310375.1 Conus canariensis | reverse complement strand
GTAATTCATTGATCAAAGATGCTGTCTACATGACACTTTTTTTTATTACCACTAGAATCTTAAAAACCAGGCAACATAAAGCTTTCCAACAAAGAACAACATTCCGTAACGGACAAGCCGCTGTGGCGAAGCGTTTAGCGTCGCTGATTCCCGGCTATGAGATGGTTGGTTCGATTCCCATCAGAGCTGTTTATTTGTGGGATTTTTGTGCCCCGACCGGCTCATATCCACAGCTGAATTTATTCTGGCCTCAGTGAAGAGGATGGGACCACACAGTCGAGTTTCGTCCACTTCACAAATGTGTCACTGGGAGTGTTGCGCACTTTTTTTTTTTTTTTACCAACACTGCACGTGTCTGTATCTCTCGGGTCTGGTTGATACTGGGATGTATTAGGAAAGGAAGCGTAGAGTAAGCTCTGTCATGCAGTCTCAGATAGGAGAACTCATAGTAACATAAGCGTCACCTTCATCCTCATCTATCAACATAACAAAAAATATCAAATTCTATGGCCCTTCATACCCTTCTCTCCTGGTGACCTCCGTTTCGATTTGCTATCCACCGTTCGTGTCAACTTCATTCGGACTGTTGTTGGACGGGCGTGGTGGTGCCCATCTGACGGGGACGTTCTCTCATGCTGACTCGGCTATGAAGCAATTATTGTCGTCAGTAGGGCGCTTATTAGGTGGTGTTCTGCGTGTGTTGGATCAGAACAGGCACCACTGAACACCACCGAACTGATCGGTAGTAGTGCAGTGTTTCTGTGTGTGGGTTGCCTCATGACGACTTGATATTAACTGCTCTCTGTAGATTGTCGGTACCGAGGCTGCGGGGGATAGGCTGGAGTGTGGCTGTGGATGGGGCGTCACAGCAAACGGCGTGGAATGCTATTGAAGCGGGGCAGATGATGATGAAGAAGAAGAAGAAGAAGAAGAAGAAAGAAGAAGAAGAAGAAGAAGAAGAAGAACAACAACAACAACAACAACAACAACAACAACAATAACACTAACAGCAAGAAAAAGAAAAGGAAGAAGAACAACAACAAGAACAAGAACAAGAACAACAAGAAGAAGAAGGAGGAGGAGAAGAAGAAGACGACGACGACGAAGAAGAAGAAGAGAAGAAGAAGAAGAAGAAGAAGAAGAAAAGAAGAAGAAGAGAAGAAGAAGAAGAAGGTTTTCACGACTTCCATGGCAAAGCAGATCTCATTCTTCGCGTACAAAAGACGTAGTGAATTAAGATGTTTCACACAAGAAGACTGTTAGAGCAGTTTGTTGTCAGAAAAAAAATCTTCAGAGACTGGTTTCAAAGTGAGGTGACTGCATGCGGAAATTAAAATATATTCTAAAAGGAATTTGAAATAAATCTGCCAGTTAACATGGGCAAACAAATTACAAGACAAAACACGACGCGTTTCAACCTCTTAGGTCTTCTTCAGGCAAGGGAAATTACACTCAGGGCAATGAAAACAAAGAACCAGCATTCACTTATCTTCTCAAATTCGGCGCAAGATGGGCGTTGAATGAAAACGCCCAACCTGCACAGAACTGGAGAAAATAAGTAATAGCTCGTTCTTCATTTAACGCTTATACTGCGCCGAATGTGGGACGTTACTAGCACAGAATGTCCAGAAGGAGGGGAAACTATTTGTACAAAAGACCCCCCGGTATCCCCACGGGGGAGAGGAAGCCATCAATGCCCCCTACAGGCAAACTCTCAACCCGCCAACAAGAGGAACTCGATAATCCCACTCCTTCCTTCTTGCAAGGTCAACTACTTGAAGATCTTTCGCCTACGAATTATCAGTGAGTGGGACTGCCTCCCACCCGAGGCATCTCCTCATCAACAGAGTGAGGGTTCAAATCCCGGATTTAAGAACCCTCCCTCCCCTCCCCACCCCCAACTCTGTCTCCCCACCGTTTGCCAGCTACCTCTCATCCTGTGTGTCCTCCCACACCACTTTCTGAATCCACTCTGTGCCCATAATCTGACCAGACTGGACATTTCATACCAGCAAAACCTCCTACCGTCCTTCACAGACACGCACACACACACACACACACACACACACACACACCACACACACACACACACACACACACACGCATGCACGCACCAATGCAGCACCCACGCACACTCACACCCACACCCACACATGCACGCACCCCCACCCCCACCCCGTACACAACACACACACACACACACACACACACACACACACACACACGCACGCACGCACGAACGCACGCACACACAATATTTTTTAATCCAACACACACACGCACGCACACACACACGCACGCACACACACACACATACACACACAAAAAAGGTCGAAACATGTCATGTTTTGTCTTATTATTTGTTAATCCATGTTATCTGGCGGATTTACTTTAATTTCATTTTAAAATTAGTTTCAATGTCCGCCTGCAAGTCACCTCACTTTGAAACTAAAATAAGATGTATGAGTTGAATTGTACTTTGTTACGACCCACCATCTGCACAGCTGACTCAGTGTGGACCAACTCCACAGATATGACCGCTCTGGATCCCAGCAGGGATTAGGCTTCTCCGCTGCCCATCCCTGTATTACAGTAATCCTGGATTACCTGCTCTTGACGCAGGGTGAACTGAGGTTAGGGACTGGAGATCAGCAACTGTAATCCCAATAACGTGTTGGTCATCCGGACTTGGTTAGGTATGATATTTCTGGTCGTAAGCTGCCGACACGTTGGCTGATCCCTTCCAATCTTCTTGAACGAAAACATGCTTCGCATGAGAATAGTTTAAATTCCTTGTATAAGTTTTTATATTTCTTAAGTACGAACGTGCACTCTTGTGTACGTTCATGGGTACCTGTTTCCCGTAAAGTCAGCTGCTTCTTCTTCGTCTGTTTCTGTTTCTTCTTCTTCTTCTGTTTCTGTTTCTTCTTCTTCTTCTGTTTCTGTTTCTTCTTCTTCTTCTGTTTCTTTCTTCTTCTTCTGTTTCTTCTTCTTCTTCTGTTTCTGTTTCTTCTTCTGTTTCTTCTTCTTCTTCTGTTTCTGTTTCTTCTTCTCCTTCTGTTTCTGTTTCTGTTTCTTCTTCTTCTTCTGTTTCTGTTTCTTCTTCTGTTTCTTCTTCGTACACTCAAACAGGAATCCCAAAGACACAGACGAAGGCTGCTGTAAAGTCAGCTGAAAACCCTTCGCCTCGCTTACCTATAGAACAACATTACATCTGCTACATTTTAAAGTATTGCAACCCTGTAACCGTGGTATGGACACCCCCCCCCCCCCCCCCCCCCCCCCCCCACACACACACACAAAGACGTCGGGATGAAAATGAACATTGTCATTTCTTTAAAAGTCCAGGAAGGGGATTGAGTTCATGAACAACACAGCATTTAGGCACGTTAAGACAGCAAACTGAATTTATTTAATGAAGTGTGTGTGTGTGTGTGTGTGTGTGTGTGTGTGTGTGTGTGTGTGTGTGTGTGTGTGTGTGTGCCCATATAAATAGATAGACAGATAGACAGACAGACAGATAGAGAGATGAGAGATAGAGAGATAGATATTACGTTCTGATGTTTTTAATTCATTTTCTTCTTCTTCTTCTTAGGTTCCATAAATGAAGAACACCGGACACTCCCAACACGGCTTGGTCTCACACCAGTTTTAAAGATGGCAATAGTTAGCTACCATGTCATGAATTGTTGGTGTTGTTTCTGTTTCAGAACGTGGTCTTTTTCAAGATCAGATTTTTTTTTCAGGGTATGAACTTTATCCTGCGTGCTAGAGACTCTAGGAGTCAACTGGGCTATAATGATTTAAAACACCACCACCACCTACAACAACAAACCCTGAGCGGTATTAAGTTTTCTCAGAAGCTAAAGTGACTGTTCTCCGTCATTTATTGGATGAGGCAAGTCGTATGACCTGATCTAGGAGTTACAACAGAGTTGGCATGTTATGGAGGAGACGGAGGCTGCTCAATTCCTTTACTCGCCTCTCACTTGTGATCTGACTTTAGGCCTACTCATAGTAGGCCCCCTAATGTCACTTCATTTGCGATTTCGTTCTATTTGTAATGACGAAGCTTCTTTTATAATGTCACTTCCGTTGTGATATCAAATCGTTTCTGATGTCATTCCACTTGTGATAATCAGAGACGTCTCTGTGATAATGTCACATTTGTGATGACATCACTTCATTTAATTCACTCGTAAAGACACGGCTTCGTTTGTGATCACATGATGATGTCGCTTCAATTGTGACGTCAATTTTTTGATGAAAGTAACTTGTGATGATGTCATTTGAATGATATGATGTAATTTCATACTGGATGGAATGAATTATCATTTCATTGATATGTCACTTGGAGATGAAATCATGTCATTCGTGCTAAATTCACTTTACTTACCATTGACTTCCGGGAATAGGCCGGAGGACGTCCGGGAAAGACCGGAGGACACTGGGAAAGACCAGAACCAAGGGCTCTGTGGGCTGGCTCCCCACTTTGCCTTAAACATGTGGCTACTAAGAATAAAAGGAAAAGATGCTCCCAGGATTCACCGAAAGGGGGAGAGAATGATGAATCCATCGGTGCTCAACCAATCATGACTGCAAATCCCAAACGGACTATGAACATGGACCAAATGGAATATCCATGTGTCTGTGGAAAGCGTTTCGCTACCACCCGTGGCATGAAGATCCACAGAACAAAGATGGGATGTGTGAAGACTCATCTGAATGAGCAGCAGCGCACTGCATCAGCAGATAAGACGTCGGAAGACCAAGGCCAGGATTTAAACCACAGTGCCAAGGACATCCACGCTGTTGGTTCGGATGAGGAATTTGCACAGGCCCTCGATGCCAGGCGCCTGAAACTCAACCTGCCACGAGCAAACGAAACTGAAGATTGGGAGAAACTGGATGCAAAAATCGTCCAAAGACTCGATGCACTGATAGGGAAAAGCACCCCGGAACACAAACTAGCCACATATGGGGACATTGTGTATGCCACATGTAGAGACGCCTATGGAGCAAAACTACCCAAAGAGAAAACACCTCCAAAGAAATCCAGACGCCAAGAAAAGATGGACAAGATCAGGGTCCAAAAGAAAAACCTCAAGATGCAAATGAAGACCGCACTGCCAGCTGAAAAACAAGGCTTGGAAAAACTGTGGAAAGACCTGAAAGAAAAACACAGCGCCCTCAGCAAAGCGGAATCTGCGAGGAAGAGGAAGAGCAAAAAGAAGAAGACACAAGAGCGCTTCTTCAGAGACCCCTTCCAGTTTGCCAGAACACTGTTTGAGCAGCCAAAATCTGGGACCCTAAGTGTGGACAAAGGAGTTCTTGAGCAGCATCTGAGGAAAACATACTCTGACCCACAGAGCAAAGCACCACTCGACATTCAAGGTCTGGTGTGGCCAACCAACCCTGAGGAACAGTTCAATGGCAAGCCTCCAACGTTGGCGGAAATCAAGAAGGTGGTCGACAAAGCCAGAGCCAAATCATCACCAGGGCCAAACGGAATACCTTACCAGCTTTACAAGAAATGTCCCAAGGTGCTGGAGTGGCTCCACAGGCTGCTGCGATCGGCTTGGAGAAACCTGAAGATCAGCGGCCAGTGGATGACGGCAGATGGTGTGTACATCCCCAAAGAGCAAAACTCAAGTGACATCAGCCAGTTCAGGCCAATATCACTACTGAACGTCGAAGGGAAAATCTTCTTCTCTGTCATGGCAGCAAGGCTGACCAAGTACCTGATGGAAAACAAGTACTTGGATGTGTCAGTCCAGAAAGGTGGCATCCCAGGCGTGGCTGGCTGTGTAGAACACGCCACAATGATCTGGGACGCAATCCAAAAAGCAAAAACAGAAAAGAGAGACCTGGACGTAGTGTGGCTTGATCTGGCAAACGCATATGGATCTGTGCCCCATGAGATGATACAGTTGGCTCTTGAGATGTACCATGTGCCAAAGAATATCCGCGACATGCTCAAGAAGTACTTCAATGGCTTCTCAATGCGGTTCTCTACCAAGGAGTACACAACAGACTGGATCAACTTGGAAGTGGGTATTGCAATGGGCTGTGCAATTTCCCCAATACTGTTCGTGCTGGCAATGGAAGTCATCTTGAAAGCAGCAACAAACAACGCGAGACAAACAGACCTTGGCGATGGATACAAGATGCCTCCTCTCAAGGCCTTCATGGATGACACTACAGTGATTTCATCCAGAGAAGACGAGACACGTCATGTGCTGGAGAGGCTGGACGACATAGTTGCTTCATCCAGAATGAAGTTCAAGCCAAAGAAATCACGGAGTCTCTCACTGAGGAAAGGAAAAGTGGCCGGATCTGTGGTCTTCAGTGTTGCCAACCAGGCCATTCCAACAGTCACAGAAGAACCAGTCGAGAGCCTTGGAAGATGGTATGATGATACGCTGAAAGACACACAAAGAGCAAAAGAAACCAAGCAGATGGCGGAGGAAGGCTTGGAGACCATTGACCAGTGTGGGATCCCTGGCAAATACAAGGTCTGGTGTCTGCAGTTCATGCTGATACCAAAGCCGCTATGGCCTCTGATGATATACGACATCTGCACCAGCACAGTGGAGGCAATGGAAGCCAAAATCAACAAGTTCACAAGGAAATGGCTTGGTGTCCCACCCTGTCTGACTGACATAGCACTGTACTGTCGCCAAGCAAAGCTGAAACTACCACTGAAATCCATCCTGGAGGAATACAAAGCAGGGAAGGTCAGACTTCAAAGCATGCTGGAGGACTCAGGAGACAAGGTGGTAGAAGCAATCAAGCCCCAGCTGAAGACAGGCAGAAAATGGAAAGTTCAAGAGGCGATGGATTCTGCAAAAGAAAGTCTCAAGATCAGAGAAATAACAGGACACACACAGACCAACAGACAAGGACTGGGGGTGACCAAAACTGAATGGTGGTCAAAGGCCAAAGGAAAAGCCAAAAGAGACATGATGATTCAGGAGATGAGAATAGAAGAAGACCAAAAAAGACTCCAAAAAGCAGTCCAGCAGAGCCAGCAAGGGCAATGGACAACGTGGGAGAATGCACTCCAAAGAAGTCTCACTTGGAATGACATTTGGCACATGGCCCCTCTCAGGATCAGCTTCATTCTCAAATCTGCATATGACCTTCTGCCCTCAAATGCAAACCTGGTGAAGTGGGGGAAAACAGACGATCCTGCATGCCCCCTCTGCCATGAAAAACAAACAGTGGAGCATGTCCTAAGCTCATGTAAAGTAGCCCTGGCTCAAGGAAGGTACACATGGAGGCACAACCAAGTGCTCAAAGAGATTGTACAAGTAGTCTGGGCTAGTACCAACACCACAAAAGGGAAAATCAGGACTCCAAAAGCACCCGCAACATTCTTTACGGCAGGAGGCAGCAAATCATGGCCAAGAACAACAGTGCCACTCGAAACATGCAGGCAGAGTCTGCTGGACGGGGCAGATGACTGGGAGTGCACTGCAGACCTCCCAGAATGGAAGAGTCACCCAGAGATCATCAGCAAGAGTGGCATGAGACCAGACATAGTAGTCCACTCTCAGTCAACCAAGCAGCTGATCATGATCGAGCTCACGGTGCCATATGAGAACAGAATGGAGGCAGCTCAAATCTACAAGACTGAAAAGTATGCTGATCTGGCAAACAGCCTGAGGAGAGAAGGCTATCAGGTCAAAGTCCTCACTGCAGAAATTGGAGCTAGGGGGTTTGTAGGAACGTCTGCATACAGCCTCATGAAACAGCTCTCAGTTGCAGGGAAGGAAAAAACCAGAGCCCTGAAAGCAATGGCAGAAGCGGCAGAGAGGTGTTCAAGCTGGATCTGGTCAAGGAGGAACAAAAGTGAACTTCATAAGGCTTAATTTCCCTACAAATATCAGGTGTCCCTGTGGCTCAGTGGTTAAAGCGCGAGTCATTAAGTGGAAAATGAGCATGTCCAGAGGGTCATGGGTTCGAATCCCAGCCATGGCTCGTCCCAAGATGGGAAAAAAAAGGGGCAGCAGAGGGACATCCTGAGTCATGAACCGGGTGTGGCCCAACCCCCCTAGAGTGTCAGGAGATAAGGGCCGAAACACTTGCTTGAAGGGGGCTTCTCTTCTGAGGACTCTCTGCTGCCACGCTCTCCACGAGTTTCTTTCTACTACTTGTGATGAAACCATTTCTTGTGAAATCACTTTATTTTTTGATGGCATCACTTCATTTGCAATTTCACCTTATAGCTGATGTTCATGATGTTCCAGAGGTACCTGCAGTCAAATGCATCAAATTTTGTTTTCCTGTTGTACTAGGTGCCAGTGTGTGTGTGTGTGTGTGTGTGTGTGTGTGTGTGTGTGTGTGTGTGTGTGTGTGTTTGTGTGTGTGCGAGTGTGTGGTATGTCTGTGTGTGTCCCCTCCCTCCTCCCTCCCCTCCCGTGAGAATGCCTGGGGCTCTTTTGGTATAAATACTCCCCCCTCCCCTCCACTGGAAGTTCTGTGCAGTAATTTCCTCTCTTCTGCCACTCTCTCTCTCTGACTCTGCCTTATTTTACTGTCTTTCTTTACTGTTATCTGCTGCATTTCCTGCCTTTGTGGACCACTCTCCTGTCTTTGTTCTTGACATTCTTAACACTTTTTGTCATCTCTCAACATTTTATGAAATGTCAGCCTTTTTCATCCAATTCTTGCACTTTGAATTAGGTAGTAAAAATTGTATACAATGTTCAGAGTGGACGCACGCTGTCTATTCTGCTCTGCCGATTTACCTATATGGGTTTTTTTTTCCCTAGCATTTTGGGGAGCACTGAAATGCTTTTTATTATTTTCTTTTCATCTTAGTCTGGGAGTTAAAAATTAAGAATTCTGGTTCTTTGCACAATCTAATTCTATACATCGACAAGATACCAACAGTTCAGCTACCATGTCTCAGACTATTTTTGTTATTTGTTTCTTTTTTTTTCAGGATTATTTCCCATAATGGTTCCACATGTATTGTGGTGTGATGTTCTTTCTTGTGCATGTTTGATGTCCTGAAAAGGCTGGGAGTATCGCTGAATTACACACTTTAAAACTTACAACTCATTTGGGAGACGAAATCTATATCATTTGCATGTGAGCATGTGAGCATGAGCGAGTGTGCATTTGTTCAAATGCGTACTTGCCTCCTCTGTGTTTGTTTAACCGCATATGTTTACGTGTACATACATGTGGGCATCCATATGTGACCACAGAGAGGAGAAAGATGAAGAGAGAAAAATGGAACCAGAGAAGAAAAAATGGGAGAGAGGTGGGGGGGGGGGGGGTTGCAGCGGGATTGGGAGACAGAGAATGAAGATAAAACTAGACGGAGAAAGAGAGAGAAAAAACACGGACAACTCTGGCACCATTTTTCAGTTTATTACAGATCCACTGTACATGGGGAATCAAATGTTCTCCAGCTGACAACCAAGACATACAGTCCAAGCACCAATCACAGTCTGGTCCTAGCATCAGCCTAAATCCCTCTGGTCACACCAGCAATCTTTGTCGTTCTGGTTACAGCACTATCCTGGGCACAGTACCAGCACTCCATGGTCCAATGCATGCCGATGTTCTGTAGGTTACGCCAAAACGTGGCAGCATCATCTTCTGAACATACACATGTGCAAACATATGTACATTAATATCTCACTGTCCTTTCTCTCCCTCTGTCTCTTTCTCTCTCTCTCTCTCTCACATGCACACACACATGCACACACACACATACACACACACACTTTCCTCACAAACACAAGATATGCGCACACAAATATACATGCATGCACACACACTGTCTCATGCATACATATTTAAACAAAGATATGCGTGCTTATGCGCACACACTCAAGCACACACACACGCACGCATACAACATAAACATCGAGTATTGTGACACTGACATGGACAGCACTCATCATAACATTCAAGATGGAGAAGATGAGATAGATAGACAGACAGACAGATAGATATATAGATAACGATAGAGATATATATATAAAGAGATAGATAGATAAAAATATAGATAGATAGATAAACAGATAGATGGATAGATATAGATAGACAGATAGATACACACACACACACACACAGACATATACATATCAATCGTGAGAACTGTAAATGCAACAAGAAAAGAAGAACAGGAAAACAGATCTGAACTTCAAACAACTTTGCTTCAAAATTCAAACTTCAGGTCAAGTGACTCTGACATCACCACTGTGATTAGACAAGATCTTGGTGCCGATCTCTCCCGCCACTAAACAATACATTAAATGAAGGGCAGGGGCATACACTTACCGCTTGGAATGTGCCTTGGCCGGCTTACTGTCTGGCTTTCCCATGGGCCTTTTTCCCTTTCTGCTTCTGCTTCTTCATGTCCTGGTGCTTGTTGGACCTGTGGACAGTCAGTTTTGGCCAGAGTCTTCTTGGAATGAGGGGGTAGGTGATGAGAAGCATTAGCTATCGCACTGTCTTTGCTTCAAGGACATCATCTCAATGCTAATCACATCAAACCAAATGCATTCTGTCCATTCAGGCAGAGGGATCGATAAAGCAGCAACATTACAGCAAGAACATCTACATATCTGTGTTATTGCCTATGCATATTATAGATTAAAAAGTCAAGGTCTACAAAAACATCTTGTTCCAGTTCAGAGAGATGTATGTTTCAGCTTTAATGACTGGCTCTTTTATGCAGTATGATGCTATGCAGTGCGAGTGTGAAGAGTGTCCGCTGTGTTCTGATAGTGTGGCTGTTACACAGCTGTCAATCTTCTGGGGTTAAAATTTGGGAACCATGAAATAAAGGAAGTCAGTGGGCTGAAAAGGAGGAATGTGGCTTTTGGCTGCAAGTATTTTTAACCCCTTACTACTTCACCTGATGAATGTGCAATTTAAACAAAAGAGAAGGAAAAAAAGCATTTTCCACAACATGTAATTTCTGACATTCATACATCATTTAGGCTTCAATCTGCAATACTTTATATATCCTATTCAAACAATGATCTCCAAAGCCCCACATACAATATGATTTAATGTGAAATCTAAATACACATAAAATTTTGAAATTCTGGATTTATTCACTAAATTCAGATTTTCAACAATGAATTCTAAAACATGGAAATTCCAGAAAAATTTGAGAGGCTTGGCATCTATGTATAAAAGCGTCATGGCTTATTAGCTAAACTTGTGTAGAAAAGGTAAAAAAAAAAAATCCATGAATTTTCTTAACTTTGCCCTCAGGTGTGAACAGCTGTCTGATGCAGACAGAAGGATGATCCATGCCCACAGTGTAAGGTCCCTTGGATCACTGTGGTCAGCTTTCTGAGTTAAAGTGTTCACTCTCTTTTCCAAATTTTTTCTTGGAATTGTTGAAAATCGAAGACAGTCCTTTACTGTTCACTGGCAGTTTAAAATGGTTTCAGCAGTTATGTCCCTTGACATCTAAACAGAACCGTCCTGTGCATGCCTGTAGCCTATGTCAACACAGTGCTGACTTCTAAGGTGTAGGATTGCTCCAGGATGGTTTGTTTGACAGTTGGGTCCCAACTACATCTTCAGGGGAATCTTTTTCTCATCTGCCTTCTGGCTGACTCTGGCCGAGTGACGGTCAGGAAAGACCCACTGACCACAGGGAAGCGTGACAGTCAGGAAAGACCCACTGACCACAGGGAAGTGTGACAGTCAGGAAAGACCCACTGACCACAGGGAAGGTCCTGTTGACAGCTGGAAATACTGCAATCTGGGATCTTCTTCAGGGGGCAAATATGACCATGCACAAAATCTTAGCTGCATCTGGAGTTGTACAGGTTTCCCCTGTCAACAGAACAGCAACAAGCGGGGTTTCAGGATGCCCTCAACAGTCTGCTTCGTGGTGGCATCTTTTACCGTTGGGCTCAGGTTCTGTTCTATCATAGCCAGTGGTCATCACACAATGGCATCTGACAGGGAGCAGTTATGTCCCTTGACATCTCAATGGCAGGTCCTCTGTGTGTGCCTGCATCCTATGTCAAGAAGAAGCAGGCTTCCATGGGTGGTGCAGCAGTGCTCCCAGGCGTTTGGTTCTAGGTGCCACAGGCTCCTTCAAGACTATCTTTTTTTAATTTCTTTCCTGGCAGATCAGTTATTACAACTTTACACAGGCTGTGATCATAGAAGTCACGCACAGCTAAAAGCTGGGTGCAGCTTTCCTTCTCTTTCTTTCCTCGCTGTCTTGCTGTTCCATCCATCCTCTATCCTCTCTTATTCCTCTCCGGCCAGCCTGCTCCTTAATACATTCAAGATCTCACTCACACATACGCATACAAAGACACACATGCACACAAAGACAGATATAATACATACTCAGATCTGAATTTCCTGACAGATTTCTGGTCTGTGTTCGTCAGTTCATCTGAAAATGTTGCTCGCTTCTTTTTCTTCTTCTGATGTTTCTGTTTCTTCGATGGAGGTCCTGTGAGAAGAACACACACACACACACATACACACACACACACACACACACACACACATACACACACACACACACACACACACACACAGGACTGATAATAATTCAAGATCCAGTCAATGAAACTTCTCAATATCAGACTCTCCACCTTTAAAAGCTGAAATGGGGGAGGTGGGGGCCTTGGAGTGGGGATGGGGGGTAGGGGAAAGGTGTTATCTTTTTTTCTTTGTGTGCGCTTGATTTATCTCCCCAAAAGATTACCCCTCTCAATGATTTACTTCCTGTTCAATAGATTTGTTTGTTTATTTGCTTGGGTTTGTTGTTGTTGTTTTTTTAAAATAATTTTTGCAGATCTTCACTGTCAAATTTGTAAGTGCAAGTTTTATCACAGTGAAGTGTGGACATCTAGTGACACACATTTAGAGGATATCAACTCTACACGATCCAGGGTCATGCCTGGTAAAACAAAACTTTTGACAATGTTATGGAACGAACATTACGTAGATATTTTTAATTGTTGAAATGCTCTTGGTTTCTCCTTGAAATATTGGTATCTTACTACCAATCACATGCATAAAAAAAACACACAGGAAATCCATGTGATCAAAGCATGCATCGACACACATCACCCCATGTACATTCTTAATACATGCAGGGGTAGAAATAACGGTACACATATCAAAACTATGAAAAATTAAAATTCTGACTAAATGACAATGATTATCAGTTGACGAAGCCTTGTTTTATGTTCTTTTCAAGCACTCCCAAAGTGATATAGGTTGCCGTTAATTTTGTCAAGGTGTAATTCAATTCTGAAGCAGCTACTTGGCAGATTTTGAAACACTGATATATCTGGCATATAATTTGCAGTCGACATAAAGCTTAGCAGACAACATTATAAAGTCTAACTCTAATAATACAGCGATTTGGACGGGCAAGTTAATGCTAATTAGGATAGAGAGCACTGTCAGAACACCAAGGTGTCACAACCACAGACAACAGCAATGAGCTGAAGCTTTATCAAACAGATTTGGACATTAAACTTATCTTTGAAATTCTTTATAACAGTGTCACTTTCTAATTCTACTACTGCTTCAGTCAGGTCACATCATTAACTTCATAGTCACATGGAATGGGAAAACTAATTTTCTGTCATTAATTTTTGTTTTACTGATCATACTAAATGCCATAATCCAGTTCACATCTCACTGATCATTGGTCCATTTTAAAACCTTTTGTGGTCAACTGTGACCAAAAGATGTGAGAGAAAAATGTTCCGTGAAAAATATTCCTGTCCTTTTTCATCATTTTTGGTATATTCATTTCTTTATTCTTTTTTCATATATTTACAAGATTTTTTTCCCTTCTTAATCTGTTTTGCATATATACAGAAAATTATCAATATCAATCATGCTTCATGTGTCAAACTTGTATCTGGGTCTGTACTTACCATCATCTTCCTCGTCGTTGCAAGCACGCATGCGTTTGGGTTTCTCTTTCCTCTTAGAAGCCTTGACGGTCCTCTGGGCATACATCTGGGCCTTCTTCACCTCAAACTGAGCACGGTCCTCTGCCTGAAACACAGCTGTACAGACTGGGAAAGGAGTTTCTTCCTCACGTCAAACAGTCTCACATCACCCACCAACAGCCTCCTTAAGCTACCTTCAATTCTAAGTTCAATAGAAATGTAAATTCCTGCTGAACTGACCAAAAATCAGAAACAAACACTATTCAGCCTGGCTGCCCGGTTTACTGACAAGAGTCCTTGGAATCCTCACTTGCAGATTGTAAGGATCCTCATGAGATTTTCAAGCATCATTGAAATCAGATGGAGCTATCAGAAATTGCCGACTTGTTCTCGGTGCCAGAGCTGTGGCAGGCCAGGCCAGGCTGTGACTGTGGACAGGGGGTCGGAATGAGCGGCGTGGGTGCAATGCTACTGAGGTAGCACCACAAAAAAAAAAAAAAAAAAGAAATTGCCGCTTTTTGTTATACCTGACTTGTGATAAAGGGAGGTAAACATGGAGGTGTAAACAACTTTCAGACAATGCTCAAATGAGATGCGGAAACTGGTCAACTATACTTGTTCAGATTTCTACATCGGTTCAGCAGTTAGTGCATCCTTTGGACAGACCTGTTGCGATTTCACCGTCTTCTGTCACATGATGGGTAAAATGTAGACAATGAACTGGAAAAAAAACAAACATTGAATCTACAGATGAAGTTCCTAAGCGGTAATTCCACTTGCAGTGTGTCGCTACACTGTTGTCTTGGTTTGTGAATGTGGATGCTTTGACCAAAAAGCGACAACTCTTGCTAAAATGCTTGGACGCATAATCACTGCTGGTTGTGTCTGCTTCTTTTACCAAAATACCTATGCAGAGGAACAACACGGTAACTTAAGGCCCTGAAATATAACGACGAAAAAAGGTGAGAGGGCATGAATTGTGCCAATGAATGAGGTTTGAAAGTAATCTGTGCTGTAAAAACCTATCTTTCCTGTAGCTGCTACAAGATCAGGTACCATTCAACCCTCCGCTGTGTGCATGATGGCATGTGGAAACATCCCCTCCCCTCCCCCTCCCCCAGCCCCTTTTACAAAATACTGGAAGATGTGCACACATTCTTTGTTGAAATTACACTCACTTTTGTTGAAAAGTTTAGAGTGAACAGGTCTGAATCAGCTTTTGATCTGAATATCTAAAGCATTCTTTCAGTTTTCTGAGATTCAGGGATGCACATATATGCGCCCTTATATGTATCTATACCAATGTCTATTTATTTAGCTAGCTAGCTATCTAGCTATCCATCCATCCATCCATCTATCTGTATGTCTATCTATCTGTATATATATTTATACATAATATATACATAATATAAGTTTACTGGCTGCTTTGAAAACGCCCACACTACAACCTTTCCATGATTCATTCAGTGTCTTTAACGTAAATATTGAGAAGAAAAAAAAAGAAAAAGAAGAAAGTTGTGCATGTCTTAGCAAGTCTTGGTGACACTGGATGTTCCTCATAATCATTAACATTGTTCTGCTTACAAGGACTACAGGCACTGCAAAATGTGCACTTTCTGTGTATTCATCTGCCTGTACCCATGTTGCATGCAACTACTCCTCAGCCCACAAAGGCCAGCACACACATAGCACACACACACATAAACACACACAAACACAGGTGCACGCACATACGCACACACACACACACACACAAACACACACATACTGACTGACTGACTGAAACTAATTTATTGTCAGATTAACTCATGGTTGTACTCACACACACACACACACACACACACACACACACACACACACACACACACACACAGAAATCATTACATACAGTGAGTTCCTTGGTTAGGGGCTTTCCAAGCTTCTCAAGACGTAAGGATTCTGAAACATAAATAAGTGTTAAAAGGACAAGAAAAACTAATAACTATTATTTAATAAAAATCATCTGAATATGTGAAAAATCTCAGACAAAATGAATAATACAAAGAAAGGTGACATTTAAAAAAAAGTAACATAACACACAAACCACGATTCCTATACTGTTTGACTTCAAGCAATTATAGTTCATGTATGAATTTAATTTCTGGCTATCATTTCTTGTATGCTTGTCAGCATTTACAGAATTAAAAATGACCTGAACAGAAAAAAAAGAGGAGTTTGCTTTCCACTTCTCAATAATTTTGAATATATTCTAGACCTACACTATACAAAGGTGGGTTTTCAGGACCAGCTAGTTCCAACACCCCCCCTCCCTTCCCCCTTCCCCTCCCCTCCTGGGGATGGTTGGGAAAAGAAGCAGAGGAGGGGGCGGAAGAGGGGGGAAAAGGGGTATTACAAAAGTTCTAAACTCCATCCACCATAACTCCCACACAAACGACCACTACCCCTGCAGTAAGATCCTATTTCTACGATGAGAACTGCTGCTGGCCTGTAAAGACACACAGATGGGAATCCTAATTATAATCCTAATTGTGATAATAATGGTAACAACAGGTATTTGCAAAAAGACACATGGATGGGAATCCTAACTACAATCCTAACTGATACGACATAAAGATGCACAGCTAGGAATAACCCTAACTATGAGACATATACCACATGGACTTAACCTCTTCATACTTGTTACTATTGTTAGGACATCAAACACTACTTCAATGGATCCTTAGTAAGATTACTCAGAAGGTCACAAAGACAAGTAAAGAAAAAGACCCAAACGCTACAGGAAAAAGTTCCAAGTCTTCACAGAGGGCATGTCTCTGTTAGGAGGATGTAACTCTAGTTAAGACACATACACAAACGCCATAGAAAAAAGTCCAAAATCTTCAAAGGGAGGGAGTCTGTGTCAACAGATAATTCTAAAAAAGACAGAGACAAAACTGCCACAGAAAAAGTCCCATGTCTTCAAATGGATGAAGTCTTCACCCTAGGAGCCGTTACTGGGATGCTTCAACGTACCAGCAGTCCAATTTTTTTTCAAATTTATGACTGAAAGTTAAATCACACACACACACACACACACACACACACACACGCACACTAACACACACACACATTAATACACACACACACACACACACACACACACACACACACACACACACACCACACAGAGCCAGCCTACAGCCCACCTTTCTCCTGCATCCTCTGTTTGTGGGTCTGGAACCAGTCTCTCTTGGGGCCGTTGCTGTTCAGGCCGTTCTCCAGTAACCGCTGGGCCTTGTTGGCCTGGTTCTCCAGTGCCCGCACCTTGCGCTCCTCCTGCTCCTCGCGCAGTATGGTGGCGATGTCCTCCTTCATCTCTGTGATTCGCTCGCGATAACGAGTCACCACCACTGAAAATCAGGACATGGGCTCATGTGTTGGCAGGGTTTTTCAGTCTCTCTTTTTGTCACGGAAGAGAATGACACACTTGTCTAGTGAAAGCAGGGTGGTGAGGATCTTTGGGACGCATTGAACAATGTTTTGAATGTTGCACTTGTTCAGTACTGTTAATGACTGATGTTTCAGTTTCAGCTTCGTCAAGGGGGTACCACTGCATTCGGATTAGTCCGCATATACACTACACCACATTTGCTGAGCACAATGTGTATGGTTTACAGCTATATGACATAATAAGTCACAAACTAACTAGAGAAGATTTGAGGTGATGGTTTCATGTGTAGAACTTAGCAGATTCCTGACCCACATACTAACCCGATACAATGGTCAGGATTGGGATACCAACCATTATCTACTCTTCTACTAGTGCAAGTATAGGTGCTTGTGTATGCGTGGTGCTTATATGCAAGTGTGTGTGTGCCTGTGCGTGCATGCGTGTTATCACTGTATAGTTACACTTGTATGAGTGCACATGAGCATGTTTCATATATATGCATGCCTTTGACTGTATGTGAAGGTGTACCCATGCATATACATGTGTGTGTGTGTGTGTGTGTGTGTGTGTGCATATGAGTATGCGTGTACACATGTTGTTATATGCATGCAATAAACGTTAAGAGGATTGTGTGGCTCTCAACAGATTCTTCAAAAATGGCAATGACTGAGATGGAGTGCTCAGCCACAAATGACATGGAGGAACGCAAGGCAACAGCACAAGCAGCCACTGAATGCCCAGGCAAGTCTGGCGACCACCACACAGCTTTACCAGGTGGCACAGTCCTCTTCTTCAACGTGGTTTTGGCGTGTTTCACCACGTCCTTCATTATCCCCCTTTCCTGCTCTCCAACCAGCGACACCGACCTGCAGACACACACACATTTCATAATCCTTCACTGTTTGCATGTCGTGCGTTAGACAGGTATATGCATTCAGACATAAGGGCATGAACTGACATCACAGGTGAGGGCAGACCTCGCCTTGTCATGGTTAACTACATGGCTTTAAATCGTCAATCCTTGATTTGGAAGAAAGAGCTTGACTAGCAACCGCTTTTGAAACTACCTTCGTAAACATTTTCAAGTTTTGGAAAAAATTTTTTTCTGTAATTGCATCAGTTTGCTCAATAATGCCCCCTCCATAGTCAAAGTACAAAACTAAGTCGTGAGTAACTCATCACCACACACACCATCTACAGACAATACATGTGCACACACATGCACTTAAATCAGTCATATTGAGACATCAGTCAAAAATCAATTACACACCATTTTAAAAAAAAAGAAGAAAAAAACAAACCCAAGCTACACATTTTTTTTCTTTTTTTTTTTCAGTTTTTTAAAATTGATATGAGACATCAGTCATTCCAGTTCACCAGTCCCCAGGGGGGTGGATGTACAGTAAGGCAACAGGTATACTTGATGGGTGGCGGTGTGCATGCGCGCACATGCGCGCGCCACACACACACACACACACACACACACACACACACACACACACACACACACACACACACACAGAGCGATTGATCCCTGTGTTAGTGTGTGTGCGCTCACATGGGATTACATGTGTGTGTGTTTGTGTATGTATGTGTGTGTGTGTGTTTATGTGTGTGTGTGTGTGTGTTTGAATATGTGCACACATGTATGCATGTGTGTGTGTGTGTGTGTGTGTGTTGTGCGCGCGCCCCCGCATGTGCATGAGTATTCATGTTTTTAAGAGAGAGAGAATGACAGACAGACAGACAGACAGACAGAGAGAGAGAGAGAGAGAGAGAGAGAGAGTGAGCATGAAACCCGTTGTCCACTTCATAGGGAGCACAGTAGCCTACGTGTTAATCAGACACAGGCAGTGACCTAGACACGGGAGCGGCTTACTGAGATGGCAACAAACACAGATTTCACCACTTTAATCACCCCACGTATAGCCTTCCAGCGGCTTGTTGCCGATATATGACTCTGATAACTTAATACTTGAAACTAAAAACTTTTCTGTGAACAATTGTAAGAGCGGACAAAGCATCCAAAAGACCAAAATTTAAGTTTTAATTTTGTCAGCAAACCCCAAAATGTTGAATTTGACTCATCTCAAAGAAGCGACAGTTTTCCAGTTGTTCTCACTGACGACGATGGCATTTTGAAGATTTGGACTAAGTGATATCCTGTCTACTTCTTAACAGAGCTGTGACTGTATGAAAACCGCCACATGCAAAGATGATGATCAAAGGTATCCAAAACACACTGAAATTTGCACTTCTCCACAAATTCAGCAGAGTGAACACCACCTTCGCAATGGCAGACAGCGTTTCCCCTTCTTTTGCTGACTTGGGGCTCGCATGTACGCGCGCTTGCAGGGATTGGCCAGGAGCGGGGCGCAATATTTAGCCGCCAGCCCATAGAAAGTTTAAAGCGGCTGACACACGAGCCTCCCCGCCCGTACGCTTCGGAAGCACCGGTCGAACCCGATCCCAAACGTAGCGTCTGTCATAGTAAACGTACATCTGAAACGGACTTCGGCATCCAGTTGAACCCGACCGTTCGAGATACACCGTGATCTATTCGAAACGGACAGTTAGTATCCTCCAACCAATCAACGCTCAGCATTGAGCCAACACCCATGACAAAGCAAGGCGGTCAGACTGTCCGATTCGGAGACCAAACATTTGACTGAATCGTACCAAGGCCATGATGTGCTTTGGAATGTCAACTCATAAAATTATAAGAATCTAAATATTCGAGAAAAAGCTTCGTATTCAATTGTACAGTCCTTTGAAGTGGCATGTGGGATCAAACTCGAAGGTTTTAAAACTATCGTGAAGCACCCCGTCCGTTCGACACTGACTGGTTGGACCGCACAGGTTCAAACGTTCTGTCTCAACTGTACGGACGAAAAGGCTCGTGTGTCAGCAGCTTTAGTCTGGCTCAAACTAAGAGAAGAGCAAACGACGGGGTCTCGAGTGCCATGTGGGGAGACAACACACACTGACCTTCCTCGTTTCCCAGCTCTGGCTGTTCGGCCCACACGATGGACGTAGTGTTTCAGAGTGGAGGGCATGGTGAAGTTGATTACCTGTCAGTCAACAGTCAATCATTTCAGTGTCAATTTGATTATCTGTCAGTCAACAGTCAATCATCATTTCAGTGTCAATTTGATTACCTGTCTGTCAACAGTCAATCATCATTTCAGTGTCAATTTGATTACCTGTCTGTCAACAGTCAATCATCATTTCAGTGTCAATTTGATTACCTGTCTGTCAACAGTCAATCATCATTTCAGTGTCAATTTGATTACCTGTCTGTCAACAGTCAATCATCATTTCAGTGTCAATTTGATTACCTGTCTGTCAACAGTCAATCATCATTTCAGTGTCAATTTGATTACCTGTCTGTCAACAGTCAATCATCATTTCAGTGTCAATTTGATTACCTGTCTGTCAACAGTCAATCATCATTTCAGTGTCAATTTGATTACCTGTCTGTCAACAGTCAATCATCATTTCAGTGTCAATTTGATTACCTGTCTGTCAACAGTCAATCATCATTTCAGTGTCAATTTGATTACCTGTCTGTCAACAGTCAATCATCATTTCAGTGTCAATTTGATTACCTGTCTGTCAACAGTCAATCATCATTTTACTGTCACTTTGATTACCTGTCAGTCATCACTCACCAATCACCACTTTAATGTTAATTTGATTACCTGTCAGTCATCACTCACCAATCACCACTTTAATGTTAATTTGATTACCTGTCAGTCATCACTCACCAATCACCACTTTAATGTTAATTTGATTACCTGTCAGTCATCACTCACCAATCACCACTTTAATGTTAATTTGATTACCTGTCAGTCATCACTCACCAATCACCACTTTAATGTTAATTTGATTACCTGTCAGTCATCACTCACCAATCACCACTTTAATGTTAATTTGATTACTTGTCAGTCAACAGTCAACTGTCATTTTAGTGTTATTAGGGTTTTTTTCCATTGCAGCCCAGCGGGCCGCATGGTCACATCCTGAAAAAGGTCACATCCTGAAAAAGGTCACATCCTGACAAAAGAAACAAGGACTGATACGGCAGCTGAACCAGTGACACTGTTCAGCAGAATAAGACTTTGCCATGCTGAGGCCGCCAGCCATTCCAAGCCATTTCTCAGTCTAAGGTTAAAAACAAAATTGTGAGAAATTAATGAAAAATATCTAAATGAAACCACACACACACACACACACAGAGGCACACACATACACACACGCACACATAGACACACATACAGATGCACACACACACACACACACAGAGGCACACACCCCACACACACACACACACACACACACACACACACACACAGAGGCACACACACACAACACACACACACACACACACACACACACACACACACACACACACGCACACACACACACACACAGGCACACACACACAGAGGCACACACACACACATAGGCAACACACACACACACACACACACACACAGCACACACACACACACACACACACACACACACACACACACACACCAGAGGCAATTGTTTCTTTGTTTTCATTACATTGTATATTTCTGATTTATATGTATGCATTGCTTCGCGTTTCTGGTTTTTCACTATTGTGACTGATATTTATGCTTTTTTTTGTGAGGGCAGGATGAAAAAAAGCTGTAAAGCTTATTCTTTTAACCCTCAATAAAGATAATTTTGACTTGACTTGACTTGACTTGACACACACACAGAGGCACACACATACGCACACACATACACACACACACACAGGCACACACACACACACACACAGGCACACACACACAGAGGCACACACACACACAAACACACACACACACACACACACACACATCACATGGGCAAACAGACACAGCAAAATGGGCAGCTAGTGTCCATCCTGGACTAGTTGTTTGATGCTCACAACATAGCTGCCAGATTACAACAATAAAGCTGGCATGTCAGAAACTGCAATCAGAAAAAAAAAACCTTCTAGAACATAGACAAGAGAATGGTCCACAATGGTACAATGCAGCAGACAGTAAGGTAGATGATTAAAGAAAAAAAAAAAAAGACACAGTAAAATAAAGTGTCAGAAAAAAAAGAAGTTAAATGGAACTTCCTGCAAGTGGCTGACACTGTTTGTACTGAAAGAGTACCGTAAAGTTCGGACTATAAGCCGCGACTTTTTTCCCCAGCTTTAAACTCTGCGGCTTAAACAACGATGCGGCTTATTTGCGGATTTTTCCGATTTCAGAAGCATCACACCCTCGTCTATTCTTAGCTTCTCTCTAACTCACCATATCGTGTTTACTGTTCATGAATTTTTATGATGCTTTTAACTACAATTTTCTCTGTAATCGTGTAATGGAATCAGTAACCGTTCAGAAATACAGGAATCGACATAAGTAAAGCCCATTACTGATATCTTTTTTCATCAGTTTGTCTTCTACAAAAATACGATCGCTTCGAACGGCACAATGTATGGGCCGTTTCCGACCTGTTTAATCTTGACTAACACTAGCTGAATTACGAACAAAATAACTCAGCATTGGCACGGTATTAAGCGAAATAAAACAATCGAATCGTTTCATTAATGTTCTGGTTTGTTATTATATGCGTTATCTTACCAAGTGCGTCTTGTAATTCAAAAACGATTAGCGCATTTGACTCGGTCATTGTCAGACCTTGGCTTCGATCCGCCATTGTTGAAATCGTGGACAGGGAGTGAAGGTTTGCATTTGATACCTTCGCTTTGATTGGCTTGCGTTTTCAAGTACTCAACCAATCGCTTAGCTTGATACACCAATGAATGCAGGAGAGAACTGCCTTTCTAGTGCATCGTTAATGTGTTGGTTTTTTTCGGTATTTTTTTTTAAAGCAATGATGTTGGAAAGACAACACTTGTAAGAAGCCTCATAAAAACTTCGATTCTAATTGATTTAAAACACATCATACTAAAAAAAAAAAGACTGAAGTAAAGCTGGAAACATGCTCTTGTATTCTGACCTATTTAAATGCCAATGAATGCAATGAACACATTGTATGTGTTGATTTTCGACACTATGTTAACTCAACGCTCAGCCAGCTGCCGCCTGCGGCGCATCGGCCTGTGCGGCTTATAAACCAGTGCGGCTTATTTGTGAAAAAAGTTCAGATTTAAAAAAATTTAGTGGGTGCGGCTTATATACAGGTGCGCTCAATAGACCGAACTTTACAGTACCTGACATCTCCATGGGAGAAATAATTAGTTAATCAATCTGAAAGCTCCCTGAAAAAACTGGCATTTCGGGGATGGGAGAAAAACAAAGAAAGAAAACATCATGGAAACGCATTATTAGCAATTCTGCTGGATACGTGGATATCACAATGTGCCAGTTACTATTTCATTCATCCACTCCCACTCATCCTCCCCCCCCCCCCCCTTCCTCACCCACCACCTTATCCACACAACCGAACTGTCCATGACATCATGCGCCAGTCCTCCCCTCTCTCTTCCTGCCAAGCCCCCACCCCATCCCCCACCCCTCCAGGAGTGCTGGAGGAACACCATTTTTCCCTGAAAACGGGTCAGCAACCCAAGATCCACTGCCCCCGCCAGAGAAAAGGGACAGAGTTCCTTATTGGGGCCAAGGGGCACCATCTCCTGAAGCTGAAGATCAAAAATCAAACATTCTCCCAGAAATACCAACATATTTTAATTTGAAAAGTAGCCTTGCGTGCCATGCGCTTTTTTAACATAAAAAATGTAGCCAAAGTACTTTTTCTGTGGGAGAATTGCTTTTTTAATGTGACTGGTCAGCACACCACTATCCAATAAGGAAACCCCTTTTGTGCTTGTCACATCCCCTCCACCCTGCCATGATCCCTCCCTCCCCACCCATGTCCAGTCCAACAGTCTACTCACCGTCTTGACTCCCTCGATGTCCAGCCCTCTGGAGGCAAGGTCTGTGGCCAGCAGGACATCAATGTCCCCCTCCTTAAACTTCTTCAGTGCTTCCAGACGCTGATACACACACACACACACACACACACACACACACACACACACACACACACACACAAACACACACAACACACACATACACACACACACACACAACACGCACACAACACACACACACACAACACGCACACAACACACACACACACACACACACACAACACGCACACAACACACACACACACACACACACACACACACACATTAAGTCAGAATGATGGAAATCTGAGACCAGAGGCACAGTCTTCAAACAAACATTCAGCCTGGCTTAGTCAAATGTTGTTAGCACTCTTTGCCAGAGAATGAGGAATCAGAATCTGGAAGCTTCAGCTTCCATAACCTTAGTGCAAAGTGATAGTGTGTGATAAAAGGAAAAGCATTTGTTTGGCATTCATAATACACCCACTGTATTACTGTCAATTTTTTGCCCACAGCTATTACCTGTTTGCCATTACCTGTGTTCTGACTCAGTGTGTGATCTCTCCATTTTTTTTTTTAATGCTGTCCCAACCTCTGTGTCACTTCAGTGGCAGTGCACACATGCTGCTCATTCTGACACCCCGTCCACAGCCACAGCCTGGTCATTCCCACTGCAACCCTGGCAACCCACACGGAGCAGTCAATGTCAAGTCTTCAAGAGGCAACCTACCAGAGGAGACACTGCACTGCTGCCTAGTCGCTTCGGTGGTGTTCAGTGGTGCCTGTTCTGATCCAACATACACAGGACACCACCTACTGACGACAATAATTGTTTAGTCGCAGAGCGGCGTGAGTGAGCTCTTCCTACAGAGGGCGCCACCACGTCCGTCCAACGACAGCCCCCATGGACTCGCTGATACCGGTGACCCCGACAGAACTAAACCAAGGTCACAGACATGGAGAGGACATCGAAACTGAGGTCACCATGAGAACAGGGCATGAACGGCCACAAAATTTGTGACATTTTTTTCTTTTTCTGATCGATGAGAATGAGGATGATGAAGACATGCTACGGATTCCCATTTCAGTCTGAGACTACATGACAGGGCTGTACTCTATGCTTCCTTTCATAATACATCCCGGCGTCAACCAGGCCCAAGGGATACAGACACCTGCAGTGTTTGTCAGGAACTATGAACAACACTCTCAGAGACACATCCATTAAGGGGATGAAACTCGACTGTGTGGTCCCAGTCTTCCCAACTGATCCCATAGCAAACTCAAGAAAAATCCCACATGACTCTGATGGGAATAAAACCCGCGACCTCCCAGCCGGGAGTCCGCAACGCTAACCATTTCGCCACGGCAGCTGGTTCCATTTTTTTTTCATGGGAATCCTGATGTATGGTGTTGCTCCACAACTAATGGAGACAAGGTACTTGTTTGGACAAATAAGTATATCATACAACTATTCTTAGTGGTAAAATTCCCTTTACAAAGATATTCTTAAACCTGAAAAGTAGTTGTGGTTAGCATCACAGGTAGCAAGCTGACTGGTTGTGGATTCAAGACCCTTCAAAGAATATATTTCTGTGATTTTTTTAAACTTTGAATGATTCCTGACTACAATTGTTGAGCATGCTGTGGGTTCTAATGGGAAGACTGGAAACAGGAATTTTACTACCCAGTTTGACGATATACTTACCTGTCCAAACAAATGTCCCCCCCCACCCCCCACCCCCCTTCCTCACTTGACGTGGAACACCACAATAACATCAGGACCCCCTCCTTTCAAGCCCCCTCCCCCCACAAAGAAAAAAAAAAATTGGGGAGAGCAGGGAGCTAACTCCACCTCAATCCCTGGAAAGGCCAGCTAGAGTGATTGCCCTTAGAATCTCCCACCATTCCACCATCTTTCTGAACTTGCAGAGCATTCTTTTCCTTGGTGGGGGAACATGCCTCTTTTGGCTCTCTGCTGTAGTGCCTGATATTTTCATTCATCATTATTGTTATAAACAAATCAATGTCTCTGATCTGTTGCGTCCATTATGTCGACAGTCAAGAGAAGATGAAGTGCATTTTGAATTAACTTGTACAGAATTACAAGATATAAGAGTTAGCTGCAAAGTGAGGCGACCGCAGGCAGAAATTTGTCAAGGTATAAAAGGAAAATTCTCTTCATGGAAATCTCATACAAGACCTTGCTGTTCAGGCTTGTCATGTCAATGTCATCAAAGAATGAGAGCACTGTAAAACAGTTTGCAGGTTATATAAAGCCTCCAAAAGGCAAAACATTTGTGCAATGTAACTATCATCATGAATCTGGTGGTGCGGCTTTATAATGTTTCATGTAAGTCCCCCTTCTGAGAGGCCAAGGCCTGTAAGAACAAAACATCTGAATCTCGTCAGCATACCTGGGCCTGGGAGAGGTTGCCATGCAGCTCCCCGCAGTTGATGCCCAGCAGACCCAGAATGATGTGCATCCTGTGGGCCTGCACCTTCGTCTGAAGGAACACCATGCACTTGTCGCAGAACGTCCGACTCACCAGAGCTGTGGGTCAAAAAAAAAAAAAAAAAATTCAAATGTACAGCCAGAATGAAAGGAAACAAAAACTATGAACACTTGCAGAAAGTTCATATTTAAAGAATATTGGTGAAATATATGTACGACTCAGCAGAGCTGTGTCAAAAATAAATACCATTCATTCAAATATACAGTCAGAGTGAAAAGAAACAAAAAATATCAAAACTTGCAGAAAGTTCATATTTAAAGAGTGTCGGTGAAATGCATGTCCAACTCACCAGAGCTGTGCGTCAAATATAAACAAAAAAAGCAACATTCAAATGACAGTCAGAGTGAAAGGAAATAAAAAATATCAAAACTTGCAGAAAGTTTGTGTTTAAAGACTATCGGTGAAATATTGTTCAGCCTAATGCGGAGGTTCTTACTTGCATGTGACTATTAGTTTACATATTACTTACATATTTCTAAAAGCCAAGTAAATCTGGTCCACGTGGCACATTTTTCATGTTCGTGTAGTGGAGCAAATTTCATCGTAAAATATTGATGTTATGAATATGTGTACATACCATACCTGAGGAAGCGCTAGGGATCTGTAGTATAATGGTTACTTTGCAGAGTCCTGGGTGCGAAGCAGTCGAACGTTAGTTTATGGCTTGAAAGCAACTTCCATCCACCCACCAGCAAATGGGTGCCTGCATTATTTCAGGGAAGGAGAGGAATGCGGTTCTACCATCTGTTATGGCATGCTTCAGAGAGTTCATTTTTCATAGGGTCCGACTTTAACCTACAAGTGTTCCATTCACTTCTTGTTAACTCGCTTCTTGGTCTTATAACTGGATTCCAATTGCAAAAATTGAAAGACAAAAAGGCTTGTCAAAGGAAAAAAATCAAAACTATGTTGTAAACCACAATAAACTAAAGAGAAGAGAGAGAGAGAAACACACCATAACCCTAGATGATGTCAACTCACCAGCAACAATAGCCTCTCTGTCTCCCTCCCTGTTCTCTCGTATTCTGATAAACTGTTGCTGCAGTCCTAGAGCCACATCAGTGTTCTGATTGACGAACACTCGGACAGGATCCTTTAGAGACACTGCTGCCAGATCTTTCACCTATGGAAACACACACACACACACACACACACACACACACACACACACACATGCGCCCACACACACATACAGTCACACAAACACACACATACATACACTCACATACATACATACACACACAAGC
The DNA here is from genome assembly GCA_033310375.1 of Conus canariensis. NCBI lineage: Eukaryota > Metazoa > Mollusca > Gastropoda > Neogastropoda > Conidae > Conus > Conus canariensis. The sequence continues at coordinate 10,296,118 of CM065725.1, read as the reverse complement.
ACACACAAAACCACTTGTAAAATTAATATTTCCTCAATGACATCATCAGAATTAGGAAAGACAGCATCTGACAGATCTTTCACCTAAAACAAAATATCTGATAAACTCAAAACAAAAACAAAGAAACAAAACCGTGTGCATGATTACAAAATATGATACAGTGAAATCTCTTATCAAAGACCGCAGGAAACCCTTTAAACCTGGGTCTGTAAAAGGAGAATATCCTTACCGACAACTTAATCCACAACAGGCAAAGGAGAAAATGTACCATAAAACAAGGGTCTAAAGAAAACACAATCTTTCTTGGGAGACAAACTTAATATAGACAAAGAAAAAAAAGTACAAGTCTTTGCTTGGAAAGAAATCAGGTAGAGACAAGAGGAAAAAAAAATTTATGAAGAGATGGTAGTTTTCATTGGGACAAAAATCTGGTATTTACAAAGAAATAGTGGTCTGTGTGCAAATGGCACAAGACTCATTTCTTCTTTACGGCCGCCTCAGGAACATGGTAAAAACTCTTTCAGGTTTGGACGGATCTTAAATAGTTTGTTATCCGTCTGCAAGGTCCATTCCTCTTGCCTGAGGTCTTTGACATAGGCCTGTGTTTTGGGTTTCAGATCAGTGTGAGGAATAACAACCTGCTCAACTTTTCTTTTGTGGCATTCTTGGCTAGCTGATCAACCATCTCATTGCCTCGAATGCCCACATGGCTGGGAACCCAAGCAAAAACTATGTTGTATCCGTTTGATTTTAAAGAGGTGTACAGTTCAAAAACTTTCAGCAGCTGAGGGTGCTTGAGATTACAGCCAGCAATGGCCTCCAAAGCAGAAAGGGAATCTGAGAAAATAAGGAAATCTTTATGTTTCGATTTGCAGATCATCTGAAGTGCCAGGACCAAGGCTGTCAGCTCAGCAGTGTAGATGGAGCTGTCTGTTGGAATGTGTTTGGTACATCTCTGAGAAGGATCTGCTGCACAAAACACAGCAGAGGCAACCTCCTCCTCAGATTTGGAACCGTCAGTGAAAACTCTTTAGTGGGATAGAAACTTAGAATACAGTTCAGCGAAAAGGGACTTGTATGCCAAGGAACTAGTGGAATCTTTCCGGTACAAGGCTAAATCAAACCGGATCTCTGGAGTGAAGAAAGTCCATGGAGGATCATCCGGAAACTTGGAAAAATCACAAACTACTCCAAGGTCTATACTTGCTTTGTTCAAATGGGGAAGGATACGAATCCCCAAGGGTGGAATGGAACTGGGGTGGTCTTCGAATTTCTTTTGGAACTTGGGGTCAAAAACACAATCATATGCAGGGTTTTGAGGTTCAGAAGAGAGACTCAGACTGTAGTTCAAGGCAAGTTTCAGTCAGCGATTTGAGAGGGATTGTTCTCCTGCCTCAGCATACAAGCTATAAACAGGAGTGGTGCAGAACGCACCCAGACACAATCGAAGCCCTTGATGGTAGATAGGGTCTAGACTTTTCAGGTAGGATGGTCTGGCCGAGCCGCACACTACACACCCATAGTCCAGCTTGGAGCGGATCAGAGCCCTGTAAACATGGAGGGAAGTTTTCCTGTCAGCGCCCCAATCTGTGTGTGCCACAACTCGCAGAATGTTCAGTGCTTCTAGATAATAAAGTTTTGAGAAACTGCCAAATTTTCATTGGAATATATTGCACAGTTTGAAAGATATCTCAGGTTTTTTTGTGTCTCTGGGTCATGTGCAACCTAAAACGAGAGCAGAGTACATGAACCATGGGAAATGAGGCAGAGACATGCACGTGGAAGAAAACTCACAGCTTCAGACATGGTGGCAGAGTAGAGCATGGTCTGGCGCTGGAAGTTGCACATGCGAATGATCTCCTTCATCTGCTCTGCAAAATACTCGTCCAACATCCTGACACACAAACACACACATCTTAAATTTGAGGAAAGAATGGAGAAAAACTAATAATAACATGTTTTATAGAAAGCACACTCAGAATATGCTATTCACAAACAAAAAAGTTTACAAAGAAGTGAAAAAGAAAAAAAAATTGACCCACTGGAACCCATTGGTTAAACCAGAAATGACTGACTCATCACTACCGTGTTGATGTTGATTCCCTCTCTCCCTCACACCCACATATGCATCTACTCATATACATTTGTTCACACCTATATCCAGCGATCCCTGCCTACCATGGCTGCACCCTCCAGAAGGGAACATTCACATCGCTGCCTCCTCAACGGACAAATTCTCATCATTCTTGGATGAATTAGTAGCCTGTGGTGTTCAGCACATTAAGCTGAATCAACACAGACATCACTGAACACCACCAAAGGGAGAGGAGCACAGAGTGTCTCCTCTGGTGCACTCCTTTAAAACAATTCGATATTGGTAACTGCTAGAGGAATGAGCAGCATTTCACTTTGTGCACATGCAGAACATGAATACACAGGCAAAACATACACACCCACAACCACACACACCTGTCACACAGAACATGAATACACACACAAAACATACACACCCACAACCACACAGACCTGTCACGCAGAACATGAATACACAGGCAAAACATACACACCCACAACCACACACACTGTCACGCAGAACATGAATACAAGGCAAAAACATACACAGACACCACACACACACTGTCACTGTCATGCAGAACATGAATACACGGACAAAACATACACACCCACAACCACACAGACCTGTCATGCAGAACATGAATACATAGGCAAAACATACACACACACAACCCACAACCTGTCACACAGAACATGATACACGGCAAAACATACACACTCAACCACAAGACCTGTCACGCAGAACATGAATACACGGACAAAACATACACACCCACAACCACACACACCTGTCACACAGAACATGAATACACAGGCAAAACATACACACCCACAACCACACACACCTGTCACAGCAGAACATGAATACACAGGCAAAACATACACACCCACAACCACACAACCTGTCACGCAGAACATGAATACACGGACAAAACATACACACCCACAACCACACACACCTGTCATGCAGAACATGAATACATAGGCAAAACATACACACCACAACCACACACACCTGTCACACAGAAACATGAATACACAGGCAAAACATACACAACTGCAACCACATAAACCTGTCACGCAGAACATGAATACACAGGCAAAACATACACACCCACAACCACACACACCTGTCACGCAGAACATGAATACACAGGCAAAACATACACATCCACAACCACACACACCTGTCACGCAGAACATGAATACACAGGCAAAACATACACACCCACAACCACACACACCTGTCATGCAGAACATGAATACACAGGCAAAACATACACATCCACAACCACACACACCTGTCACACAGAACATGAATACACAGGCAAAACATACACATCCACAACCACACACACCTGTCACACAGAACATGAATACACAGGCAAAACACACGCACCCCCACAACCACACAGACCTGTCATGCAGAACATGAACACACAGGCAAAACATACACATCCACAACCACACAGACCTGTCGGCTTCGTCCAGCACCAGGATCTCCACACTGCTGATGGAGAAGTTGGGGGCGTTGTGCAGGTGATCAATCAGACGACCGGGCGTGGCCACCACGATGTCAGGACTTAACCTCAGGGCTGCTTCCTGGCCTTTGATGTCCAGTCCACCTGAAGAGGACAAAAAAGGTACACAGCAAACTTACAATGCAGTCAAAACCACGGCCTTTGATGTCCAGTCCACCTGAAGAGGAGGAAAAAGGTACACAGCAAATTTACAATGCAGTCAAAACCATGACCATCAAGTTTCTTTCAAAATTTCATGGTTCAATTTCTTTTTACTCTGTGTGTGTGTGTGTGTGTGTGTGTGTGTGTGTGTGGTGTGTGTGTGTGTGTGTGTGTGTGTGTGTGTGTGTGTGTGTGTGTCAGTACAAAACTATGTTTGTACAGCACTATGTTAGTACAACACTTTGTCAGTACAACACTATGTTAATCGGACAGTAAATGGTTTCAGTCAGTCAGTCAGTATGTGTGTGTGTGTGTGTGTGTGTGTGTGTGTGTGTGTGTGTGTGTGTGTATGTGTTCCCTGAAAGAAATGAAAATCTGGAGATTAGCTGGAGCAAAAAAAAGACAAAAAAGTGTAGAAACACAGAAACCTGACACAGCAGATTTCTGCCAGGGAGACCTACCAGCTGCCAAACACATGGTGATCTTGGTGAACTGAGACAGCTGTCGGCCCACTTGGTACACTTGCACCGCTAGCTCTCTAGTGGGCACCAGCACCAGAACACGTGTCACTGAGCGTTCCACCGGCCGATACAGCAATCTCTCCAAAATAGGAAGCATGAAAGCCACGGTCTTCCCTGCACAAGTAAGTATAATACATCATGCCTGATTTTCATCAAGAATACAATGCATTCGAACATTTGTTTCAAGAGGTTCTTGAGAACAGAGTGATGTGCTAAGTCTATTCTACGTTAAAAACTAAAATGTAAAATCTGACACACATGGCAACTAATCTTATTTCCATAGAGTTTTCCTTCTGATAACAATGGATTTTTAATGAGCGAAAATAATGTTTGGTTTCTGGATAACAGTTTTGCGTGGCTGGTTTGTTTGTTTGCATTTACTTCTGTGAAACAAAAATGGTTTGACTTTCATTACCTTACTATGAAGTAAAGGAAAGTTTATCACTGTGATAGTGAATATCTCTTAACTGATATCAGACTGTACAGAATTGAATTAACTGATATCATACTGTATAAGATATGACAACAAAAAATTTGAGAATAACAAATCATACAAAAACATGAAAGAATTTTACATGGATAAATACAGACTGCAAAATCTTTGCACAAGAATTGTTCAGACCACACTCTTGATCATCAGTCACACATGAATGTATAAATTTCACTCCACTATGATGGCATCAGACATATCACTTCTTTTTGAATGGAGATCTCACAAGAATTATACAAAAGCATTCATACATATAAACTGCCACGTCTCCAGAATATATTCATTCACTACCCACTTTCTCATACTGGTACAACATAATGACACACTCACATTTCACAAACTTTCATCTAGACTACATCATTTTTCTCTTTCGAAGAGATAAAAAAAATTCTCTTGTGACATCTGAAGAAGATAAATTCGTCAAAAAATCCCATTTGTGATCTCCGATAAAGACATGTTTGTCAAAATTCACTTGCCTGTACCAAATAAGCAGATGTCACATCTAGCTTTTTGGTATATGTGTGTTTACTTTAACTTTGCTTAACCCGTAGAGTGCCTTTAAGCCGTCAGCTGACGCCGCATTAAAAATGCTTTCCCAGTGCCTATGGGCCGTCCACTGACGTCATGCATTTTTCTTGAATTTTCATTCGTTACTATTTCTATCAACGGACTTAAATAGAGTGTGCGTAGTAAGCCTTATATGTCTGTAGTGTTAAAATGATATGTAAATGACCACACGTGAGGGGAAAGCCCATTTATTCTCATCACTGACTGGATGACCAGCCAGCACTTCGTCTCGCTTGCAAAGATGGCGGCGCAACCTTCGACAAGCGCAGCGACCAAATCAACGTATTTACACAGCTGAGCAGGCTCTGCTAATGATTTTTGACAAAGACAATAATCTTTTATTCAACGACTCACTCGAGCATGAAGGTGAGATGATGATAGTGATGGAATTGCCAACCGTATTCGTCAGTTATTGTGTCGGGCTGTGTGACCTCGATGTGTGTTCAGCTGACTGGTTTGCCAGCGTCGAACGAGCTCGCCTAGTGTGCACTCTGCACTGCGTGCCAGTGGTCAGTGACGTGGTAGTCAGCGTGAGAGGGGAGCGCGGCCTGCTCGCGGTGCGGCACGGGGCAGAGGGAAAGGTAGGGGAAGAGGAGCAGTGAAAGAGAGGGTTGAAGTCCAGCAAGGGGGCGTGGTGGGGAGAGGGGGGCGTGGTCGTGGACTGACCTGTCTGCATAGAGTGTGAGCGTCTTGATAGACTTCTAAACTGTTTTACTTTCATTTACAGGTGTAGTGTGACAATACAAACTTTATTTTCAACTTTTTTGCTTTGTGTTCTTGTTTGGATGTGAAGATGTAGTGGTAAATACATATGCTTTTGATCGTGCAAAAAATCTATCCAAATCTAATTGCCTAAATACTTTTTTATTATCAAAATTAAAACAAAAGAAGCCCAGATTCAAAATCTTCATTCAATTTACTTCAAAAATCATATATATTTCATTGTTATATCTTTTGTAGTTTCTGAGCTAGAATTTTTTGTTAATTATTACCCCCAAATCATTAGATTTCCCTGGCACTGGGAAAGCCTTTGTTTGTAACATTTTCAAGCAGCGAACGGGTTAAACTTCTCTTGTCTTATCCTTCACACCACATTTCCTCGGTTCAACTGTTCAGCATTTTCACAGCCAGATAAGTACAACTGAAATATTTCTTATCCTTTGCACCACATTTCCTCGGTTCAACTGTTCAGCAATTTTCACAGCCAGATAAGTACAACTGAAATATTTCTTATCCTTTGCACCACATTTCCTCGGTTCAACTGTTCAGCATTTTCACAGCCAGATAAGTACAACTGAAATATTTCTTATCCTTTACACCACATTTCCTCGGTTCAACTGTTCAGCATTTTCACAGCCAGATAAGTACAACTGAAATATTTCTTATCCTTTACACCACATTTCCTCGGTTCAACTGTTCAGCATTTTCACAGCCAGATAAGTACAACTGAAATATTTCTTATCCTTTGCACCACATTTCCTCGGTTCAACTGTTCAGCATTTTCACAGCCAGATAAGTACAACTGAAATATTTCTTATCCTTTGCACCACATTTCCTCGGTTCAACTGTTCAGCATTTTCACAGCCAGATAAGTACAACTGAAATATTTCTTATCCTTTGCACCACATTTCCTCGGTTCAACTGTTCAGCATTTTCACAGCCAGATAAGTACAACTGAAATATTTCTTATCCTTTGCACCACATTTCCTCGGTTCAACTGTTCAGCATTTTCACAGCCAGATAAGTACAACTGAAATATTTCTTATCCTTTGCACCACATTTCCTCGGTTCAACTGTTCAGCATTTTCACAGCCAGATAAGTACAACTGAAATATTTCTTATCCTTTGCACCACATTTCCTCGGTTCAACTGTTCAGCATTTTCACAGCCAGATAAGTACAACTGAAATATTTCTTATCCTTTGCACCACATTTCCTCGGTTCAACTGTTCAGCATTTTCACAGCCAGATAAGTACAACTGAAATATTTCTTATCCTTTGCACCACATTTCCTCGGTTCAACTGTTCAGCAATTTTCACAGCCAGATAAGTACAACTGAAATATTTCTTATCCTTTACACCACATTTCCTCGGTTCAACTGTTCAGCATTTTCACAGCCAGATAAGTACAACTGAAATATTTCTTATCCTTTGCACCACATTTCCTCGGTTCAACTGTTCAGCATTTTCACAGCCAGATAAGTACAACTGAAATATTTCTTATCCTTTGCACCACATTTCCTCGGTTCAACTGTTCAGCATTTTCACAGCCAGATAAGTACAACTGAAATATTTCTTATCCTCTGCTCCTGCAGCTTCCAGCTCCACCCCCTCACCACCCCCTCACCACCCCCTCACCACCCCACCTTTTCAGCACACAAGGACTTTCAGCCCAACTGAAGAACAATCCAGGAAAAAGTGTAAACACTGAATTATCAGCGATAATTCTTACGCACAAATGTGCGTCTCTGATGCATAGAAATCCTGTCCAACGCACTGGAATTCAGTCCAGTGCGTCACTAAAACGTTCCAAAATTTACCGCAATGCAATGATTTTCTCCTGTAGCACTGCAACTCTGAGCAGCGAGTCATGTAAATGCACTTTCGTCCGATCCACCTCCATCGAAGTCGATGAAAACATACCTTTCCTTGACATTTTAGAATGTTCTGAATCAATAAACAATTTCCGTTTTAGAACTCTTCTCTGCTGAAAACCAAAAAGAGTCATCAAATTAGGCAACCCATGTCTATGATTGGACCACAAGATCATGTGGTTCGGCCATGCATGAACAGCATGGACAACCGTGTAATTCGGTTTTTCAGAGACAAAACTACAGTTCATCCGTGGCTTGCGGGTGATCATCCAGCCAATGGAACACATGTCAAGCGATCTGTGCAACACGACCAGTTCAGATAATGAAAATGGCTCCGTTATGGACGCAGGAATGTGTAGTACACAGAGCAAGAGTGGCCAACCTATAAAGTTTTGTGAAACGTTCCACAAATATTCATCACTCGCCTCTTGTTTGTCACCAGGCTCCCAATGATGATTGCATGGCAACTGGAATATGGTCAAATAATAAAAATGTTTCAATACTGATGGAATTGGTTCACGTTGTGTAAATTTTGTGATGATAATCGCAGAGGACATCCCATATATCAAGTTTCACTGCTAACATTCTGATGGTGTACACTTTATCAACATTGGAACATGAATCTAGATGTGTAATGTTTAGCATAATCTCGAATGTTTTAATCAACTTCAGTGATAGCACCTCTTATCTATTATCCATTATAAAGCATGACCCCCTAAACATTTTTGTGACCCCCTGAAAATTTGAAAACAAGTTTTTCGCACCGAGTCTGACCCTTCAGTTTTTTTAAAATAATTATCACCGACTATTGTCTTACTTTTGTTTACAACATGAAATCTTCAAGGGTGGTCACCCAATGTATCTAGCTAGTCATGAATATGTAGTTCGCTCCCAGGACTCCCTCTTAATGTTTTTTTTTCCCTCTTGTTTGTTTGTTTTTGTGGATCCTGATAATACAGTGATGTTCCAAACCAATTAGGATTTAGGCGTCTGTTTGGACATGCAAGTATGCGAAACAATGCAAGGACCACTTTTCAATGCCCCAGTACTTTCAACCCAATCCAAGGATCTTCAACCCCCTGGGCATTCTCCAGTCACATCCCTAAACTTAGACGACGCTAAAATGAATGTGGGAATCTTGTGAGATGCACGCATAATGATTTAAAAGGGATATGCATCGACTCAATTTGCCACACTTCAGATTGATGAACTGTCCCTTGGTGCTCATCAGAGAGGGTGTCGAAAATGGAGACACAACCAAAGGTAAAAAAAAAATTTTAAAAAAAAAAAAGGAGGGGTGGAGGGTGTGGGAGGCAATTCATCTCCTACAAAGAATACACAAAAGACACAAACCCTTCTCAGAAAAAGCCACACACACCTGAAAGGGTTTTTTGTTTTGAACTTCAGTGAAAAGACACACAGCATGCATATAGTTCCCTCACCTGATACAGTGACAGCACAAGAATAGACAATCCATCCTTTGCATAATGAAACAATGGTTATCACACCGACTCCATTTGCCACTTTTCAGAGGGACAAAAGGTCTAATCAGAATGGTCTTGGAAAATGGAACCACAACAAAAGGAGACAAAAAAATGGGGGAGGTGGGGTAAGGGGTAGGGGGAGTCAGAAGCTCATCTTCAACACAGAATGGACAAACACCACAAACCCTTCAAAGAAAAAAAAAAGCTCCACACTCTTGAAAGGGATTTTTTAAATATAATTTCAGTGAAAAGACACATGAGACACACCAAGTTGCCTTACCTGAGCCGGTGACAGCACAAGCACAGATATCCCGTCCTTTGAGGGCCACTGGGATGCAGGCTGCCTGGATGGGCGTTGGCCTTTCAAACTGCATTGCCGACAGTCCCTGTCATCCACAACAAACTACCACCTCTGCATTACCAAACATAGTTTCACCTCCAACCATTCTTTTTTGACAAGAAGGAAATACACACCAATTCTGAATCCTCACCTACATATGCTAAACAGTGCTGCTCTACAGCTTCTTTCTATGGACATAGAACAAATCCAGTTTGCATTTACCAACACTTATACAGTCAAATCAATATGGTAATAATGCTGATCAGAATAAGGTAAGGTAAGGTAATGATGCATATAGTCCAGCCGACTGCAAAGGGACATATCAAGGCTGACACTGTGTCGAAGTCAACTCACAAGTCATTAACAAAACAAATCTCATTCACACAACCCTTTAGAATACATATTCTAAAAACACACTGGAAATTTTGTTAAGAATCTTTCTTCCGTAAAATCTTAGATCAGATGAAAAATGTTGACCTCTTTCATATATTCAAAGACACATCAGGTGGGACATCTCCAAACAAGGTTTTCATGAAGTCTGCTGTAAAATGTTTATGTCTCACATCATGCAAGTCCTAACACTTTAAAAGAACATGTTTCACTATGACTGTGTGAGTGGTACATGACATGGAATGCACCACGGAGCTTCTCCACCTTTTAAAAGATAAGAATGGGTGTAAAAGGAGTGGCCTATATGCAAACAGCACAAGACTGTTTCTTATTTACAGCCGCCTCACTGATCAGAATAAAACGTGGTCCAAAGTAAACAAGACAATACTCACTTTCCTAAGAGGTCTGGCAATGTCCAAGTCCCCAAACGTCAGTCTTTCATCGTAGGTGTCCACTGAATCAGCAAACTCTTGCTTCTCTGGTTCCTGCACCATGACATCAAAACAAACAACACAAAATCAGTCTCCCCAAGCACTACAGGAACCAAGAACTCTCTTCGTACCTCAGCTCAAACTCAAAGGTTAACCACTGTCACAATCATTTGTGCTGTGACCATTGTTAACCCCACCCTTAACGTAGTCACATTCCGTCTTTGAGGATGATGTCTACACATGAAACCAGTGTGCATACATGTTTAAATTTCATGTCATTCATCCTGTCACCACACAGTGGCCTACTCCTCCCTGAAAGGTGGAATGTGGTTTAACAGGTATGCAAGAATCTCTTCGAAAGGACTAAACGGTGACTGGAGTTTGCCCAAATTTTAATTCCCAAGAGAAAATCTCTCTATCAACCTGGCTATCTCGTGGAAACTAAATCCCTAATATTGGAACAAGAGTTTGACTCTTTATCAACTTTGCCAACCAGACCTGCATAAACCATAACAAGACAATGTCCCAAAGAGAAGAAAGCAGGTCTGTCTGCTTCAAATCACATTGGGAGTATACATCTGCTTGCTTGTAGATGCTGGATGCAGACAGCTGATCTCTGGCAGAAAGCTTGGGTTTTCAAAAAATAAACTCTTTTACAGTTTCAAATATATTGTTATTGATCCTGACCTTCACTTTGTCTTCCACAGCATCATTAGCATTGTTCAGAGAATATTAAATAAAGCAATTACAGAGAACTACCTGGAAATGAATTCTCTGCATGAGGCTAAATTCAGATATGTGAACGACGAAAATACCTAAATGCGGCTCTTAGCTAAGCACAGTGTCAAGAGCTCTGTTTGTTGCAGACACTGAGGGAGTCCACTTCAAATAAAAACAACAAGTGTAAATGATATCATAAAATCTGAAACATGAACCATTTTCTTTTATATGCTACACCCTCTCTCTCTCTCTCTCTCTCTCTCACACACACACACACACACACACACACACACACACAACACACCACACACACACACACTCACACATACATACCCAAGAGGACTTTAACTTTAGACATAAATTACAATCTAAGCTGTATAATCAGTCTGTACTTTCACCAAGAGGACTAATTCCACTTACCTCTTCCAATAGTAGACCTTTCTTGCCTTTTTTCTTCTTCTGCCTCTTTTCTTTAATTTTCACCACATCTGTGAAAAAAGCAGAAAAACCACTGAATACATGTGTCTTTACCGCAAAACTTTGCCTACACAAGAGTTTCAGGCCAGCATGAAAATTTTCCCTGTCAGAAATCTACTGTCAAAGAACAGTAAGATAATCATGATTCCCTTTGATCTACTGTCAAGGGACAATAAGATAATCTTGAGTCCCTATGATCTACTGTCATGGGACTATAAGATAATCATAACTCCCTATGGTCTACTGTCAAGGGACAATAAGATAATCATAACTCCCTTTGATCTACTGTCAAGGGGCAATAAGATAATCATGGCACCCTTTGATCTACTGTCAAGGGACAATAAGATAATCATGACTCCCTATGGTCTACTGTCAAGGGACAATAAGATAATCTTCAGTCCCTATGACCTACTGTCAAGGGACAATAAGATAATCATAACACCCTTTGATCTACTGTCAAGGGACAATAAGATAATCATAACACCCTTTGATATACTGTCAAGGGACAATAAGATAATCATAACTCCCTATGATCTATTGTCAAGGGACAATAAGATAATCATGACTCCCTATGATCTACTGTCATGGGGCAATCAGATAATCATGACTCCCTATGATCTAGGGTCATGGGATGATAAAACAATCACAGATCTGGCATAGACCAAGACAAACATGTTCCTTGAAAACAGGCATTTACAGGAAGGAGGTGTTTACTGGGAAGCTGACTGTATGTTCAGTTATCCGGCGCACAGAGCCAACACCACAGGGCTTGGTGCTGTGTTCTGTCCAGTCTGCTCCTTGGTCTGCCCCCAAAATGAATCCAGAAAAGCTGGACTGATTTTTAACCACACTCATCATGATTATCCTTTCTGATTCTTAAGCTACTCATTTTCCCTTTCTTTTATTTTTTCTTTATTCATTTTTCTATGTTGATCTGTTTTCTTTTCTCTTTCAGCTGTTTTTTTAATTCTATATATCTATTTTTCACATCACTTATGACTTATACTATCTTTGAACAGTCATTCAACACGTATAACCATAAATATGTATACATGCAGCATGCACATACATGCTCATGTACGTATATAACCCACATACTTAGGCATACAAACACACACACACACGTATATGAGCACTCATACATGCACACACTCTGGCATACACATGCATACCCTTTTGTTTTCATTTCAACTTGTAAAGTTATGGACAGACATCTTTCAGAGTCATCAAAACACACAAACTAACTGTGCCTCATTCTCCTCTTCCTCATGCCTTCACCAAACAAAAGCTTTTCTAAAATATGCCAAATTCACACACACACACATACACACACACACACACACACACACACACACACACACACACACACACACACACAAATCCCAACACTTTGGTAGCCTATCACTATGGTAACCTGCAGCCATTGTGTCTTCTTCAGAACTGTCACTTTCCTCCAGGTCCTTTTCTATGCCAACATCCACCTTCTGAAACATCCAGTGAAATCACTCCATAAAACTTCAATTCAACATGTGAGCCACCCAGGACACACAAGACCTACTAAATCCATCTTAAGAACCATAGAACCAACCATAGAAAAGACACCTCAAATCTGGGAATCAACAAACATCAAATCACTCTCTGAACGTACCAGCCAATGAGTCAGATCTGTAAAATGAATAAAATGTAGGGTTATTTTTTGGTATCAAAGAGTTAATATTCTACAACTCTTTTTCTCCAAAGATTTTCTTCACATTTGTTATAAATAAAAATGCAGAGTGTTCATACACATGTGCCCATATACACAAAAAAGGCTGCAAAATGGACTCACACATCAAGAACTTACAATAGCAAGTTCCATTAGTGTGCACTGTCCCACTGGTTTGCTAAACAAGCATACTACTGCAAACACAAGCATTTTATTCTACTAAGGCATTGGATAAAGCACATAAACTACCAAACTACAACTATATGCAAGCAACACAGCTTAACATAAGTCTTTTGGCTGCTTTTGTTGTTGTTGTTGTTCTTTAATTTAAAGATAAGTCATTAAATCTCTTTCAAACATACCCCTCGTTTCTTCTGCTTTCTCATCTGTTGTATTTTTTCATCCAAAGTACTGGGAGCCTTCTGGATGAGAAAAGGTACTGACGATGGTGTGTTGTCTTCATACTGAAATAAAACCAGATAAATCTGAATATATCAAACAACACATTGCCAGTAGCCAATCCAAAATCTACTTGAACATATTAAAAGCCAAAGGAAGTACAATGAAAAGACAAGTGGCCAATGTGGAGAACGCCACGAGGGTTAGTGGTATCAGTAACACATGATGACGGAGGGCGAGGTTCTCTCTCCCCTTACCACTAGACCTACACCTGACCACCAGTCTTTCAAAACAGACAATAAAACTGTAGACCTTTTTATGGGCAGATGATGAAGAGTTACATAGCACATGCCAGCAGCAGAGACCAAAGGTTTGTTGTCTTTTTTTGTTGTTGGACCCTCAACCCCCCCCCCCCCCCCCCCCCCACCACCACCAATATAATCATCATGATATTTCATTAATCTACATTTGACCAGAGACATAACTTCAAAGGCATTTGTAAGCCACAGTCAGATAGCACAGTGTTTTTATTGTCAGAACAATATCAAGTTCCAGGACAAAGAAAACTGTCTGTCACATGCTGAAATTTACAGAAATGTACACATCCCTCCAGGCTTTGTTGAGCTCTAGGGATATGGTTGAAGTCCTGACTGATCTATTTCCACATCTGTGCAAAATCTACCCTACAACACAAATCGTATTAAATGTGTACAGGATTTCTACAGACTCCCAAGAGCAAAATTCAAGGAGTTTTCAAGGAGTTTTAATTCAGGGCTACAATACATTAGTAAAAATTGACGAAGTTACAAATTATCTCCCTTGGTTAAGTAGCAGACGACAATACAGGATTGCAACGATGTTGTAAAAATTTCTTTTTGAATCATTTTTCATCAACCTGAACACAGAAAAATCAAACTGCCATTTCATTTTGCCACATCAAAAATTTTGGAGCTGATTCAAGGAGGTTTGATCAACAGAACCACATTTTACTGACTTTCAAGGGTTTTCAAGGCCTTGGAAGTCACTTTTAGAATTCAAGATGTTTCAAGGAGTTTCAAGGACTGTACAAACCCTGTGTGTATATAGGTCTTCAGTTCTAAAACATAAAAATGTGTATCCAGTTAAAACAAATACAAATCATAATTCATTGGAATTTGTTGTTTTAATTTAATAACCATAGCAGTATAACACATTTTATCTGAACTCACAAGTGCAAATGTTATTCACTCTATGGAGGACAATTTTGTACTTTCTTTTGGCAATGAACGCTCTGCTATCATTTTCACGACTTGTCAACTACTTCATCATTCACATCACTCAGTAACTGACTGATCACAAAGGCAAACTGATTCATTCTACACCTCTATCATGTTGTCCATGACTGACAACAGAGTGCTGTGGAGACTGCTGACTGCCCAGACACCACAATGTCCTACTGTCATAGTGAACACAGCAGGAAAAAAGGCCATCAAGGAAAATAACATCAAAACATGAAAAATCAAGAAGAATCTGATACCTGCTGTGAAAAGTGAAAGGAGCTGTTGAACACAGCAGTCACCTTACGTTTCTTCTTCTTAGGCTGCAGTTTTTCTTCCTCCTGAAAAAAGAAAAACTTTTGTTTGCATGTTTGTTGTTGAAAAAGACTACGTTCACACCAGTCACAATCCAGCCTTTGTAGCATTCATAATAAAGATGTCTGTCTACTGTCCTGTTTCACTGCTTTCTCAGTTTCTGTGACTCTCCGTCTCTAACTCTAAGGATCTTTTTGATGGAAACCTTGCCAGTGGGGTGACAGGATATTGTTTTGTGCCTGGTGATTCATCATACTATTGACAGTGTCATTCCAAATAAATTGCATCAATTGTAAGGAATGCATGTGAGCGAGACAGGCCTATAGTTTCCAGGACTGTAGTAGTTCCTCTTCTTCTTGATTACTGACAGACCAGAACATCTTTCCAGTCCGACAGAACTCTACCAGTGTCAACAGATGACTGGCAAAGGTGATGACTTCAGATCTTTTCTTCAGTGTCCTGGGCCAGACAAATGCAGTTGGTAGGTCACTTTGTTGAGGTGGGTGCATGCGGATTTCAAATTTAAATAGTCTTTTTCCGGACTTCAACATTGCTGTGGGCACAAATCATCTCCTTATGAAAATTTCTTAAATTGTAATGCTTTAATCTTAATCTGTAATAGCTGTAAACTTTATCATTTTCACTTGTCCTGCACAAAAGCTGATACAATTAAAATAATTCAGCTGTGTGGCAAGATCTAGGTGAAACATCTTGCACACCTGAGACACACATCTCTGAACACCTGGCTGACATCCGCAACCACCGACCCAAACCCGTTGCTCTACATTTCAACCACCCCCAACTTGCACACCTGAGACACACATCTCTGAACACCTGGCTGACATCCGCAACCACCGACCCAAACCCGTTGCTCTACATTTCAACCACCCCCAACACAACATCAACCATGTGAAAGTCTTGGCACTCTGGCTATCACAGAGTGACAGCTTTGAACGTACAGCACAAGAGTCCCATCTCATTGCCAAACTTGGTACGCTACAGCCCCAAGGCGTCAACATCCAACAGTAACACAAGTATACATACCCACCACTTCAACACCAGTCAGCAAATATGAGCAATATCTTCCACCAACACACACATGTATACATACACACACACCACCACCATACCCCCTACTACCCACTTCATACGGAAGTCACAGCCACCCTCCATTTATCTTATTGTATCTTACTTTTATTTTCATCTTTACTTTATCTTTTTAAAATCTATTTATGTATTTATTTATTTTATTTTAATTAATTAATTAATTTCATTTCATTTATTTCATTTTATCTTTTTTTTTTCTTTTTTTCCCCTACATCTGATTTTACACTACCACCTCCACATGAATCTCCTTTCCCCCTCCCATCTTTCCCGAGCATAAGGGTAAGCCAGACCACTTCAACACCAGTCGGCAATATCTTCCACTACACACACACACACACACACACACAGTACACACACACACAGTAGACACACACACACAGCACACACACACACACACACACACACACACAACACCACCATAACCCCCATTACCCACTTCATACAGAAGTTACAGCCACCTTTCACCTTTCGCTTTCCACCACACTCTTCTTATGTCCTATAGCAATCCACTGCCTACCCACAGATCTACCCCCTCATTTCCCCCTCCCCCACCCCCCACCCCATTTTTTTTCCTTACACCTGATTTTACACTACCATCTCCATATGACTCTCCCTTCCCCTCCCATCTTCCCCTAGCATAAGGGTAGGCCTGGTACTTGACCCTCCAACCTCCCCCCCTCCCCCCTTAAACACCCTTCCCTTCACCCCCATATCATCAACATCCTAAAACAACTACATACACCTATTCACCACTGCAGCACCAACCCACTATATCCCCCACCAAATCACACGCACACCCACACCACCTTACCCCCAACTATTTACCTCACATTAACTTTTAAATCTCTTCTCAACCAACACGATCATATTATGCCAACACATTATTTCACCTGCTACAATGAACACCATTCCACAGTATTGTTTACTTTTTCAACAACACTATTTACATGATCCCCCCACCCCACCCCACGCATATACATTTATGTGTGAGTGGAGAGATACGAGCTCTCCCCCTCTCTCTCTCTCCCTCCCCCATTGCCCTCTCCCCCTCCCCTTACCCCCCACCCCCCAACGATACCTTATCACCCATTAATCATTTCCATTCTCTTCCAATCATTATCAGCATTACCCACACCCCCACATACAACTATCCTCACATAACTACTATCATCACCACCACCACCCATTAAAGTCATTCATTTATTTATTCATTTTATTCATTTATTTTCTATTCTTTATTTTTTCCGTTTTTATTACTTATTTTTTCCTTATTATTATTTTTTTTTTTTTTTTTTTTTTTTTTGCCCCACTGAGCACTATTATCAGTCCACCATAATCACTGCCTTCTCTAATATCATACCATTCTACAAAACAAGCTACAAACCCCATTGTTTCACACCCCCTCCTTCCCCCCCCCCCCCCCCCCCCCTCCCCCCTCACTATTTCTCCTCCCATGATCCCCTCCTGGGTGGCCTCGTTTCCATCCGGTGGCCATTTTGGTCATGTGCCAAACATGAGAAGATAAGTGGTTTCTTGTTCTTTGTTTTCACTGTCCTAAATGCTGTGTCTGGAGCGGCACTGTCTCCATCTGTCCGTGGGCAGGGGTGGTTGGGTCTGTGGGGTGTGCTCGGCAGCTGGAGGGTGGTGTTTTTTGCCGTGGGCTCTGCAGTCATGAAATACGGGCTGGTACACCCATGGGGATGCTACTTTAAGGCTGTTATGAGCTGCATCCTGTAGTCTGATTTACCTCTGTTCAGGAGCAGTTATGTCCCTTGATATCTTAACGGAGTGTCCTGTGCGTGCCTGTACCCATCGTCAACACAGCGCAGGCCTCCAAGGGTGGTACAGGACTGCTCTAAAGGCAGGTGAAGACAGTGCTTCTCTGGGTCCTCCCCAGCACCTTTGGGTGTTTCTTCTTCTTCTTTGCCTTAACTAGGCTGACCCTGGAAAAGGTCCAGTGACGGTGAGGAAAGACCCACTGACCACAGGGAAAGTCCTGTTGACAGTGGGAAAGACTACAACTTTGGATTCTCTGAGGGCACATAAAACCGTATGGCGAAAGCTTGGCTGTGTCTGGAGTGGCACTGTCTCCATCTGTCCGTGGGCAGAGGTGGTTGGGTCTGTGGGGTGTGCTCGGCAGCTGGAGGGTGGTGTTTTTTGCCGGTGGGCTCTGCAGTCATGAAATACGGGCCGGTACACCCATGGGGATGCTACTTTAAGGCTGTTATGAGCTGCATCCTGTAGTCTGATTTACCTCTGTTCAGGAGCAGTTATGTCCCTTGATATTTTAATGGAGTGTCCTGTGCGTGCCTGTACCCATCGTCAACACAGCGCAGGCCTCCAAGGGTGGTACAGGACTGCTCTAAGAGTCTAAAGGCAGGTGAAGACAGTGCTTCTCTGGGTCCTCCCCAGCACCTTCAGGTGTTTCTTTTTCTTCTTATTTGTTTTAGCCTGAAGAAGACCCAAGAGGTCGAAATGCAGTGTCTTGTCCTGTACTTTATTTGTCTGTGTCCTTGGCGGTAACTCACCCCTCTTTCTAAATTTTGCTAAAATAATCTTGTTGGCTCTACACACACACTTAGCCGTGTCTCCCTGATGAGTTCTGACCCAGCGGACGAAAGGCCTCGGAGCAGGCAATACAAATATATATCTGCCTTCAAAAGGGATTGCGATGGTTCCCTTATGCAGCTAGTGAAGAGTTTTCATATCTGTAACATATTTTCTTAATTTCATGTTCCCAGTTTCTCCATCTTCAAACTCCCCCCCCCCCCCCCCCCCCCCCCCCCCCCTTAAGTCCAAATCTTTGCCAAGTCATTACTATGAAGACAGTTCAGTTGTTGGCCTGTGCTTGTTTTTCCCCCACTATTAGATTGTTCATCTATGTATTTGTCTGACTTTATTCAAGTTTAAAAGGCTGTGCCAGTCTTGAATAAAAGTTACTCTGTGTTAGGTTTTCTTATGGGAGCAAAAAATACCCCACTTGTTTACTGTTTATCGTTTATTGTTCCCTGCCTCATTTCATTTCCGATTCTGCGAGATTTTTTTTTTTTTTTTTAAAGAAAAAGGGGGGACAGGGTTGGAGGAGTGGGAGGGCTGGGAAGAGGGCAGGGGTGGGTGGGTGAGCGGGAAGGGGAATGGCGTGGGGAGGTTTCTAAACTAACGAGTTAATTTTAAAAGTTAGAACTACAGTCCTATCCGAAATCCCAGCCCACGTGGGTGGTACCATACTAGAACAATCACTTCTCCACAGAATTTCTCCAAATTGACCCAAAAAATCCCGATATCAAAGTCAAAAATATATTCGCATGAACATTTGAACAAACAAACCTCTGAATCCGAATCCACGTCTAAATCAGGAACGTCGTCGTCTTCTTCAATCGTACCGACCGCATACAAATCCATGTGGGCAGCCATTTTGCTTTCCTCCCTTGCAATATGAATTGACTATATACAGGAAACGAGTCAAACACACCGGAATCAACCGGAAACTATGGCGTTCAGCTTACGAGAGCGCAAGTGGGAAGAAGATTGACAACAAAAGATCTTTTGAGAAGAAACACCTGCCCTCCTCCACCCTTTGACCTCTCCATCCCACCCCACGTCAGATGAACTTTTTTTTTTTTTTGAACTGGATTATATCGGGTGAAAGTGACTAAACAAAGTTTAAATAGAACAAGATTTAGTTTTAGTGGAGTCTGCTCCACCAGTGGCAAATGGTATTATCTCCAACTCTAGACTGATTAAAAAGCTTGCAGTTTCGTTTGCCCCCCAGATTTTGGGAGATAGAAAATCAGTATTAAGTGTCGCTTCTTTTTATTTTTATTTTTTTGCTCATTCTCCGCAATTTGAAGAGTCATCTCATTACCTTCAATGGCAATATGACCAGGAAGACATGCAAAAACTATGCCAGCATGACAGGGAATCAGAGCAAGAACTACCGTCACCACAGAGGTGTACAGGAACTTGTGATTTAGGCCAAGTCACCTTCAAAGCAGAAAAGGAATCACAATGAAAAAGTTATGTTTTGATCTTGAGACCACTCAAACTTAGATTTTTATTACGGACATCTGAAAATTTGATCAATTTGTGGTTTTGGCCAACGTCACCTTCAAAGCAGAAAAGGAATCACAACATGAAAAATTGTTTGATCAAGCGACCACCCGAACTTAGATTTTATTGGGGACATCTGAAAATTTGATAAAGGTATGTGGTTCATCAAGCAGATTGTTGGTGTCTGAGGACAACCATGGAGGCAGTGTTTTATTACCAACGCCACATGTTGTGTGATGAACAGGTCTGGGTTGGCACCACCTGAAGTCAATAGTTTGGGTTTGGATTTCTTCCTTGATCTGCATCAGCTGCTTATGTCTAGATTCAGTTCATGTTGTTTGTATTCCAGCTGAGCGCTCTAACTTTATCAGGGTTGTTCATATTTGCATAATGCTACCTCTCCTGCACCTACAACGTATGCCATGACAGACATATCCTTCATTAATAAAAGGTGCAAAAGTTGTATCTGTACAGACCACACTGCCAAAATCACATACACACCCCTTCCACCAAAGCACAGATATACTACACCCAGTCCACCCCCCCCCCCCCCCCCCCCCCAACACACACATACACATACAGCAAAGTGCCATGGAGACTTAGTTGTATAACTTGAGGGACAAGTGAATGTCTGAGCACTGTCACAATGGAAGAAAGGTGGCAGAGTGGTTAAGACGTTCGCCTTCCAATCCAACGTGTGAGAAGTGCGTGGGTTCAAGCCCTGCCTTTCTCACCCTTTCTTTCCCAGTTTGAATGACAAATCGAACTGAACGTCAAGTCCATCGGATGGGGACTATAAGCAAGTCGGACCCGTGTGCCTTCCTGGCCCCCTGCGCACGTTAAAGAACCCACGGCAGTTGAAACTCGAAAAGAGCAGGGGGGTTCCCCGCTGCCCTGGCAAAATTGATGTAGATTGGAGGTAGCCGCCTGGTATTTCTTACCAAGCCACAAAAATTGTCACTTACTGTTATCGTGTGCTATCATGTACCGGTGGAAATGGAGGACACATATAAACATCGCATGCATCCTATGTGAGAAACTGGAGGAATAAATGAGATAAATGAAAATAAGTGACTGATGTTTGAATGGTACAGGAAACGACTGAATGAGCGCCAGTAGGCTGCTCTTCGGCCGGCTCTACCTGGGTAGGCAGCCCATTGAGTGAGTGAGGTAGTGTGTTGATTGTAAAGTGCTGAGAGCTTGGTCTGTGACCGAGGATAGGCGCTATATAAATACCCAATATAATAATAATAATAATGGAAGTCCCCGTCATGAAGATAGTTCCTGTATTGTACATTACTTGAATGTATTTCCCTTCATAAGACCAGAGAGTTGTTTCTGAACTGTGCCTGGTGGAATCAGGAACCTATTATCACACACAGAACCCAAACTACAGCTCTCAACAGTAAAAATGATTTTTGACTGCTGATCTTCCTTTTCATTAATCAAAAACTATATTTGAGGATGTTCTGATGATTTACAATGGAAAAAAAAAAGAACAGATATCGTCAATGTTTCGGTACAACCTTCTTCAGGACTGATGACATGAAAGACGAATAAATGCGTATAAATAACGACGTATAAAAACATATACATAAATGGACGAATACATGCTTACTGGTGTGTGTATGTGTGTGTGTGTGTGTGTGTGTGTGTGTAACGGGAGAAGGAAAAAGAGAGGCAGAGGGGAAAGGCAAACGGAAACAGAGCCAGAAAAAGAAAGGGAGAGAGTGGTAGAGAAGGAGTCTTATGCTTGGAGGGCGAGTATGAAGGGAAAAAACTGCGGGAGGGAGAGGTGTGTGTGTGTGTGTGGATGGGGTTGGGGTGGGGTTGGAAACTCCTATCAAAATAGGTACATATATTTTGTCCACATGCACATGAGTCTATGCGTTTGCTTACCTGGACGGTGGAGATGGCGTTTGGGTTGCATATGTTATACTCTATATGTTATGTTATAAATATATGTATGTACACGGGGTGTGAATAGGTGGAGAGGTTGGGGGAAAGGAAAGAGGGGGGCAAAAAGCTGGTATGATTGAAACTAGAAAAGTCGGTTGTGTGAATCGAGTCCAGCAAATTTTGGTATCCAGGCACAAGATGATCCTTGACTCCCTGAATCTTCTTTCTGGAGCTGAGGAGCAGTTTTGCCAAACAGCAGTAACGGAGATATGGGTTTGGCTGTGGGAATCAGCATTGAAATGAATCCCCACTGGCGTTGGATGGGACAGCTGGAGGACTCTGAGGTACTCCACAAAGCGTTCGTTGAGGGTGCGATATGTCTTCCCAACGTACAACTTTGAGCAGAGGTTGCATCTCGGCACATATACCAAGCTGGTGGACTGGCAGGTGCAATGGAATTGGACATTGATTTTTCTTTTGGGCCAGTGATGCTGTGGATGTTGGCAATGAAGAAGTAGGTTTTACATCCTGATTGATTGCATGGGTAGTTTCTGGCCGAGGAGTTGTTTGCACTGAACTTGTTCGTACCAGGTGGTCGCGAAGGTTTTTGTCTTTCTTGTAGATGATGAGAAAGATTTGGGGAAGATAGGTTTCAGCTTCAGATCAGATAGAAAGGTTCTGAAATGGCATAAGAGGATGTTATTGACAAAAATATTATGGGCGTGGTAGATAATTGTTAATAGAATACGGTCTTGGTTGTCTGCACCAGGTCTGGACATCAAAGCTTCTGACTGGGAGACAGAGTTTGAGAACTTCTTGAACAATGGCATATGGATAACCACTTGTCTCAAAAAAGGATGCCATTTCAAGTGCCTTTACCTCGAAGTCCTGGTCATCACTGCACAGGCGTTGGAGAAGTAGGAACTGGGAGAAGGAAACATTGTCCTTTGCAGCACATGGATGACGAACTGAATACGACAGGTAAGAATAAGAATCAGTGGGTTTGTAGAAAACACAAGTTGACAGATGTAGCGAGTCAACTGAGATGGACAGATGGATATCCAAAAACTTGACAGATGTCACAGAAATCTTGTAGGTGAAGTGAACAGCAGGGTAGAAATCGGAAACAAATGTTATGAACTGTACAAGGTCAGATTTTGAACTGGATGTGGCTCCTACACAATCATCAATGAATCGTTTGAAGAGGTCAGGTCTCTTTGGAAAGTGTGAAAGACCTTTTCTTCCACCTATCTGACAAAAAGGCATGCACGATGATCCCATTTTGGTGCCCTTGGCCTCTCCACGAACTTGCGGGTGGTGGTTTTCAGCAAAGCAGAACGAGTTTAACCCTCTTGCATTCGCATTTTCCAGCCTAGAACTGCTCCTAGTATTCGTATTGTTTTGAGAAATTTAACTTAAAACTCACCTACTGCCTTTGAAAGGCTGTAGTGGACAAAGTTTCCAATGCAGCGCTGTCAAATTTAGTATGCAAAATTCTAATACATCATATTTCATAATGCAGAGATGTCACATGTTTGGGATGCATGTTGGTGTCACTGTCACCCTGTTTGTCACAAAACAATGGGACATCAAACGTTGACAATGTTACTATGATACACCAGACATACAATAACATTGTCGGCATGCATTTGTTAGTATAAATCATCAAAGGGTGGCCTACCTCAACTTGAAAACAGCAATCCTGGTTCAGTAAATCCAGTTTGGGGTGTCACTAAGTGTCACATGATTGTCACATACTCAAACATGCAGCCAGGTAACTTTACGTGTATTTTTTTCATCCTAAAAGGTGTGTTTGTCACTACTTAACGACTTTTTAACACCGGAATATACACAGTCACAGAAAGAAGTAAAATCCATTATTTACATGCTAATTTGGTGTCTGGTCACACACAGCAGGAAGGTAAGTGTCACCACTATCACATGTCACCAATATGGTAAACACTACTCTTGATCCATGGTTTCTACCATGTTTGCTGCATGGCAGAAACCGTGTTTTCGACATCACCCCACTGATCCATGGCTCGCTAAACCGAAGATCAGTCGACCAGTAGCACCAGAGCCTTGGCAGACGTTTGATCCCCATCATGACGAGCACAGAACTTTACATGTGCACACATCTCCGCAGGTGTCGTATCCTGCCAAAGTGGGTCAGGTTGTCCCCGCTTTGCCATCTGCTGCCTGGCGTACAGGTTCGTCTGGTCAGCAGCTGTAGTAAAAAAAACAACTGCGGCAGGAAGAGAAAAAAATAATCCAGAGGTGTAGCTGTGTCTGGCAAATCATGATTTGGCCCAGTCTCCTCTTCAAAAGGCTGAACCACGGATGCGGAAGTTGCCGGTTGCCACGTGGTCACAAACGCAAACAAAGGTGCATCATCATCTTCACCACTTTCTTCGCCTTCTTCTCCCTCTTCTTCCTCTCCCACATCCACATCACTTTCATTTAACTCCTCTCTTTCATATCTTTCTACTTCTTGTAATATATCATCCAACTCCTCTTTGGTATAATCAAAAAAATCGCTGTCAGTAGAAGCGCTAGCAGACGCCATTTTCAGAAACAAGGCGATGCCGTCTGCAGCAATGGAATGCGGTCAGTTCACGACCCTAGTCTTTGTGAATGAACTGTTTCCCACACCCCATACTACTGCTAAGATTTCATTGGACACCTCTCAGGGATGCACGTTTATATTTGGCCAGCCCTGACTTAAAACAAGGTCGCAGTGTGTGAGGGAAAGTAACGCGGCACGTACGGCCGGAACGAATAGCAGGGGAGACAAACACAGCGGCCGGATACGGGCGAAACGAATGCAAGAGGGTTAACGTTAGTACATGTTCTGCAAGACGGACTATAGTTGTGATATGAATGTTAAGAGCATTTTTTTTTTTTAGGATGTGACTGACTGCAGCAAGACCTTCATTGTGAGGTATATTAGTATACAAAGCTGTCACATGCAAAATGAACAGAAAACGATGAGAATTGTCAGGAAAGATGGACTGGTCGAAGATGCTAAAGAGCATGGTTGGTGTGTTTAATGTAGGTAGGAAACGCTGCAAGACAAAAGTCCAGAAATTCAGAGAAGAGACTTGTGGACCAAGAACAGGCTGAATTGATTGGTCAACCAGGATTGGGATGGAGATAGAAATTAGGTTCACTTGTAACAGCAGATGAAGCCTCAAAAGGGTAGATGTCCAGAAGAGATGGCATTTTTTATGGTTTTGCGAACGAAGGTTTTGTCTTGTTTGGTTGATGAGGATGAAATCTTTTCATAAAAAGAACCATCTGATAAATGGCATTCAGCTTCATTATCAAGATACAAGTCTTTACGCCACACCACAGTTGACCCGCCTTTGCCTGCAGGTTCTTCATTGTTAATGCTCAACTGACTGCTCCTTGTGGGCCACTTATGCTGAGGCTGCAACAGGATGATTCTTGGTGTGGCTGTGTATCATGTAACAAGTAACTACAACAATAAATTGGTAATGACCTGCCCAACAATTAAAACAATCAACAGTCGGCTACAAATTATTGAGCCAGAATCACACACATGTCCAACAAATCACAGAATAAAGCACAAAACAGTTAACACATCAATCAATTTATTTTGTTCTTCACATTGGTTTCCTGTATGAAAAAACAATGAAACATGAGAAGCAGAGAAACTGGAGAGGTATTGCTGTAACATTTGTCAGTTCAATGATGTTACACGTTGCAAACAGACCACAACCACTCCAAGTCTGTGTATGACTGCTTGAACAATTAAACAAAACTCCATACCAACAGAACCACCCACAGAACATTACTGGGATAAACAGTCAATCTTCTATTTCACCTAACTACGCACTAGCTAACACAGCTATCATGTTATCCATGGTGAGGGAAGATTGGAAACAAAAACATGATTTCACTATTTGCTCCCAGGTTCATGTAATGTCTGTACCTCATCACCAAGGTGAGATCTACATGAAGTCCACAGGCAGCAAAACGTTGGGTCATCATCATAAGGCAACCACCACTGCTGAATAATCCCAGTGTTCAGTGGCACCTGCTCTGATCCAAAATATGCAGGAAACAGTTTACTTTGCCTTGATGACAATAACTGTTTAGATCCGAGTGAAAAGGAACACAAATGATCAGATCTGTGTGCAGCTGTAGTCTCACTCAGCTCTCCACATTAAAAAAAAAAAAAAGAAAAAAAAAAGAAAGAATGAAAGAAAAAGAAAAGCCAGTCCACATTCATCCTAAAGTTCAAGGTCCCCAGAGATATGCCAAACCAACCTGGTATGCAACAATCCGGAGGTTTTCATTGCACACAATATAGCAAAAATAAACAAACCTGTCTGAAAACAGTTCATGAAAACAAATGGAAGCCGCATCTTAAAGGAAAACAAGGGCTGGAAACAGAGTTACTTTAAATACCATGTGTGTGTACATTTGCCATTTGTTTCAGTGTCTTTCTTTCTTTTGAAGACTTGGACAGTCCTCTACTAATGATAACATAAAAATCCAACTCGCATGACTATACTGTTTTCTGGAGTGGCTATGATTTTAAAATCAAGGGCAAATGTAAGCTGCATTATAGATAGCGTTCTCCTTTTTACAACTGTGATCTATGTATTCTTCCTTCACACCCAATTATAAATAGCAAAGAAAGGCTATGGATCCTGAATGAGCTGGTCCTACATCACCAACAATTATTTGCCTCCATCAGCCACACAAATAGATAGGAACTACCTTAACAAAATGATATAAAAGTATCAAACTGAACATGAAAAACAAATGAAAAAGAAAATCACAATAACTTACAAAAAGAAGAGGGAAGAAAAAGAAATGGGGGTGGGAGGAGGGTGCATTACAGCCCATGATAAAGCCAGGTGAAGCACTCAAAAAAAAAAAAAAACGAAAAGAAACAAAGGTATGTGTTCTATGGACTGCATACTGCATGCAACTGCCGCACACACACACACACAAAGCACACAATGAAATCTGTCAGATCATCTTTCTTTTTTTTTTTCTTTTTAAATCTGGTCACTGGATATATGAATACAGCTCCAATCAGTGAGCTGAAGAGACTTGTGTCAGGCAAGACATGACCGATCTCTGCACACTGGCTGTCCACCAACTTGTTGGGCAAGTTGTACAAAAATATCATAATGGCCACAGACAGAACAAGTTTGTCTCATAAATGGATAAAACTACACAAGACATCCATCAAAATCAGAAAACCATGACACAGAGGCACCTCTTGTGACAAACCACCCACAAATCCTGGAATCTTTGGGTCTTAAAAAAGATAATCTTAACTGGGAAAAACAGGTAGTGTTAACAAAAAAAAATGTATGTCAGAAAAAAAAGTCTTCAAGCGGAGTGGGTCTTCATTTGGATGGTCTCTATGGGCAGGTTCACTGGGCTATGCATGTATTGCAGAAGAAAAAAAAAAACATCCTGTTGAAGGTTTAAGCTTGAGTCCTGGTCAATTCCATATTATCATCATGTTTTGTATTAGTCATTTCTGACTAAGCAAAACTGTTATCTCTTTGTTTCACCTGGCACAGATTTACAGTACAAACCCCCGTCATCTCACAGTTACATTTCATGCAACATCAATGAAAAATCATTTTCTTATCATGGAATATTACTGTTGTGCAAAATGCTGTCCATACAACCTACAATGCGTAAAACAACAAAACTACTGATGCTACTGTAGTTTGAAACAGACTGGAAGTCAAAAGTTAAGCAGATGTCACACTTTTGCCACTGAGCACAGAACTGAAGCAAACACTGCATATAAATAAATGATGAATGAAAACTTCAAAATGGCTAAAGTGATTGGTCTTTCTTTCTTTCCATACCACGCAAAGGTCTGGCTCCTCCCCACAACAGACATTATGGTCATGACAATCGAACAGACTTTGTCATTTCCTGGACACATCCAAGGCACAAAGTCCACAAAGGTAGATCCATCGTCCCTTGTCCACATACACAGTATCACAAGGTCTATGACAGGTTCACAAAACCATCATTGCATGATTAGCAGTCTCCATGAGCTGCTTTCTTCGTTTCCTTTCACATCAAAACTGAAGTGTCTAAGAAGACACAGAGAACGCACTGTTATGCTTGCCCTTTTGACCAGAAGAGCCAGGACAAGTTTACACACACCTCCTCACTTGTCCACATGTATGCATGAAGAACGTAAGGAAGGGACCAGGGAACAGACTCGTTTAGCTGCAAGTTGTGAATGATCTCCCCAGTTCCGCCGAGTACTGGGCAGAACATTTTCCCATAACTAACCACCATTTTCTTCAGTCAACTATTCACCCACATTAATTCTATAAGGTCATGTCAATGATCATTACACTGTGTTTTCTGTAGTTTCAGACATACTAGTCAGCGGCTGTGCACAATGCATACAGACGTTGCCAACTACAACCGGAAATACAACCATGGATACACATCTAATGCTAGCACACCACAATGCACACCAGAGCTCTCAACACACACAGGCAGAACACACTTGACATTTCATGATATACGCTTCCACTCTATCACTCCTCAAAAGACAACCAACCACATCATCCAACAATCTCCTGTTAATCATTGTCATCATCATCAATTTGTCTAACTCCACACAGTAGTTTACATGGTAATATCAGACCAAAATACTTTTGCCATACTGCCTCAAGATTAAAATTAAATACAAAAACAGAACAAGAAAAAAGTGCCCTGTTGAACAAAACATGAAACTGAATTCAAACACTGTTCCTAACACGCATATATATTGCCACTTTGCCTTTCTAACAACCACCAAACAAACTCGCTCTCACGCACGCATCAGACATGTTCAACTTGTGGCAGAGGCTGCAGTCAGAGAGCTCTGCTTTGTTCCCAATGCCTGGTGGCAATCCTTTACACCCCCAGTATCTGTCCTCAT